>MU223618.1:1377528-1390490 GCA_018584345.1 Thuja plicata | reverse complement strand
TATATATATATATATATATTAGCATCTCAACAATTCCCTTTATTTGGAGGTTTGGGAATATCATTAAATAACTACAAATTATTGCTTCTTAGATAGTTGTATAAAAAATAAATAAACAACCAAATCCTCCAGTGAGCACTAAATGACCCTTGTATAAATTTGTCTCTTTAATATAGAGAAAACACTCAATAATAGTTGTCTTGTAACAATCTCAAATGTTACAACAATACAAAGGTCCAAAGTTATGTGTCTGTTTAATCAATGCAACAATGGTGAATTAGATCTGTTTTAAAACATATTTTTTAATAAATATGGCTCAAATTTGGTTATTGTGATGTTAAAAATAATAATAGTTGGAGAACATAAATAATTTTTTTTATGTATCTATTAAAATGTAAGAAAAATTATCTTAGATTTTACACTTACAACATAGAATTTTTTCAACTATCACAAACATTTTAATAAGAACTACTAAACTTTCCTCAAATTTCTTGAAATCTAATTGAAAAATAATGAAATAGTCCGTATGTCACTTAAATAATGTTTTTTGCACATGCATACATAAAACTTTAAGAAACCTTTCCATGTAAATTGTGACTAATCAAGATGCAAAACACTAAGCAAGGACTTAATTTATGAAATTCAAGCCATATTCTACACCTAATTGACACCTCATTTAAGCAAATGAATTGAACAATAGATGAAATAAAACAAGTAGTAGTTTATCCACAACTTGTTGCATACAGAAAATGTATAGTTGTGCTTGAATAGATTTTTGTCTTAGAGATTATTGTATGTGGATGCTAAAATTTGCATCAGTGTATTCAAAAAGACTTACGAAAATGTCTTCCAAGATGGCCTATTTATAGACTGGAATGATGATTGTTCAAGAGTTGAGATTAATTGAAGAGATCTATTATTGACGATGATTGAGAAGATTGAGAGTGAGAATCCTCCAAGTGTTATGGTGTGAGTGTATTTGAGGAGGACCAAGATTGAAGGAATTTGAATGGTCAAAATTGTTTCAAGAAATGTTGAAAGGTGAAGATAAAAATGTAACCTTCTTGAGAATCCATTAAGTTTTTTTTTTGAGACATGAAAAATTCAATATTTCTTAAAGAAATGGACAAATAAGATTTAATGAGAGGATTTTGAAGAAGAAGAATGGATAGATCAAGTGCATACAATGTCCTTTGTGGATATGTATAAGTTTAACTATAGCTTAAGCATGCTAATGAATGTGCAAGTGGATTTATTAGTTAACTAATCAGTTTTAAAGAATCAAAGGCTTGAGGTGGGAAAAAGAGAGATTAAATAAATGACTTTCATTTATTTATTTTTTGGAAGATAAGAATATAAAGGGTAAGCTTACTTAAATAATTTGAGAATTTATTTAATTCAAGGTTGAAATAGAAGAAATGCGGAAAAAGGATAAATTAACTAAATAAATGAGTATGATTCATGCAGTTAACAATTGTATAATGATTCCAACCAAAGACTTTGTAATGATTTTGGGGCTACCTTCTTTCTTTGTGCCTTCCAAATCTCTAGGGATCACTTATGGGGGAGGGCACTTTGTCTTCCCTATTCATGAATGTGTTGCTTCTACATTGGGCTTGCTTGCAACATCTATGTGAGTGGAAACCCTTGTTCTTTTCTTTCCTACTTATTTGCTTCTCTACTTAGAGTTGCTCCTAGTTAGGTTGTACCTCTACTATGGTTGATGTTCTTGTTGCTCCTACTTTAGCGGGAGCTCCTAGCAATGCTTAGGTGGCTAGATTGGGACTTGCGTAAGTCTAGCTATCTTTCTTGTGTCAAACCACCCCCCCAAAAAATGTGGATTTTTACTACTGTAGAGTTCTAGTTTTATAGTTCTTCAACCACTAGCCCTCTTTGCTTGACTTGTACAACAAGGTTTAAGATTCTTGGAAGCTCGTTTTGTTTGGTGAGATTGAGCTCGTCCTTTGTGTAAAAGAGTTTTTAATTGCTTCTTTTTCCTCTTCAAAGGACAAAAAATTGGTGTTGGATCATCTTTAGGCTTCAGAAGAGCAATCTCTAAGTCAAACCTTGATCCTAACAAGTTCAATCAAAATCTTATTCTTTGAAATGATGTGATCTACTTGTGTCTCCCTGCAATCACTCTAGATGCTAATTTATTTAGATTTGAAGAGATTAAAAACTTTCCATATTGCAAAAATATTCCTCATAAATGATCAAGATTTTACTCTCTTTTTGAAATGCATTATTAGATCAACCAAGTAAACTTAAATTATTATGTTAATTAGTTCATCAAGAACACATGCATAGCCCTTTAATAATTGGCACCTATATTCACAAGCCCAAAGAGAAATTTTTTTAAAAAAAACGTACCTCTCCTAGTGGTAAATATACATTTGTGTCTACCCTTAGGTTTGATATAAAAATGATTATAGCAAGAGAATTTGTCAAGGATAGATATAATCTTTGATATGGTCAATTGCTATAAAATTTGATATATGTGAGGTAGTGGAAAATTGTCTTTGATGCTTTCTTAGTTAAGATCATGGAATTCATCACAAAGATTAATTTCAAAATATAAATCAATAAAGGAATATTAGTAACATATATGAACCCTTTCGATTATTTGCGTACTAATATTGCAAGGGATTAGAGGAAAAGTTGAAAAATATCTAGCCAAGATAAGACATGAAAACATAGTAAAATATATAAGGACATGTAACCATGAATATAGAAAGGATAAGGAAAGACGTGTTTATCTAATGTTAGAACCGATGTAGGAAAATGATAAGATAATGATAGCCATAAATGCCAGATAAAGATAATACAAGAATCTAGAACAAGATGCAACTATGAAAGAACATACAAACAAGGAGAAGGAAAGTTGTGTCTATGTAATGTTACTACCAATGTACCAAAACAATAAGATAATGATACACATAAATGTTAGATAAAGATAATATAAGAATCAAGATAAGATATGAGCATGATGAGGATGGCAAGTAACCATAGGCTATAAGCATGAAAAGGATCATAAACATGTAATAATAAGATATGATTATGAAAAGGATCATCAACATAGAATAATAAGAGACACACATGATAAGAATTGTAACATGAGAGCATAAGATGAACATGTAAGCATGAAGATCATAATAAAAAAATATGCAATTATACATCATAAACAACGTAACTTCGGGAATTATACAATATAAGCACATAATTTAAGGAACATGTGTAAAGTGGTAAATATATGATCTATGCAAGCAGCATAGGGGCATATAGCATAAAAACAACCGGCCCAATATCAGGGAAACATGTGGGAAACATAGATGGCAACACTTAGCATGTAGGAGAGCATGGGAGTCAAAAAAGGCATATAAGGAAACATGAAAGCTAACAAGGAGAGATAGGAAAGCATAGGAGTAAACATGAAAGAATCAAAATAAAAGATTTCCCCAAGGGGGAATCAAATATAACACAGTATATAAAGTGAAATAAAAATAAGAGATGAACATTAAAGATGACACAAATAAAAGGCCAAAATGTAAGGGCATACAGAGTAAATGGAATAATGATAAAGGATAAACATAACACACATGACATAAGCAAAAGGGAAAAGTAGAAATAGTGTTAAAATGAGGGAAATTGACACAAACGACACACTATAAAACATAAATCCAAGAAAGGAAAGTAAAAAGTAAAAACATTTGCTAGTACTAATAAATATAGGCGAGTCCTCTTACACATCATCATTGTTAGGCATACGTACGATGTGTTGCAAAATGTATAGATCAAATCAATGGACCCATGAGACTATCCATCTCATCACAAAGTGTATTCCTATGAACAAAAGTGTGATGTAGGGATTCTAGGTGTGATGTGTGTTGTATCATGTGCTTTTTCTTCTTGTGTGTAGCTTGAATGTACAGTGCACTATGATCTATATAGTAAAATCCCCATCATTCAATACCAAGTGACTAGTCTTAAACTATATAATCTAATTATATATATGAGATTTTGGATTTGATGTTTGAGTTTGATGTAGAGCCTCCTTCAATGTAGTGAATTCTTTGAATCTCTTTGGTGTAATATGATTATCACTATTTAGCACATCCTAATTGCCCCCATTATCAATGTGTCAATAATAATAAAACATGAACACAAGGGAAGTGTTAGAAATTATTACATAAAAAAGATGATTTGCTAGTAAAGCATGTTAAAATTTACATAAATTATCACATAGTTTTAAAAATGAATGATGATGCTTGAAATTCACTTTCCCTTCAAAGAGTGGAAGTAATCAAAAAGTTTACATTTAAAACTTCTTATCCCATAATGAAGATTTAAAATTAGTAGTTAAAGACGGAAATATCATAATATTATCCATAATTGGCTTGTGTTCTTTTTGTTTGCATTGCACAACTTTTTTAATAGATGGCTTATACTCCAAATTGCAATGAAAATGTTTAATGAAAATATTAGCCAAATTCTCAAAGGAAGTCATAAAAAGACACAATAATGAATACAACCATATAAGTGCATGATCTCTCAAGATTATTGAAAAAATGTGAAAATAGGTGAATTTTATATTTTGGAAAATAATGAAAAAATGGATCACCCATACCCTCGTACTCGCTAAAATAATTTACCACATATCCACTAGCTAAATGACAAGTCAAAATGACACATGCTGAAGGATTATGCATTATCTCGCTAGTATCACCCTTTTTCTTAAGTATTTGATCATAAACATCAATATTCCTTTAAAAAAATCAATCCTATCGATAGAGAGCTTAAATGATATTCTACACGTCTTGTGTTATGGTAAGAGAATATGAGACAGATGTAGACCATCAACTAGTGGCATATTTCCCTTGTGCTTGTTTAGTTACGTGTTTGTTTAGTATATGGTTTATAAGAACGTACTTAATGATTACTCAAAGGTACATAATAAGAAATGATTTAAGGATTCAAAGGTCTCGCCATAAAAATTAAAAAAAGTGGTATATCATTGTGGTGCATAGAAATATCTATAGTATCCATTAAGGAAGTCTTACTAGAAGGGGCAGTAATGGAATCATGAGAAAAACATGGTCTAAGGCCAATAATGAATTAATCTATGAAAATGAATAATAAATCATGGAATAATGTACATAATAAGTACAACATAAATTGCACTAATGTTTATCTATTTCAACTAAGGTGTCATCAAATGCATTCATCAATGCAATGTTACTATATATGTATGAAAAATATGAGGATAAGAAAGATATATGTTAATGTTTGTAGCTTAAGTCGAATGATAAAATGATTAAATATTATTATACATATATTGATTAATAATAATATTTTATATTCACATATATCTTATATTATTACTAATCAATTTATATATAGTATTATTTAATATTAATAATATTTTTATTATTATAATAATATTTTTAAATATTATTAAGGCTGACTAAACATTGGAATTGATTAAAATTGATAATAATCGAACACCAAATAATATCGACTATTGGTGTCGACTTCCATTCATTATTTGGTGTAGATTTTTATAGACTGTTGGTATTGACTTATATTCATTATTTGATATCAACTTCAATCAACTATTAGTGTCGATTAATATTGTAACCATTATACGATGATTAAATTCCATCATAATCGTGTTGTCTTATATTAACGATAACAATAGTTATCAGGCCTTGACACGTTGGTTATCATTGATGAAAAGTTGCGACCCATTGTGAGGTGGCATGACCATTGGAAGGCATGCCTCGTCATCATTCTATATATGCTCTTGAGATGCACGATCTAAGAACACACAGAAATAATACAATGCAAGTACAAGATCGTGCATCTCCATACTCACTAAACAATATTGATATATATTTCATTTTTATAATATGCCATCGAATAAAACTACAAGTTGCCAATTGAAGAAGTGAAACTTATCTATATCAGAAAATCATTAATAGTTCAAGATCATAACAACAGATTGGTGTTGACATCTCTAGCAAGATTAATTGGTACACTATGTCCTTATCTTTGTAACATACAGTTATCAGCTTTGCTTGGCAAATAGAGATCAGTATAAAGTGTATATTTGTTTCATTGTAGTTGATTAATTTGATATTCCTACATATATAAAGTGTAAAATTAAGATTAAACTTCACACTAAATAATCTGGTTACTTTAACATGGTATCAGAGCCTAGGTGAGGCATAGATCAAATCAGATTTAAAAGGAAATCAAATTTTATCATACTACATCAACCTTTTAATAAATCCTCAAAATTCAAAATGATGAATGGTTATATTGGAGAAATCATATTAGATCAAAACATTGAATTTAAGTCTTGTACCAAATCTAAAAGACCATCTCTCTATTCGGCACTCTCAAGTCAAATCCCTACTAGTAGAAACACTTGGGTAATAGACAGTGAGGCCTCCCGACAAATCACAAGATTCAAAGAGCATCTAGATACAATGATAGAAAATTGTGATGAAGAAGTCACAATCGGGGATGACTCAAATTACCCAGTAAAAGGAATTGGGACCTGCAATATCCAACTAAACTCTGACATATCCTTACAATTAATAGTACTATATGTACCTAGTATAAAAAAATGAACCTAGTTTATATTTCAGCCCTCGAGGATAAAGGATACATGATCACCTTTATGGAAGGAAGAGTCTTAACATGGCCTAAAAATTCAAATATCAAACAAGCATACACCATCGAAATGTGACATGGGTGTTTACATAAACTCGACACCACCTCATCTCAGGCCCTCATTCATGAGTCCTCAAACACATGTGAATTATGACACAAGAGATTAGGACATCTCCATTTCCGTGCACTAACTTCCATGGATAAATGGTAAGATGAATTCCCAAACTATCTCAAGAACATAAAGGAATATGCAAGGGATGTGCCTTGGGAAAGAATATCAAAAACACATTTCATAGTAGTGAAAACGAATCTAAAGATATTTTGGAACTAATTCATACTACTTTGTGTGGACCTATGACTATACCCTCTATTGGAGGTTTTCTATACTATATCATTTTCATAGACGACTATTCAAGAAAGACCTGGATATACTTTCTAAAAAGCAAGGAGACAAACGAAGTTCTTAAAATTTTCAGAGAATTCAAAGCCCTAGTGGAAAACCTAACAAGTAAAAACATAAATATTCTTAGATCAGATAATGGAGGGGAATACATTTGTGAAACCTTTAGTACCTTTTGTAAAAATGCAGGAATTAAGAGGGAATTTACTGTCCCTTACAATCCTCAACAAAACGGTGTCGCAGAAAGGAAAAATAGAACCATTTTAGAAGCAGAAAAAACAATGCTACATGATCAAAACATTCATGACTCCCTTTGAGAAGAGGCATCCAGTACTGAAGTATACATTCAAAATAGATGTCCACATTCATCTCTAGATAATAAAACTTTTGAAGAAGTATTCATGGGAATTAAACCAAATATAAGTCACTTGAAAATCTTTGGTTTTCCTATCTACATCCATGTTGCTAAGGAGAGGAGATCCAAATTAGATCCCTCAGGAAGGAAAGGAATATTTGTGGGATATAGTGAAACATCCAAGGCCTATAGAATCTACATTCTTGGTCAAAGACAAATAGAGCTATGTAGAGATGTAATATTTGAGGAAGATATTGCATTAAAGAGATCTAAAAACATAAATGATGTAGCTAATGACTATCCTCAAAACAGTGAAAAAATCACCACTCTGAGATTTAGAGGGAGAATCATAACATCATTGAAAATAACAATCACACTGAACCTATGGATATTACAAATGAAACAAGAATCTCTACCATAAATAAGAAAAGATCACTGTGGGCCAAAATGATAGGGGAAGCCAATAACTATGCAGCACCTAAGGGAACATTCAGAGAGAGTAAAAGATCAAACAAGTATTCCAACTATGTTGCATTAATGAGTGAAATCATACCTTCCAATGTTGAGGAAGCACTACAACATCAGACTTGGAAAGAAACAATAACTGAAGAATATAAATCAATCTTAAACATTGATGTTTGGGACATTGTCCCCATGCCTAAAGATAAATCTGTAGTATCTTCAAAATGGTTGTTTAAAATAAAACATGCAGCAGATGGAAGAATAGAAAAATATAAAGCAATATTTGTGGCCAAGGGGATTCTCACAAAAGGAAGGGATTGATTATGAGGAAACATTTTCACCTGTTTCTCGCTACACATCTGTCAGAAACATAATTGCCATTGCAGCATCCAAGGGATGGAAGATTCATTAAATGGATGTGAAAATGACATTCTTGAATGGTGTAATATTAGATAAATAATTCTATCTAGAACAGCCTAAAGGATTCATAATTCATGATCAATAAAATGATGTCTGCAAATTGAAGAAAGTACTATATGGGCTCAAACAGGCTCTACAAGCTTGGTATGAAAGGATAGATCGTTACTTACTAGAAATTGGTTTCTCGAAGAAAGATTCAGATCCTAACCCCTACTTCAAAATAATGGAAGGAGAAATGGTGATCCTTGTTTTATATGTTGGTGATCTTCTAATAACTGGAGAAGATCACCTTATAATCGAATGCAAACTAGATCTAGCCACCAAATTTGATATGAAAGATATCATACTTCTTCACTATTTTTCTTGGTCTAGAAGTTTGGCAACAATAAAATGAGAAAATCCTAAATCAAGGAAAATATACAATTGATGTGTTGAAAAGGTTCGGGATGATGGACTGCAAGCCAATGTCTACACCTATGGAAAAAAACCTTCACAAGTTGAGAGAAGCAATGTCAAGTTCTGAATCATTAGATACCACTCTATATCGATAGATGATTGGATCGCTAATGTACTTGGTCAATACCAGACCCAATATCTTCTATGTTGTAAATGCCCTCAGTCAGTTCATGGTTTGGTTAAGGAAACTTCTAGTAGGGTTGTTTGGACAAACCTTAGAGCCCACAATCATTCATTGTGATAATCAAAGTTGCATCAAACTCTCCATCAACTTATTATTTCAGAACATATCCAAACATATTTAAATACCATACCACTATGTTAGAGACATGGTGGAAAGGAAAGCAATTCAGCTAGAGTATATTTGTACAAAGGAGCAAACTGCAAATATTCTCACCAAACCTCTTGCCAGATATAAGATAGCTCACTTCAGAAGCAAACTTGGTATGATTAAAATGTAAAACATTTATGTGAGTGTGTTTTCTCCTTATCATTGTACTAACCAATTAATGTTTTAATATAAACATAATTTCTTTGACACTATGTGGCCCTGTGTATATCATTCAGAGGTGACAGTCTCAAATGATAGATACTTGTATACTTATGACCTTGTAAAGCAATTACTTTATAATTTTCTATCATGATTGATATCATATGGTTGATATCTGTGTACACATCGCGATAGAATATATCTATGTTGGATGATATATTTCATGGTGAATATTAATATGGTTTGATATTCCACTCATACCATGAAACCATATCCTTATGATAAGCATCATATGGTTGATGCTAGTGCACATATCATTAAGGATAGAAAGTGACTTTGAGTAAATGCCATAATTTTTGACATTAGTATTCATTGCACATGTGATCATTCCCCTAGCTAAGAGGGAGTGCTAATGTTTGTAACCTAAGTTGAATGATTAAATGATTAAATATTATTATACATATATTGATTGATAATAATATTTTATATTCACATATATCTTATATTATTACTAATCAATTTATATATAGTATTATTTAATATTAATAATATTTTTATTATTATTATAATATCATTAAAGTTGACTAAACATTGGAATGGATTAAAACTTATAATAATCGAACACCAAATAATATCGACTATTGGTGTCGACTTCCATTCATCATTTGGTGTTCATATTTATCGACTATTGGTATCAACTTATATTCATTATTTGATATCAACTTCAATTGACTATTGGTGTCTGTTGGAGCTCTAAATTTTTGGCAAAATTTGGAGTTCTATATAGTGATAAAACCCTAAAAAAAGGCCTCATAAACTCCATGCCCAAGAATTGATGAGATGATGGAGCACATGACATGGGATACAATATTATATTATTTTAATTCAAAGCTGAAGGAGTAAGGAAGGAAGCTTTGTGACAAGAACAATTAAATTTCTATAAGCAAAGGTTTCAAAGATGTTGTAATTTCAACCTACTTTAAGATGAAGTCGACAGAGAAGGAAAACAATCACAAATTTAAAATATAAAAACAACCCAGTTAAGAAAATCCTATTTCAGGCTCTAGTAAAAATCTTAGTTTTTCCCAAGATGTGTTGGATTTTTGACCAAACCCAAATCCGAAAGATAGGTAGTTATTAATTAATTTATTGATTAGTTTTTTCAACAAAAGCTTTTTAATTTTAATTTAAGGTGGTGTCTTTTCACCTTAAATGGGTGTGAAAACCATTCAACCACATATATATGTGGTGTAAAATGTAAAAATAAGGAGAATAGTTAAAAAATCATCACATTGTAATATATCATTTATACTATACTATCGTGAAGAAATAAAATACAGGATCCGGTCTTTTTTCTATAGTTGTGGTGTGGAATTATTTTCTTTTCAAATTGGTCCTTTGTGATTATTAATTTAAAGAATTAATTGCCATTTTTAAAACTTGTGCAAAGAGATTATTTGTCCTTCACACTAATTTGAATATCAAGAAGCATTTGTGAAGTGTTGTCCTTATGTTTCTTGTTTGATTGGATTTTTGAAAAAGAAATTAAAATCAATTAGACTAATTGGTGTGTTGTGTACTTAATCATATTGCATTGATAGGATTGAATGGTTGATATTTTATCTAAAGGATAAAATACTATCTCATAAAGTTGTACATGAGGGTTTGAGGAGGGGTGACTCTGTGCCCAATAAGGATAAGGGACTGGTCTTTTATTCTTTCAAAGAATAGAAACTTTATAAATTATCAATTTCATTTTCATTTCGAGCAAGTAGGAAGTTATCAGAAGTAAAGTAATAGAAGATAATCGAGAATAGGAGATACAAGTAGTTAGAAGTTAGAAGTAAAGATAAAAGTAGAAGAAGAATAGATTGTTTTCAATTCTGAAGCCAAGTTGAAATAATCAATAAATAAAGTTAATCAAATCTGCCAAAAATCTATTGAATTGATTGTTTGAAAGAGAGAAGTCATAAAATTATTAGGTGCACCTGCCTTGGTGTGGCAGAGCCAAAAGTGCAAAGGAATTAGATCGTATTGATCATTCATGTTTGTTGGCCAAGACTTGTTGTTAAACCTTATCATAAGATTTGGCATATCTTTAGGGTTTGGCAATCTATGGTTTTGGGAACCAATAGATTGGCGACTCCAGTGGGGAATTACTATTAAAATTTCCAGAATCTTTGGTGATTGAATATACACTCTATTGGAGACCTAAAACCAGAGCAGTAAAATAATATTTTCTTCAAAAAGAGGTGGTGACTCTATTACTCAAAAAAATTTCATTCAGTGACTCTATCGAGGGAGAAGATCCAGAAGGAGATGAAAATTTTCCTTTTTGAAAGAGAGCAATTTCATTTCAAAATGTATCAAAATAAACAGTCATTTCAGAGGAAACCATTTATTCCAGATGGCATCAGGTCATTGGATCTCAGAATATTTCAATGTATTCCTAATAAGTTATTCCCTAAACTTTCACAATTGGTACCAAAATTTCATGGAGAATATGACGAATCAACACTTGAGCATTTAGATGCATTTTACACATTCATAGAGGAAAATCAGATTTGTGCAGAAGATACAGTGATGAAATTATTTTTTAGGACATTGAAGGTGTTGGAAATGAGTTGAGTAACTGAGAGGGGAGGGGTGAATCAGTTACCACAAAAACAAATCCATGTCCCTTAGATGTCTTAATCAAACTTATCACTCTACTCGGTTAACAAAAGATATTCTATTGTTACTCGGTTAACAAAGAAATCTTAATATATTAAATGTGTTTAACCTTTAGTGATTGAATGCAGAAAAATAAATCATAAAGAAAATAACATGTACATAGATGACACCAATATTTACCATGGAAACCCAATTTGAGAAAACCACCAATTGCAACTAGTTATTGTTTTTCACTCTTTTGAAGTGAGCCCTGTTAGGATCCAACCCTATTAAAGGTTACAAAACACACTATAAGGTGTGACCCTATTAGAGGATTTAATCACCCTGTTAGGAGTGGCCTTGTTAGAGGTCTTCAAATACTTCAATGTAGAAATTCCACCTTGTGAGAGGATTTATGAAAGACTATTAAGTCTACTATGTCAAGAGATTTTGGATCACTGCTACAATTTTTAGAGAGTAACAATGAGTTGACCTGATTTAAGAAGCAATTGCCTTTGCAGATTCAAATCTCTATTCTAGCTTTAACTGAATCCTCACTGATCAAATATTCTTTTGCAGCTCGGTCTAGATATTCTACCCTTAATCAGAATTCCCTCTTACTTTGCCTTCATTCTTCATATCAAAAACTCTACCACTCATTTAATCCAAACTTGACCATATATATATATGATAACGCTTGTCAAGTCGGCTTGAATACCCTTCCAAATAAACAATAAAACTTCAGTCTGTCAGCTACAATTAACCAATTAAACATAAAGTGTAAATTATGCATAACTCGGTTAACACTGTAATCCTTTGATGCCCGACCGTTACTCGGCTGAAACCAAACTTACTGTATTGCCTGAGTGAACTCGGTTAAATACAGAACTTCCTTCATTAACTAACAGAGCTCGTTTATTACAACAAATTGTTGGAATAATGATACATTTGGCATCAGTGAATGCACTTAGTGAAAACACTTATTCGGTTTTGAATGCTTACCGAGCTCATCACTCAGCCCACAGCCTATACCGAGCATTCAGTAAAGCTCA
>MU223618.1:1300100-1355762 GCA_018584345.1 Thuja plicata | reverse complement strand
TATGGTTTATTACTTTATTGTTTTACATTTCACATATGCATTTCTAGATTGATTGGTATACTCTGTATATTTACTGAGTATCGGTAAATAAGTTTTACTGCTTATCGGTAATCAAGGAGAATAAGGACAAACAAGGTGAACCGACAGACAGTTATTTATTTCAAGTATTTCAAAGGAATACATCTTGTAGGGACTTAATAATATGAGGTGTATTGATTGGTGGATTAAAGTTTAAAAGGATAAATTTTTGAGGCCACTGATTCACCCCCCCCCCTCTGTTATTACTAACAGAACAATACAATGTTGAGAGTGTGATATCATCATGAGAGGATGTAGCCAAAGAAATAAGTGGCATCCCATATTTTAACACCATAGAAGCTTCAGCTATGGTGAAAGTTTCAAACATGCATGAATCTAATTTTATCGAAGGGAGTGTGCTTTTGTGGGACTATCATAGTCAGAATGGGAATAATAATGAATTCATTGGTCTTTGGGCACTCAGAATTTTTATGTCTTATAATAATCCTTTTTGTGGTATGATTAAGGATAGTGGAACTTAGTCTGGATATGTTTCTAAGTTGGAATTGAGCATATCTATTAACAGTAGAGAAGTTGATGATAAAGGATGTCATATTGTATATAATTATACATTGTACAATGAGACAAGTCACTCCAAGGAGTATAGGTATGACTTTTTCAATTTGAGAATGCATATCATCAGAGAACAAGATAGTAATCAGTATAGTTGGACAATGGAAGTTGTCAACATATTTTATCAAGCAAGTCTCAGTATTATTTTCATATTGTTGCCACTAAAGTGTGATGAAAATAAAAAATTTGACAGAGGAAAGTATTGCTTTTGTATTTTGGTGGCCTGGGGCTACCAAATTATATGTGATGTAATTTCTATATAGTGACTCCATAACTAGATTTGTTGGCACTTGGTCTTCTTCTACTTGAGATAGTTGGATTCTCTCTATACCCACAAGGGGTATACATCCCGAGAAAGATCCTGTTGGAGCTCTAAATTTTTGGCAAAATTTGGAATTCTATATAGTGATAAAACCCTAAAAAATGGCCTCCTAAACTCCATGCCCAAGAATTGATGAGATGATGGAGCACATGACATGGGATACAATATTATATTATTTTAATTCAAGTTGAAGGAGTAAGGAAGGAAGATTTGTGACAGGAACAATTAAAATTATGTGAGAAAAGGTTTCAGAGATACTGTAATTTTGACTTGCTTTAAAGATGAAGTCGACAGAGAAGGCAAACGATCAAAAATAAAAAATATAAAAATAACCCAGTTCAGAAAATTTGATTTCAAGCTCCAGTAAGAATCTTATCTTTTCACAAGATGTTTTGGATTTTTTACCAAACCCAAATCTGAAAGATAGGTAGTTATTAATTAATTTGTTGATTAGTTTTTTCAAAAGAAGCTTTTTAATTTTAATATAAGGTGGTGTATTTTCACCTTAAAGGGGTGTGAAAACCATTCAACCACTTACATGTGTGGTGTAAAATGCAAAAATAAGGAGAATCGTAAAAAAATAATCACATTGTAATATATAATTTGTATTATACTATTATGAAGAAATAAAATACAGCATCCGGTCTTTTTTCTGCAGTTGTGGTGTGGAATTATTTTCTTTTCAAATTGGTCCTTTGTGATTATTAATTCAAAGAATTAATTGTCATTTTTAAAACTTGTGCAAAGAGATTATTTTTCCTTCACACTAATTTGAATATCAAGAACCATTTGTGAAGTGTTGTCCTTATGTTTCTTGTCTGATTGGCTTTCTAGAAGAGAAATTAAAATCAATTAGACTGGTTTTATGTATTGTGTACTTAATCAACTTGCATTGATAGGATTGAATGGTTGATAGTTTATTTAAAGGATAAAATACTATCTCATAAAGTTGTACATGAGGGTTTGAGGAGGGGTGACTCTGTGCCCAATAAGGATAAGGGACTAGTCTTGTATTCTTTCAAAGAATAGAAACTTTATAAATTATCAATTTCATTTTCATTTCAAGAAAGTAGGAAGTTATCAGAAGTAAAGTAGTAGAAGATAATTAGGAATAGGAGATACAAGGAGTTAGAAGTTAGAAGTAAGGAGAAATGTAGAAGAAGAATAGATTATTTTTAATTCTTATGCCAAGTTGAAATAATCAATAAATAAAGTTAATCAAATCTGCCAGAAATCTATTGAATTGATTGTTTGAAAGAGAGAATTCATAAAATTATTAGGTAAACCCGCCTTGGTGTGGCAGAGCCAAAAGTGCAGAGTAATTAGATCATTCCTATTTGTTGGCCATAACTTGTTGTTAAACCTTATCATAAGATTTGGCATATCTTTAGGGTTTGGCAATCTATGGTTTTGGGAACCAACAACGTTGATTAATATTGTAACCATTATATGATGATTAACTTCCATCGTAATTGTGTTGTCTTATATTAATGATAACAATAGCTATCAGGCCTTGACACATTGGTTATCACTAATGAAAATTTGCCACCCATTGTGAGGCGCCATGCTTGTTGGAAGGCATGCCTCCTCATCATTCTATATATGCTCTTGAGATGCACGATCTAAGAACACACAAAAATAATACAATACAAGTACAAGATCATGCATCTCCATACTCACTAAACAATATTGATATATATTTCATTTGTATAACCTGCCATCTAAGAAAACATCAGGTTGCCAATTGAAGAAGTGACACTTATCTATATCAGCAAATTATTAATATTTTAAGATCATAACAGCAGGTTGGTATTGACATCTCCAGCAATATTAATTGATACACTCTATCCTTATCTTTGTAACATACAATTATCATATTTGCTTGGGAAATAGAGATCAATATAAAGTGTATGTTTGCTTTGAATTATAGTTGATTCATTTGATATTCCTACATATATAAAGTGAAAAATTAAGATTAAACTTCACACTAAATAATCAATGTGGCAATAACAATAAAACGTTAATACTGGGGAATTGTTAGAAATATATTGATACAAAAAAAAAAGATTTTCTAGTAAAGCATGTTAACATTTACATAAATCATCATATAGTTTTAAAAATGAATGATGGTGCTTGAAATTCACTTTCCCTTCAAAGAGTGGAAGTAATCAACAAGTCTACATTTAAAACTTCTTATCCCATAATGAAGATTTAAAATTAGTAGTTAAAGATGGAAATAACATGATATTATCCCTAATTGGCTTGTGTTCTTTATGTTTGCATTACACAACTTATTTAATAGATGGCTTATACTCCAAATTGCAATGAAAATATTAGCCAAATTCTCAAAGGAAGTCATAAAAATACATAATAATGAATAAAACCATATAAGTGCATGTTCTTGCAAGATTGTTGGAAAATGTGAAAATAGATGAATTTCATATTTTGGAAAATAATGAAAAAATGGTTCACCCATACCCTCGTACTCTCTAGAATAATTTACCATATATCCACTAGCTAAATGACAAATCAAAATGTCATATGCTAAAGGATTATGCATTACCTCACTAGTACCACCCTTTTTCTTAAGTATTTGATCATAAACATCAATATTCCTTTCAAAAAATCAATCCTATCGATAGAGATCTTAAATGATATTCTACACATCTTGTGTTATGGTAAGAGATAATGTGAGAGACATAGACCATCAACTAGTGGCATATTTCCCTTATGCTTGTTTAAGTTGTGTGTTTGTTTAGTATATGGTTTATAAGAACGTACTCAATGATTACTCAAAGGTACATAAAAGGAAATCCATAAAAATTTAAAAAAAAAAAAGGTATATCATTGTGGTGCATAGAAATATCTATAGTATCCATTAAGGAAGTCTTACTAGAAGGGGCAGTAATGGAATCATGATAAAAACATGGTTTAAGAACAATAATGAATTAATCTATGAAAATGAATAATAAATCATGGAATAATGAACATAATAAGTACAACACAAATTGCACTAATGTTTATCTATTTCAACCAAGGTGTCATCAAATGAATTAATCAATGCAATGCTACTATATATGTATGAAAAATATGAGGATAAGAAAGATACGGGTAATGTCCCCTTTCTAGCCCAAGTTGTATGATTTTTTTGTTATCCTATTTCCCCATAGTAATGTAGACTAACTATGACATAAAAGGGACTTAGAGGCCATTTGGCCTAGACAGTTTTAGTTACAGGCCATTCTAATGGGTTTTGAGGCAATTTTGGGCACACATACTATTTATAAAAAGTCATTATGGGGACGACTGGACATCTAGTAGCAGTGACATGTCAATGATAATTATTTAAAATTGGAAAGAAGAATTATTTATCATTGATATGATTTATTGTGCATTAACAAAGTTATTTTACTAAGTTAATTTAAGTATTTAACTTTATTAATGTGTAGTCTATAGTTTGTGGGAGATATGTAAATTAAATGGCCCCCCTTTATTTTATAACAAATTGGAGACATAAAAGGTAAATGGGAAAATACTAAAGAAAATAGCACTCACGGGAAAATAGGAGCCGTGAGAAAATAGGAGTCGCGAGAAAATAAGAGGAAAAAAGCAAATCCTAAAAAAATATGGAAAGGCAAAAAGTGTTACGTTTTATCCCCCATTGATGAAATAAGTGTGAGAGATCATGTGAAAATAATATAAAAAGGAATGAAGAGCTCTCTTTCAGTGCGCTTGGTTGAATATTTTTATTGCTTATTCTTTGGTTCTTGATGGAGATTGTGTTTCTTCTTACTAGTTTGTGAGGACAGAAACCCTTACAGACATCATTCTCCATGTTGTTGAGAGATACAATATGGAGGATTGAGAATGGATTCACTACAAGAGTCACATTGGAGCTTACTAGGATTGATTACTTCAATTTCATTGGTGAATATTGTAGATCTGATTTGTAGCAGTAGTTGTGAGAAGTTTGGGGAGTTTGGCAAGTGCGTTCATAGTTGTAGTTATTTTGTTGGTGCATAATAGTTCTATTTGTGGCATTTTGATGATGTATTGATATGAGATAGGGTTTGAAATCCTTGTATTTATTGATTGTAATTGTTGTATACATTTATATTCATTTCCAACAAATGGACATGTTGAACTTGTGCTTGTAATCTAATTTAATCAACTGGGTATTCACAGTTTGCAAAATATTATTTTATTTCAAAATTGTATCAGAATTGAGTGATTAAATTTAAATTTTTCCAACATATTATTATTATTCTTATTTATTTGCAATATAAATCTTCCCTTTAATTATGTTATATATTCTCTCTTCAATCTTTTATAATAAAAAAAAGACACAAACAAGGCAACATATTATAGTGGTATCAGAGAAGTGTTTCATATCATCCTGGTGAGTAAAAAAATATTAGACTATGATATGAAGGATTGGAGTATGCAACCATGGACTTATCATTATACATCACACAGAAATATGATAGGGTGAGAAGGACAAAAGGATTCGGAAGAAAATAGGATTACAGGAGAAGGGAACACGAGATATATAGGTGAACATGTCATAGGAAATATGGGTGAAAGAAGGGATCTGGGTGAAGTGAGATTTTAACTTGTTGGATGCACTAGTTCAAACACATCAACAAGTAGAACATAGAGTTGAAAAATAGAACCGATGGTTGAACCTTTTGACTCAGATGATGGCTCAACATATGGGGTTGATAGAATTGAAACAAAGTTATCAAAGACAAAGTGAGAGTTGTTAAAATTATAGAGTTTTGGGAAAATTTAAAGTACTTGTGTGAGAATTGTGGGTGGTTAATATCCATCTTTAAAAAGAGAGAAGTAAATGAAAAATATTCTTCTAGTGCAATAAACAATGAGAAACAAACAAATTAAAAAGGGTTCATATAAGATCATTCGAATGGAGATAGTACCTTGATACATGAAGACCATTTAATATAGTTTCAAAAAGACCCTTTTCCCATGCATGCAACTAATGTTGATGAGTTTATTCATGAAGGGAAAGACAAAACAACAACCTTGGGATTGAGTTTAGATATTTCTAGTAATGATAGTTCAAGTAGATAGAGGTTGGATGATCATACAAAACCTTTGGAGAGGAGTGTTTATGAAGACATCAATACTAGTGAGTTTGGGAGTGCCTCTCTCATAGGCGTAACCACTCATGAGGAGGACAAAAAGAACTTTATTTCTAAACAAAGAAATCAATATTTTTACACATGGGATCTTGGTGTGATGACACCTAAGTATGATGGAGATCTTGTACAAGATGATTGTGATGATGATAATAATGCAAGTATGGAGGATAGTATTGATGATTATGATAAAGATCTTGAAACAAAATTTGATATATCTTTGCACGGGGCTTAATTTGAGTAGAATTTTTAGAACTTGGATGATTTGAATCCACAATATACTTCTAAAATGATAACTAGGATGCACAAGAGACGCCTTGGATTCATTGATGAAAGATATAAAAAATCCGATTTTGATATTCATCATAGAAGCAGTTGGCTTGGTTTTCATAAACATGGTTGGAAGAATCAATTTGATGTGCTCATTGATAACCCATTGTTTGAGATGGGTGATGGGAAGAAAAATGATAATCCACTCTTTGAGTTAAAAATTGGATCTACTCTTGGTTGTGGTATTGCACTTGATGGAAATAGTATATGGGCCTCTAGAACTAAGTTGGAGTGTGATTTCTAGCTTGGTATTGATCATGGTTCACATTATGAGACATATGGACATTCTCCTTGGAGACCACCTGATATGAATGATTCCACCATTGACTCACTCTCTATGTACATGAATAATAACCATTGGGTATTAACAAATTCTTCATTTGCAGCCATGTGACAACATTAATGAAGGGTGGCACGCTTGATTTTTAGTTGGAAATATCTCATAAAATGACACTAGTTAATGGGCACCTTCACATGGAAGGAGAGGTACTTGAGGGTGTTAATGGCTTTAATCTTTTTTTTTTTTTTAAATTTAAATTTAAGTGCCTGGTAAAAATTTTAACATGACCGGTGATGCTGGCATGATACGCTCTGTGGCTCCACGTGAAACTCTTTTGACCTGGAGCTATGAACCAGTGAGGCAAAAAATGGGGGACCCCATCACCTTATTACTCAGTTAAGGCCCAAACCCGTAAGAACATTGGATCATCAAAGACACAATCTCATGATCACAATATCCCAATAGAAGTTTGATCTTGGGTGGGGACAACAACAACACCACTTAACCAATACACTAAATCGTAAACCCTATTAATGACTTTAATCTAAGGATTAAAACAAATTCTAATTTCCTGGGTTACAACAATAGTCACCTATCTTCTTGCAATCATGAGATGGAAATCCTAAAGCGTGAAGATATAAGTGTTATTGAGACTCCCTGTGATGGCTCTCAAGATCCAAGGGCTAAACATGATGTTTTTGGTTTAGATTCAATCTACAAGAGGTCTGATTTAATTTGTAACAATGTGGAAGGTGCATTCAAGACCCAAAGTTTATGTGATAGATGAAAGAAAGGAACTAAGGAGGCTAAGTTATTGGCTTCCCCTAGAAAGAAACACCTTCATCAAACCAAAGATAAAATCAACTTCATGGATCAAGCAAGGAAACCCAATGAAGTTCACCTTGGAATCTTATCTTTTCAAAGGGAAGAATGTGTAGAGGTTGATATACTACTTGTAACAACCAAGGATAATATGACAATGTTGATTGAAAAGAAAAGATGTCATGCATGTAAAATTTATGATATAGTTGAAGGATGAGGATAAATCCCTTATCTTATTTATGTAGTTGAGAAAGAAGGTTTGAATTTTAGAGGTCCATATTATATGGTGTGCAATAGAGAAAATTCTCAGGTAATGTCTAAGGGATATTCAAGTGCCTTGGTCATTAAGGAACCATGGAAGTGTTCCCAAGTTTATCTGATGCAAATTATCGGTTTCATGTTGACAAAATCCATTTTTGGGGATGGTTCCAGAGTGAGTTTTGGAGGGATAGTGATCTAAATTTTAGAATTGATAGTGATGTTCATTTCCTTACCAGCCATCTTATTATTCCATTGGTTCATCTACAAATGGATTGGAGAGAGATTTTAAGTAAGGATTGGAGCATTGAATGAATAGTCAATCTTGGGAGTGTTACATGGCAAAGAATGGATCTAGAATTCAGTTAATTTGAGCTTGATTTTTGGTTATAGATGAGTCACATCACTTTATGGTTCGCTCTCATTCAATGGATTTGGCACAATTTCTTTTGTCAAGGAAGTAAATATTTTCAGTTGGAGATTGATTGGAGCTTCAACATTTTACCTTTGGAGTTGGTCGAAGACAAAAAAACTTATTTATGCTATGGTTCATCTTTTAGAGATATTTGGAATTGTAATAATGAATGTTAGTGTCATTGTCCACTCTCTGACCAGATTACATATGAGTTCAAATTTTGATTTACAGATGAGTTGGACATTTCCTTAGTCGATAAGATGAGCAATTATTGATTGAGGGTTGATGGTAGAGGAGATTTGATCATAGGATATGAGTTTTTTGTTACTCCCATATTATGAGTTCTATGTATCCAATAAGATTTTAGATTGTTTATTGTTGTCCTAGCTTTTTCACATTGTTTATGTTGACCTCAATCTTGAGGCAGTTTGATTTTAAACACTTGCATATTTCATTGCAGCCAATTGTGGGAGATCCTCTTGGTATAGTTCAATTATTATCCACTTCCACTTGGGAGAGTTTGGGTCATTGTAGTCACTTCATGATGTTAGTATGCATGCTTCTAGATAATAATTGGTTGATTATAGTAAGTTGGGTTTGTTGGTGTACTCAACCTTCCTACCTTGAAACTTGGAGGTTATGTGCCAATGATATGATTTTAATTGTTGATCACATATGCACTATTTAGTTAGCTGATTCTAGGGTTAGTTATACAGACATCTTTACTAGCCCCTCATTTGTGATAGATCCATTTCTTGTTTGAAACTTCATGAGGATATATACTAACGATTATGGTTTTGGTTTAAGCATATATTTCTTCCAGTTTCCCAAGATCATGTTAGTTATTGAGATTGCAATTATGGATCTTACTGGGATTCCACAATAGAAAATGTTTCATGTTGTTATCAAAGTAGCACAACGTCAACACGGTGGCTCCTTTATGAGATTGATTTGGAACCCTGAGATCACTTGGGTTTGTATTTTAGTAGTAGAGGATGAGGAAGCCAATATTGGCTTATTGGAGGTTACTCCTTTGGTGTTCAAGATTAGTTATTTTGGAGAGTAGTTTCCTGAGAAGTTGACGGAGTTGGTCCAATATTTGATTGCTCTTCTTTCGAGAGATTTTCAAGAGATCACTTGTGCAGGTACCTTGCAAGACAATATTTTTAGAAAATGGTACTATAGATCTCCTAGGATGACTTGCGACCCTGTGATCATCCTTGGCTACAATCTTAATAAGTTTTATGATTATGGATTGCATTGGTATTTCTTGAGGACAACCAATCTTTGGGAAGGGCGGATTGTAATGTCCCATTTTTAGTACAAGTTATATGAATTTGTTGTTATCCTATTTCCCCATAGTCTCATAGGCTAACCATGACATAAATGGGACTTAGAGGCCATTTTTCTTAGACAATTTTAGTTGCAAGCTATTAAGGGGTTTTAAGGAAATTTTGGTCACATTTAATATTTATAGTAAGTCATTATGGCGATGACTCGGGGACATCCAGTGGCAGTGATATGTCGATGGTAATTGTTTAAAATCAGCAAGAAAATTTATTTATTATTTATGTGATTTATTGTGCGTTAATAAAGTTATTTTATAAAGTTAAATTTTAGTTTTTAACTTTATTAATGCATAGTCTATAGTTTGTTGGAGATATTTAAATTAAATGGTCCCCCTTTATTTTATAACACATTGGAGGCATAAAAGGTAAATGAGGAAATATTAAAGAAAAAAACACTTGTGAGAAAATAGGAGCTGCGGAAAAATAGGGGTCACGAGAAAATAGGAGTCACGTGAAAATAGGAGGAAAAAAATCTCAAAAAAATAGGGAAAGGAAAAAAGTGTTATTTTTATCCCACATTGAAAAAACAAGTGTGAGAGCTCATGTGAAAATAATATAAAATGGAATGACGAGCTCTCTTTCAGCATGCTTGGTTGAATATTGTTATTGCTTATGCGTTGGTTCTTGAAGGAGATTGTGTTTCTTCTTACTAGTTTGTGAGGACAGAAACCCTTACATACGTCATTCTCCATGTTGTTGAGAGATACAACATGGAGGATTGAGAATGGATTCAATATGGGAGTCATATTGGATCTTACTGGGAGTGATTACTTCAATATTCATTGGTGAATATTGCAGATCTGATTTATAGCAGTAGTTGTGAGAATTTTGGGGAGTTTGGCAAGTGCGTTCATAGTTGTAGTTATTATTGTTGGTGCATAATAGATCTATCTGTGGCATTTTGGTGATGTATTGATATGAGCTATGGTTTGAAACCCTTGTATTTTTTTATTGTAATTGTTGCAAACATTTATATTCATTTCCAACAAATGTACATGTTGAACTTGTTCTTGTAATCTAATTTAATCAACTGGGTATTCACAGTTTGCAAAATATTGTTTCATTTTTAGAATTGTATCATATTTTGAGTGATTAGTTTAAAGGTTTTCAACATATTATTATTGTTATTTATTTGCAATATAAATATGCCCATCAATTATATTATATCTTCTCTCTTCAATCTTTTATATAAAAAATACAAACATTGCAGCATATTACAATACAACGTGCAAATGTGCATATTCCTTACCATTGTATGACTCTATGATAAGTTTGTTCAAAGAATGTGCATCAGAAACCAAATAATCAAGAATTAAAAAAAAAAAATAGTCATAAACCTCATCACAAAACAAAAAGGAACAATTACTATGTTCTTCACTAAACATATCATCAATATACCAAGTGTTGTAAGAAATAGAAGAAGGGATAATTAGCTTACATGAAGGTGGACCACATGTATTTTCATCACCAATATCCTCAATGAAAGATGAAGTAATAAAATACACAAGTGAATAAGGAAGTGACACAAGATGTGTAGAGGACATACTCGGTATATATATCATCATCACATGATGGCAGATCCCTAGATGCATTGTGAGAAGGGACAGGTAAATTATCAACAACAAAAAACTAAAGAATGAGGAGAAATATTCTCAAAGGTAAAAACATCACTATCCTCATACATATTACCAACACTAGCCATAGGAAAAATACAGGTATCATGGATAAGTGAAGAAAAAATGTTTAAGAGAGAAGAACAAACAACTATATCTATGAAGAAGATAGCTCACACATATGATGAAACATAACCTTCATAGTAAAACATCCCCATTTGCAAGATATAAATAGATAAGAGTGTTAATGGTTGAAGAATCATAAATAACAAAGCTTAGAAATATATCAATATTTGTAACATAAGAATGTATAGATACTATGGACAATAGACCACAAGAGTCCATGATAAATAATTTTTATTAGTGATCCACAAATAAGGATGGGTGGGTACGAATAAAAGAGAGATCAAGAAATACAAACTTGTACCATAATAAAGATACATAAATGATAGACAATTGAAATTGGATCCAAACCCTAATTATATTTAAAAGAAAAATAAAATAATTAAAGTATCAAAATCTCAAGCCCTAATGTACTAGGAATGAACGCCAATGACAAAACTTTACGGAGTGTAAGAATTCTAGGATCACCAAAATAAAAGCGAAAATAAATCAATTGTATAAATATTTATGGTTGTTTAATTTGTTAAAGTAAACCAATGTCATTTAAATAAAGAATTAATTTTGATGATTGAATTGGGAGCACTCTAATAAATGATGAATTAATTACAAATACTGAATGAAAATAAATTTGGTAATGGATTTCAAAGGTGGAAAAATGATGCTAATAATGTTGAGAATCAATTCCTCGTGATGTTGGGTTTTTAGGGCTTTATCAAATGATTGTCTTAGAATCTACATACTATTTCATTTGATTCATATTTAAGCTTATAGAGATAATATTCATGAGCGTGTCAATGATTTGGCACGTGGAATTGAACTTTTTCTCATAAGAACAAATTGACAAAAAAATATCTATTAAAATTTACTCACCTTGATCTTCTAATATTTATCTTTTCAATGATCAGAAGTGGTCATAAACATCTTTTGTGAAATTGCAAAATAGAAAGGGTTATGTTCAAAGAGAATAAATTTCCACATTCTTTCATCAGTGATATTTTTTTTCAAGATTCGGCTATGTAGAACAATTTTTGCATCAATGTTTCAGATCACACTCCATGATCTATCACCAGGGTGAAAGAGCTAAAAGAATACAAATGATTAGACTGCAGACTCAAAGATGTACAATGAGATCTTCTAATATTTATTTTTTCAACGATACATGTTCATAAACATATTTTGTTAATTTTCAAAATAAAAAAGGTTATGTTCAAAGAGAATAGATTTCCACAGTTCATCATCAGTTATATTTTGTTTATGGATTCAGTTGTGTAGAACAATTTTTACATCAATGTTTCGGATCACACTCCATGATCCATCATCACGATGAGAGAGCTGAAAGAAAATAAATGATTAGATGCAACCAGAAGGATATGGATCCCAAAGCAATGACTCTCTTGCACGTATGCTCCCCCTTCTTCAATGATATTGGCAAAACATCAAACTAAAACATAAATTGTATAAAGACAATTATGGAAAAAAAAAAAAAAAAAAGTGTCCCCTTAGTAACACTTACATTTTAGTTTTCTATTTAAACATTTCCCTTCCTCAACATTCTCTATCACTTTCTCAAATCATTAATTGTGATGTGATATCCTCTCCTTCGAAATCTCAACCTCGAGCCCCTCCTAATATGTGTGGGGAACCAGCCAACCCCCATTTGTTCATGTATGTTCCCATCTCCATCTCCAGTCCATTGTTCTTAACACCTATTTCCCAACTTCTCCCAGTAATCCACTTTGATAAACTCCTCCCCTTCGAACAATATTCTTGATACCCTACCCATCTCCCTTTCCGCTTTCTTTTCATCTGCATTCTTTGCCTACCAGTTCCTCTACCAACCACATTGACCTTGTGTAAAATGAAAACTATGTCATTAGCTCCCAATCGATTTCTAATTGGGAAAGAAAAATGGTAGTTAACCTCTCTAAGGTGCACTTAGAATCTCATACTTTTAACTTACTTTAAAAAGGTCTAAGTTTCGCGTTGCCCCCTCACCCTATCCCCATCAAGATTTTATTTTTGAAATTGAGAACTTTGTCTATTCCCTTCCTTCCCTTGTTGCCAAGGAGATTAGGCAAGATTGTACTTTTGCACATAGACACACAAAACCCCCTAAATACAATATCCCTAAGGTTGAGCATGTTTCCCTAGTCAAGCTCTTAAATAATAATGACATTATCATTACTAAAGCAGACAAGGGAAATGACATTATTCTATGGACAAGAAAGATTACAATTCTAAAATGCTCTCTCTTCTTGCAGTCTCCTCTTGCTATAAAGTTTTACATGCGAACCCTTGCCCTAAAATTCTCAAAAAAAAGTCAAAACTTGCCATCTTAAACTCACCTTTTTACGAGCCCACAAAAAATTCTTTGGTCCCCTTCAAATAAATAACCTCTTGTATTTGTGGGGTTCCCAAGCTTCACAAGTTAGGCATCCCTCTTCACCCAATTGTGGACACCATAGGCTCACCCACCTACAAGTTGGTTTCTTAATTCTTAGCTAAACTTATCTCCTCTTTCATGGGAAAAACAACCTCTTTTATCAAAGACTCTTCCCACTTTGTCGATTTCATCAAAGATCAAAAATTGGACAATCGTAGCATTCTTGTAAGCTTTGACGTGGTGTCCCTTTTCACCAAAGTTCCCCTTATGGAATCTATTGAGATCATTAAGCACAAGACCAATGATGATTTATCTTATGTAGTAGAACTTTGTCTTAGATCCGCATTCTTTTATTTCCAAGGAGTCATCTATGAACAAATATATGGAGTTGTCATGGGTTCCCTGCTTTCTCCCATCATCGCTAACTTCTTCATGGAACACTTTGAAGATTTTTCCCTCTCCTTCCCACTCAAGCCAAGGTGGTGGAAATGCTATGTAGACAATACCAATGTTTTTTGGCCTCATAGATTGGAAAATATTGAATAATTTTGTGACCACCTCAATAGCTTGTCCCCCCATGTCTCCTTCACCAAGGATATTTAGTTTGAAAACCATCTCCCTTTCCTTGACATTCTATTCTCAAAGAAACCAGTACCTTGGCTCACTCTATTTATCGCAATCTACTCACACCGACCTCTACCTTTACTCATCTTCCCCCCACCACCTTGACCAAAAAGATAGCATCCTCAAAACCCTAAACACTAGACCCTTACACATTTGTGATGAAGATAGATTAAACAAGGAATTAGCTCATCTTCACCACATTTTCTTGTTGAAAGGCTTTAGTAACAAGCATATCTCTAGAACTTTCAATCGAGCCAAATCCAAATTTTTCTCTAAACCTAATCTAACCATTTCTTTCACCCCTCCTATTTCCATCCTCCCTTTCATTGTGGGCATCTCTCATTAGATTTCCAAAATCCTCCTCAAAAAGACATCATGTGTCCTTACAAACCCAATCCACTTTGAGAAACTGTTTCCCTTCCCACAAGGATCCTAGGGATAATTTGATCATTTCTGGTGTCTACAAAGTTTTCTATTTATGTGACATCTCTTATATAGGTGAAACGAGTCAATATTTCAAAATAAGACTCAAAGAATGTGATCCAGACATCAAACATGAACAACATCTAAAGTTTTCCCTATCTGATCATTCTTCTGCCATGAAGCACCATATCTACCTTGAAGAGGCTCAAATCCTTTCCAAAGAAGACATTTTTTTTAAAAGGAAGCCTAAGGAAGAAATATAAATCTATAACCATCCCTCCAATCTCAATTGTGATCATGGTTAGACCCTGAGCTCCTCTTTTATCTGGCCTCAAAATCCATCTCCCCCCTCCCATTGAGTCTCTCCTCTCCCTTTGGTCCTTGGTTCCCTCCCCCTCTTAGCTTCCTCTCTCTTGTTTGACCTTTAAACCCTTCTCCTAACCCCTGCACCCCCACTTGGTCACTCTTCTCCCTCTGAACCTTATCCTCTCCCAGTGTCTCTTCATTTTTTTGGCCCTCCCCTCTTTCTTCTCTTTCTAGGTTTCATGTCTAGTTGGTCACAAAAATGGTCACTCCTAACCCCTGCACCCCCACTTGGTCACTCTTCTCCCTCTAAACCTTATCCTCTCCCAGTGTCTCTTCATTTTTTTGGCCCTCCCCTCTTTCTTCTCTTTCTAGGTTTCATGTCTAGTTGGTCACACCCTTTTTATTTTGTCTTTTATCTTTTTTTCCTTTAGGTTAGTTTGTTATTTTTTGAGTGTATGTTTCACCTCTTCTTTGTCCTTTCATCCTTTCTTGTCCTTCTTATCAACTTTTTTCTTTGCTTTATTCTCCCAATATCTTTTAGTTTTTTCTTGATCTTCTTTCCTTCATTTTTATTTTCTTTGACTTTTATCCTGTGTGTGTGTGTGTGTGTGTGTGTGTGTGTGTGTGTGTGTTTGTAAATACAAACATATATATGTATGTATGTAATTTTATTTTTTAATTATTAACATTTAGCTGTGTGTGTGTGTGTGTGTGTGTGTGTGTGTGTGTGTGTGTGTGTGTGTATGTATGTGTATGTGTATGTGTATGTGTATGTGTATGTGTATGTGTATGTGTATGTGTATGTGTATGTGTGTGTGTATATGTATATATGTGTGTGTGTGTGTACATATACATACATATATAAATATATATACATATATATGTATATTTACACACACATATATAACCTCTAATTTTTACAATTATATTCATGTATTAATTTTTAGTTATAGATATAAACATAGCTAAATATTTATGTAATTATTTAGTTTGAAAAAAATCCATATTTTATATTTAGTTACATATATATGCATGTATGTGCATATGGATGTACTCTCTGGTACCTATTTATTTATATGTATATTCTCTCATATCTTATGTTTGTTGTTATTTTCTTGTTTCTCCGTTCTTATTTTCTTATGGTTCTTGATTGTCTTATTTTCTCCCTTGCTTGGTATTTCCCTCTTTGTTGCTTTTTTGTTTCTCCTTTTGTTAATTTCCATTTTTTGTGTTTTTGCATCTTCCCTTTCCTCTTAATTGTGTTTCCTTTCCTCCACTAGCACCTCCTTTTAAACATCTTTGAGTCTACAATCTAATCATTTGTATTATTTTATCTCTCTCAACCTAATGATGGATCATGGTGTTGTAGGGGATCTCTATCTGTTATGCTCAATGACGAGGGTTAGTAGCATCGATTTGTAATGGAGAAAATCAATCAAATAACTACTAAGAACGAAGCTACAAACAATAAAATAACAAGCAATAAATGAGGTACACAAATGAATGCAAACCAACAAGGCTCGAATCTTCTATTGTCTCTCTCTACTCCTTTTGAAATGTTGTTTGTGTGATGCTCAGTATTGGTGTGGGCAGCATCTATGACTTGGGAGCGTTGAGAATATGCTATTAAATGTGTGATCACAAGAAGGCTTGATGCTTGAACCAATCTGACAGAGTAAGGGCGCATGTAAACTTGAAATCCTGGATCCTTCAAATGGTTATGAAGGGTTTGTTATATAGAAAATGAGAATGATATGAATGTTTGAGATCAATCCCAGAGATAGGAAGATGAACAGTTGAGATCAAAGGGAACTGGAGAAGCCATCAATAAACTCCACCTCTTCAACTGGGAGAGAGGAGATTGTGTTTGGTTAACTGAACAACTAATTATGAGTTACCTTTAGAACTGAAAAGGTAATTTGGAGTTACCTTTTTGAACTGAAGAGGTGGGTGGAGTAACCCATGGAATCAGAGTTCTAATTAAGAGTTATCTTTTTGAACACCAAGAAAGGATTTAATTGAATATTTAATTTATTTTTATAATTAAAGTATTCAACATGTGAGATAATTGAATTCTTTTTGGTTTAGAATTGAATTATTGAATGAAATTAAATTAATTTAATTAGAAGAATTAATTAACAAGTTTGAAATTGAATTTAATTAATTAATAGAGATTAATCAATTAAGTTTAATTAATTAAATAAAATTAATTATTTAATTAATTTTGGGGATTTGATTAGATGATTTACATAATGAATTTAGAAGGAAATAGATGATTAATTAATGATTAAAAAACTATTAATTAATAGACAAAAATTAGTGTTTTTAATGTAAAGTCGCAAGTCTGTCCATTTTAGGGTGTCTACATTTGCCCCTCTTTGATGCATTGCAACTTGACGTAGTGTGTCAAAGATTATTTGTTTTGATCTTGCCCCAGCTTGCCCTGGCAATAGCAGGTGTATTTATGCACCCTCAACAAATTTGAGCAGAAAGTCATGACATGAGCGTTAATTTTTTGAAACTGCAAATTGGTAATCTCGGCATCTCGCTAATTTTGAAAATACTTGAATATACTCCTTATATGGACTGTTAAAGTTTTCGAGGCCCGGGATTATTAATTTGAGGTTATGGAGGAATTAAGGTTTTTCTACACCCTTATAAATATCGTGGAGAGCCATTCATTTGTCACTTTGCACTCTCAGAGCTCTGGATCATCGGGTGAGTTTGTCTTTAGTTTCTTTGCTTTCTGTGTTGTTTATTGAGTTATGGTGGGTATTCCTAGAGTCATGCACATGTATGATCGGGTCTATACTTTTCATCATATAGTTGGCGCAGGACGTCCGGTGAGTTGCTTTGTCCTCTTGTCATTAATGCTCGCATTTATTGCATTTAAAAAATGTTTCTTTTTTGAAATTTTGCATACCTTGCTGCAATAGGCCGCATTTTTTCCATAATTGCAGTTTGTGTGCCGCAATTGCCGATTGCATTTCATAATTGATAAGTGTTCCACAAATGTTGGGTTTATTACTGCATTTGCCATAAAAATGTCACAAATGCTTGGTGAATGTCGCAATCCTTATAAATGTGTCGCATTTATCTTAAGAATGTTGCAATCGCTCTGTCTGTACTTTTTAGCTTGCATTTGTTCTGTATCTGATACTCTTGTTTCTGACATGATACTGATGATTGGATTTTTTATGTTTTGCAGTTCGTCGGGACTATTCTACTTTGCTGGGAGTCTAGACCTGCTGGGTTAGTATTCCATTTCTAGTTGTCTGAGGCAGAGAGAGATGTATTGGGACAGATAGGATTATACTAGATTTGTTACATGCCTAAGATCACGACCAATAGGGGTACGATCTCTACTCTCTTAGAGAGATGGCATTCAAATACATGCACCTTTCATTTACCGACTGGAGAGTGTACAGCCACTTTGGAGGATGTCTATCACATCCTTTAGATTCCCATTCAGGGCACCCTTGTAGAGTATTATTGTGGCCCTGGTATCACTACTTTGTCCGAGCTATCCGGTCTACCCCAAGATCAACTTGGCATGTCAGACCCTTATGATATCCATGGGCTAGGTTTGACATGGGTTTAGAAAGGTTGTCGACTCTATTAGGTAGTTTGATATGTAGGATCATGTCCCGATAGTCGCCAGCATGGCTTTTCTATTGGTTTCGGTGTTGTGCTACAGGGTATGGTTAGAGACCATACTGTATATGCTTGGGGTCCATGTATGTTGGCCCATATGTACTTGCACATGTTTTATGTGGCTTACCTTGGAATTAAGTCTCTTGGTTATGGAGCGACTCTCCTGCAAATCTAGGATTGGGAGAATATTGTGATATGTAGGCCCGTAGGTGCCCATGATCTTCCTCCTGGGAGACCATATGTTTTCATGTATGATGGATCTATTGTTCAGTCTCATATGGGACATCTGATGTACTGGTGGCAATAGCTGGATATGATGTCGTACTTCATTTGGAGACCTTACAGGGATTTCCCTGTGTGGGATGGGGAGGATGCACACCTTCCCTCCTATCGACGGGGGAGATTTTGATCGGGCGCGTTAGTCACCATGTTCATGTGATAGGTTTCCACAACACTAACTGGGTGTTGCGACAGTTTGGCGAGAGGCAGAATGTCTCTAATTGATATGCTTACTTTGCTCGGCGATTGAGGGATATTACTCTGTGGGGTGTCGTTATCTCTTTGGATGCTTCCAGGACAGAGTTCATGGGCTTGCTTCCTATCTCTTGGACATGGTGATCAGCCACTGTGGATGCAGGTATATGTTTTGATTTTCCCTTACTTGATGTTATCTCTCTTTTTCTGCTTTCTAAGATGTAGCTATGTTTTTATTAGTATTTTATGCTTATTGTCCATATGGTACTGATGTGTGACTTTTTAGGCACTACTCCACAGTATGATGCATGGTGGTAGTAGTCACGTCCTATTTCTTTGACTGATGTGTCTCGCCATGTTGTTGGTACCATCATGAGGATGCCCTAGTAGAGATGGAGAGGAGGGAGAGATGGAAGTAGGGATGGTGGGAGGGATGAAGGGAGGGATGGAGGAAAACATGGTGGGAGGATTGGAGGTAGGGATGGTGGCCAAGATGGAGGATGGGGGAGAGATCAGGGTTGGGATGGTGGACAAGGGAGAGATGGTGGAGATAACGGAGATGATCCTGGGCCTAGTGGTGTTGGTGGGAGGGATGGTGGAGATGACAGAGATGATCCTAGGTTTGGTGGTGCTGGTGGGAGGGTGAGGACTAAGGGGGTCATGGTATCGACAGGTGGGTTGGGTTGGGTGTCATTTTAGAGGAGGAGGAGGCATCCCAATTAGTTAGGAGAGTGCATGCTCACACAGGTGTTGTGTTATCAGGGAGGGTGGAGGAGAGGGTATTGGTGGAGGATGTAGAGATTGAGGATGTGGACATTGAGGAGGTGGGTACGAGCTCATCCACTAGGAGTAGTAGTACTGGCAGTAGTACGAGTGGCAATGAGAGTAGTGATGATTCATGGGTAGTTTGTGGTAGAGGAGATGAGGGTTTGGGAGATAGAGGTGAGGAGGGGTATATGGATGTAGCTATGGGTGAGATGGACATTGATCCATCAAAGGTTGAGAGACTCACACAATAGGTTTCTGGTCTTCAGGATAGGTTGGCTTCTTCTGATGCATAGGCTACTGCGTTGGAGAGTAGGGTCACAGCAGCGGAGGCCAAGGCTATTGCAAAAGAGGAGAGAGAGAGAAAATATCACTCAGAGGTCAGAGCGTTCATTGATGGTGTACATGATGTGCCTCATCAGGATGTTCTTGATCAATTTTGGAGATCTAGGCACGAAGCCCAGAGAGAGATTATTGGTGGTGCAATCATGAGGGTGTTGTTCCTCTAGCTCAGTGTGTACCTAGTTATACAGTTTCATACAGATCTAGCAGGGCTCAAAGATCCTAGAGCAGTGGTATTGGAGCTCCTGGTCCTCAGCAGAGGACTGCACCTAATATGCCACCCCCTCATGCACCTGGCGGTGAGGGTGGGGGTAGTTCATGTTGACCCTGATGACTTTGCCTTTGTATCATATTGTACCATTTTTGTAGTGATTTTCCATTTGATGTACTCTGATGTTGTACCAATTATTGTATCTTGATATATTGTTATTTCTGACATTTGTGTTGATCGCCCTCTTTTATTTTGACTTGCAACCGTTCATTGTACTCAGATATTTGAGATTTATGTGAGATACAACTATTGAGTCTATATGATGTGCACTATTTTACTTTCTAAATGTATGGTTTCACATGATGATGGTTATATGGTGAAATGTTTATGCAATGATTCTATTATGCGGAAGCTTAGATGTATGATTTGTTTTCCTATGATACTGACATGTGTATCCAGGATGGTGCTTTACATGAAATGTGTGTTTATATGTGTTTTTTTTATGGAAGCATTTTGATTATGATTAATATGTATGCAGGTGTTGTATTTTCTTTTGTTTTCTAATGCACATAAATGGATGAATGTAATCTACTATGCACAAAATATCTTAGTAATGCATGTATTAGTAAGAATAAATTCAGTGGGAAATTTTCTCTAGGACTGATTGATAGATATGAATTGATAGAAAGGATGGGTGACCCAAGTCACTTCTGTGTTTCCAATTTTGTTCATCATTGCACCTTATTATGAAAATCGAAGAGCATCCAATGCACCTAGATATTTCTCATCTGGATACCGCTATGATCTCTTGATAACCGAAAGGAGTAGAGAGATTGAATAGAAAGAGAACTAAGTGCACCCAGATATTGACCATCTAGATACATCTATGTTTCCTAATTTAAAAAGAAAGAGATCCAAATGCACCCAGATATTGACCATCTAGATATCGCTATGATCTATAAACAATCCAAAAAAAAGAAAAAAGAAAAACCAAGATAGAAACCCAAAGCACCCAGATATCAGACCATCTGGATACCACTATGATTTCTTGATTTTGAAAAGAAAAGACAAAAAAACCAAGATAGAAATCCAATGCACCCAGATATCAGACCATCTGGATACCACTATGATCTCTTGATTTTGAAAAGAAAGTTAAAACCAAGATAGAAATCTAATACACGTAGATCTTAGACCATCAAGATACCACTATGATTCTATTGGTAAAAAACAAGCAGATAATGGAAAAAATTTCTCCAAATCTTTCCCAGGGTTAAGCTCAGATCTTGGAACTATGTCGTTGTCAGATAAGTGACAGTGCCTATTGCATTTATCCTAAATCATCATCACCCCAGAATTGAAATGAAACATTCCACAAACAAAAATCAAATAAAATAAAGTCACGATCCATCATAGCTACTGTCATCACTTGGTGGTATCCTAGAGTAGCGTGAGAACATAACTGTGAAAGATAGACTGACATCTGACTGATGACTCACCTATTCAACAGTTTAATGTTCCTTGATTCAGTTTGATTCTCTTGATTGGCTTGATTCTTTGATGCTTGATAGTGTCTAGTTTCAGTAATAGATGACTCATATAAGACTGATATGTCTGCTTTTGAGAGTATCCATCATTGTGTAATATGATTGATTTGATTGATTGAATTTGATCATTTGGATAGTTGATCAAGTTGTGTCAGATGGGCCCAATGCTGATTTGCAAAGCTCATGGTTTTAACATTGATTGATTGGGTTGATCGCCAGTTTTCTTGCTAAAAGATTTGATAGCAAATAAAGCTGTCATATGAGCCCAATGTTGATTTGCAAAGATCACGATTTTGACATTGAGTGATTGGCTTGATCACCCTTTTTCTTTGTTGATAACGGGGCTGGTTTTATTGCTTTGAGATTTTGCAATTTTCTTATTGTTTTTTACAAATATTGATTTTTTTTAGGACATTTTGATCTTTTTAGGATTTTGATGGGTTTTTAGATTTTTAGGGATTTTTAGGATTTTTAGAATTTCCCCTAGTCTCGTGGATCAGTACAAACCATGGATAAGTGTTGATTCTCATAGGGGATTGTGCTTCTGGAAATGAGCTTGGGTATCCAGTCTTGCATGCGGGGAGCTCAAGCTTTGATCTTTGGAGTTTATTGATGGTGATGCTGGATTTGAACACTTGATGCCTATTTGCTAGGTTTTCACCAAGGTACCTGCCCAATAGCGCATGTTTTCTAGGTTTTTACTGAGAGAGAAATTTTGTTTCTCTTTACTTTTTTCTTTTTTTTATTATTTTATTGTCACCAAGGTGCCTTTTTGCCAGGTTTTCACCAAGGTAACGTTTTGTATTTTTTGATTTTTTTGTATTTTCTGGATATGTAGTTAGGTGCCTTAACCTTTGAGACCTCAAGAATAGAACCTCTTGAGGTGCATGTTGTTGATGTATCCTGGGATCTGATCTCCTTTTGGTGTTTTCAATTGGTATTCCCCACTATTGCAAGATGTAACGATGACATAAGATCCTAGCTAGTTAGGCTCAAACTTTCCAGGTTTCACCCTCTCTACTTGGTTCTTTTGATTCTCCATTAGGGCGAGGTCTCCTACCTCAAAGGTTTGTGGCCTCACCTTTTTGTGATAGTTCCTTCTAAGGTGGTTTTGATAGCCTTGTAAGTGGTTGAGTGTGTTTTGTCTCCTTTCATCTAATAGTTCTAGTTCACTAAGCCTTTCTACTCTGTAGTCTTCATCTGAAATGAGGTTCTTCAATGATATTCTTAGGGATGAGATTTCCACTTCGAGGGGTAAGACCGCATCTAATCCATATACTAGTGAGAAAGGAGTAGCTCTTGTAGGTGTTCTCATGCTAGTTCTATATGCCCATAGTGCTGGACTAAGTTGTAAATGTCAGTCTCGCCCTGATTCATTTACTCTTTTTTTTTAAATCTTCAATATGGTTTTGTTTGTCGCTTCAGCTTAACCATTCCCTTATTGATAATAGAAGGAATAGAAACCTTGTTTTATTTGGAACTGTTCACAAAGGTCTTCAACATCTTGATTCTAGAAAGGTGTATCATGATCTGTTAGTATGGTTTGAGGAATTTAATACCTACATATGATGTTGTTGAGTATGAACATGGAGATCTACTTTCGAGTGGTGTAGCTGAGAAGAATGGCTTCCACCCATTTAGTGAAGTAATGTGTTACTGTAATGATGTATTTATGTCCATTAGATGAGGATGGTGTAATCTTACCCACTATGTCAAATCCCCACATAGAAAATGGTCATGGTGAAATGATAGGATTGATTTCTTGGGCTAATGCATGGATGAGGTCTCCATGAATCTAACATTGCCTACACCTTTGCACATACGTGTTTTCATATGTCTCTACTATGGGCCAATAGTATACTATACAGATGATCTTCTTTGCTAAGTTTTTGCCACCTGCGTGGGTTCCACAAATTCCTTCATGTACCTCATACAAAGCTCTTTTGGATTCTATGGAAGTGAGGCATCGTAATAGCATTCCATCTAAACTTCTTCTATATAGATTACTAGCGAGAAGGGTGTACCTAGAGGCTTGGCGGATGAGGGACTTCTTTTGGTTCCTAGACAAGTTAGGAGGTAGGACACTACTTTGGAGGTGATTGTACACATCATGGTACCATGGGGTTTCAGGACTAACAAGGACACATGTTGATCCTGTGATTGGTGCTTGATGTGTTGGTATCATGATTTTCTCTACTAGAAACTGAAATCTGGTCTTATTGCCTGTCATGTCGATCAAGGATGCAATGGTGTCCATCGCATCTACTACTTTGTTTTGAACTCTGGGTACTTGCTAAAATACGATGTAATGGAATGATGCATGCAGCCTGTCCATCTTCTCTTTGTATGGGATTATCTTTTCATCTTTTGTCATATAGTCATTGTTTACTCGGCTAATGACCAATTGTGAGTCTCCATAGACTTTGAGGTTCTTGATTCTCCATTGTATAGTCATCTTTACCATAATGGCTATAGCTTCATACTCTTCAATGTTGTTTGTGCATGGAAATTTGAGCCTAAAAGATTTAGGGATTGCATCATTGTTTAGAGTGATGAGTACTATCCCTGCCCCTGCACCATGGTTCATGCATAACCCATCAAAGTATAGTTACCATATGTTTATTTCTAGTTGTACTGTAAGAATGGACTCATATGGAAATTCAGAGACTATAGGCTAATGATCCTATAGGGTTGCCTTTGCTAGTTGGTCTGCAATCACTTGTCCTTTGATAGCTTTTCTTTCTACCTACTCTATGTCAAACTTGCTTAAGATTATCACCCACTTTGTGAGCCATCCGGTGAGTGCTTCTTTTCTCAATAAATACTTCAAGGGATCAATGTGTGCTATCAGCTTGGTTTGATGGCTTAACATGTAATGTCTTAGCTTCTTGGAAGCAAAGTCTACTCCTAGGCATGATTTTTTGATTGGTGAGTAGTTGAGCTCATAACCTACCAATGTTTTGTTGAGATAGTAGACAACTCTCTCTTTTCCTTGGTCATCATGTTGTGCTAAGAGCACGCCTACTGTTGAATCAATTGCTGAGATGTACAAAAGTAATGGCCTACCTTGAACGAGTGGCACCAATATGGGGGATTTTAACATATAATTCTTGAATATTTGGAATGCTTCTTCGCATTATTCTGTCCATATGAATGACACATCCTTGTGTAGTAAATGTTGGAATGGATGGCACTTGTCTGCTAATTGGGCTATGAATCATCTTATGGATTGAAGCCTTCCTTTTAAACCTCTTAGTTGCCTTAGATTAGTCAGTGGTGGCATGTCAAGAATGGCCTTGACCTTCTCTGCATCTACCTCAATGCATCGATGTGACACAATGAACCCCAAGAGCTTTCCTGTGGTGACCCCGAATGCACACATTTTTGGATTTAGTCAGACTTTGTACTCTTACATTCTATCAAATATGGGTCCCAACACTTGTATATGATCCTTTCTTGGAATTTACATGGCAATTATGTCATCGACATAGTCTTCCATTGTTTTGTGAATGAGATCATAGAAGATTGTGGTCATTGCCCTTTAATATGTTGCTCCTGCATTTTTAAGACCAAATGACATGACATTCCAATAGTAAGTGCCCCAGGAACATGTAAACATCGTCTTGTGTTGGTCCTCTAGTGCAATCCTTATTTGGTTATATCCTATTGTGAGATCTACTATCATGTCAATTTTAGGTAAAGGAAAGTCGTCGTTGAGACAAGCTTTGTTTAGATCTTTAAAATCTATGCAAATGCGGATCTAACCACCATGCTTGGTTACTGGTACCAGATTAGATATCCAGTCTATGTATGGGATTGGTCATATGAACTTAGTATATAGCAGTTTCTTTAGCTCTGCTTTGACTAGTAATGCAACATGTGGGTGCATCTTTCTCAACTTCTGTTTGATAGGTTTGGCATTTGGTAGCAATAGAAGATGATGTAACACAAGCTCTGGATATAGGATTGGTATGTCTGAGTAGGACCATGCAAAGTTGACCTTCCTTTCTTTGAAGAATAAAATGAACTTCTCTCATTCCTCTAGAGTGATTGATTTTGCCAAGTAGATATTCTTTGGATTCTTGGCATCACCTGGGTTGACTTATGTTTCTTCCACTAGCAATGCTAAATTTTCCTCTGTCAAGGGGAGGATGTCCTTCTTTCCATCCTCTAGTGCCTCAATGAAGTTTTCACTAGAAGATACGTCTTTTGATTTTTTGTCATTTTTTGTGTCAGTAAGCGCCTTGCGGTTTTCACTTATTGATGTTTCTTTTTTATTTTTCTTTAATTTTTTTGACTAGAAAGAGGATCCTCCTCCCCGAAATATGTTGATCTATCTAGGTCAATTGAGAAACCTAATTTATGGTCTCCTGATGGCATTCCTTCCCAGAGTCCCATGAAGTCTACAATAGCCTCATCATTTTCAAATAGATCTATATCAGGTTGTCCTTATTGATCTCATTCTATCAGTTTTGGGTGTACTAGACATAGGTCCTCGTGGTGGGATGACTCTGTTTGGTTAAATGGGACAACAACAATGGTTCTGATGAACCGGGATTGTGATTTGGATGCACCACCTAGGGAATTGGTATCAATATGCTTATCAATGCATGACTAGTCCTTTATGGTTAATTGGTCAAACATATCCTCTATGTGTATGGTGTTGACTGACCGAGGGGAATAGTCTGGGATTGATGGTTCAGAGTTGTGGAGGGATCTCCACTCATACTCATAGGAATCACTTGCACTAGAATTCTCATTGAATGTCTCACTACCCTCATTAGCTTGGATAGCTTAGTTAAGGGTTAATTGGGAATAGGAGGTTCCCACCTCAGATGGCAATAACTCTTGAAGTATATTATTGACTAGGGCATGTTCTAGCTTTTTTCCCCGGTGTGACTCTCCCACTTACTCTTGATCAACTGGTATGTCTCGTGTGGTAGGACTAGTTCTTTGTTTCCCATAGCCTAACCCTCTCTTATTTCTTTGGGTTGGTAGTAAATACGGTTCTATTAGAACTTTTTTTCTTGCCCCTAGACCAGTCGTAACGTCATACCCAAACTTTTGCAACATTGTGTAGCCAGCTCCATATGTGGACACGAGTATGGGTGCTTGAAGTGTGTCTTCTAGGTCTTGATACAACCATGTGTTAATATCTAGATCAAAAGGGTTCTCATCTATGATGTCACCCCACTTGAAAAAAGTGGTGGGTGGACATCAAAATAGAATAGATTTTGGGGTTTCATTTCTTGTCATTGGTTGTGGCATTTTGTATGACCTTGGCTTTTGAGGTATGTTGGTGATTGTGAAAGCTTCCTCATAGCTATATTCACCACATCCTTTTTTAGTAATAAATATCTTCCCCACTTTTATTGTGACATCCTTGGGAATTGAATTCAAGGTGGAAGGGATACTTGCCTCTTGGTTTGAAGGAACTTGGTTGTCAGTGCTACTTTTGACAGTGTTACGGTATTGAAATGGGTTTGGATCTCCTTCAATAATGATTTCTTCCCCCTGGTATGGGACCTTGATGCACTGATGATATGTGGAGGGTAAAAATTTCATCTCGTGGAACCATGGTCTTCCCAGTAACATGTTATACCCCAACTCTAGGTCTAGCATTTAGAAGGGAGTGTTCTTGACAATTGGGCCTATCCGAACTAGTAGTATGATAATACCTTTTGAGGACCTTTCTTCTTCATCATAGGATCTAATATTGATTCTCCTCATGAAATCAATGCTAGATTGAGAGTAACCTAAGTGCTTGATTACTTTTAGAGTATATATGTTTAATCTATCCCCATCATCAACAAGGAATCTACGGATTGCATATTTGTGCACTTGGATGAGCAAGTGTAACAAATCATTATGCAAGGGTTTGTGTGGCAGAACGTCATGGTCTGTGAAGGTTGTAGGATTTTTGGGAGCTATGTGGTTCACCATTGTCTAGAATATTTATGTGGTTATGTCCCTTGGGACAGCTGCATTTTGGAGTGCTTTGTCAAGAGCTTTCTTGTGTTGTGAGGATATGCGTAAAAGGTCAAACATGGATATTTGGGCAAGCGTGCACTTTAGCTGATCCACGAGGCTTGTCTCTGGATCAGAGGTTGTAGGAGGATGAACTGGTACAACAAATGTGGAAGGCACTCCCTATAAGACTACTTTGGTATAGCGCATGGTGACAGCACATTTAGCACCTAGGTTCTTGATTGTAATAGTAGCCACATTGCTATCTGAAATGTTTATGTAGTTGATGGTGTTATCTGTATTTGCATAGGTGTAGTTTACTTATTTTGACTATCCACCAGACCCGAAGGATTTCCCTTTATTGTGATCATGGAATGTGTCATTGAATATTGTATGATCAGTGGTGCCTTTTATTTGGGTATTGGTGACACTGATGGCCCATGTGTCAATCAGATCTTGGATGGCATTTTTCAATCGATAATAGTTGGGTGTTTTGTGTCCCTTTACCTAATGAAATTTGTAGAAATCATTATCATTGTACCACTTTTGTTTGATAGCACCATGTTTGTATTCTATGATTTTAGGGAGAGTGATATTGTTGGATTGGACCAACTTTCTTAAGGCTGATTCTATTGATTCCCCTAATGGTGTGTAATCTTGTTTTGGAAATGGAAACTGTTGTGTGCATTGTGCAGATGTTTGATTGTTTGACATAGTGGTCACTTGGACAGGAGGTCGTTGGTTTTGAGTGTTTTCTTGTTGAGTGGGCACCATGGGTTTCTGGTTGGCTGTAGGTGCTCCTTGCAGTGACACTTTTGGTTGGGTGTAATTGATCATTTTTACATCAATGACACCATCACTGGTGACATTTTTGTTTTTGTTCCACCATTTAGCTTTATTCGTTGCAGATTTTTTTGTGCTTATTTGAGTAGGATCTACAAGGACACCTCTTTTGACCAGGTTCTACTCACAGCGAACTCCTTGTTTGATGATTTGCTTAAAGTTTGGAGCTAACTACAATTCAATAGTAAATGACATATATGGGATCAAATTATCAACAAACATGACTATGAGGTCTTTTTTAGGTACATCATACATGATTATATTTGCAATGTTCATCCACCTTTGTAGGAATCTTACAAAGGATTCCCATCTTTCTGCTTGATACCGCAGAGGTCCTTGATGTTGACCTTGCACTCGATGTTGTGATGGAAGTGAGTGATAAATTTCTTGGCTAACTCTCCCCAAAACAAAACATCATGAGGTAAGTACGAGAACCATTCCATTGTTGGGTCGGCTAAGCTTTGTGCGAATAGTCACATTAGATATGTCTCATCATGTGCGACTTTGATGCAACTAGCAAAGAATTCTCAAATATGTTCAACAGGGTTGGTGTTGCCCCTATACTTGTAAAATTTGGGTACTGATAAATGGGTTGGAAAGGGAGACATGTTCAATTAATGATCAAAGGGGTACGGGTATAAGTCCTCAGTGGTGTAGGACTTGGTTTTCCCTTGATTCTTCATGTCCATCATCTAGGTTTGAAGACTCTACACTTGCTGGATTAGCACGTCTATCTAAGATTGAGAGACGTTAGTGACATTGAATTTCTATGTCGTTGTAGGTATGAGGTTGTGCATCAGTGTCCCTTGAGTTGGGATGTACGTTCTAGCCCTTGGGACTTGGTATTGATTCACTAGTGTGTAATGCTAATATTGGGGCATTTGATGGGTTCATGATTGATTTTGTCTTGGTTGCTGTCGTGATTGGGTTTGTTGCTGCAGAAGCTGAGGTTGTTGTTGTTGGGGTTGGGTTTGTTGTTGAAATTGGGGTTGTTGTTGCTCAGATTGGGGTTGTTGTTGCTGAGATTGGGATTGTTTCTATTGAGATTGGGGTTGTGGTTTTTTTGGCTGGGGTTGTTGTTGTTGGGGTTGTTGTGGTCCCTATAGAAGCAAAGGCATAACCTTGGGTGGGAATTGACTGAAAGTCAGACCTGCAGAGATGGATCCCTGTGGGAATGAGGTATTGAGCCTAAGGCTAGATGGATTTGACTGTAGTAGTAGAACAGTCACAAATGGGTTGTTACTTGTTTACGGGATGGAGGACATAGCATGAGAGATTGATGAAAAAGGCCATGACACCGAAGGTTGAGGCACACTAGTGACCAAGGGTGCACTTAGTAAGGAGCATGTCATGCTTTGCATAGTGGAAGTGCTAGCTTGATTTTATGAGCTAGTTTGATTGGATATAGTCAGCACTGATGTCGTTGTTGTCAAGGAAGGAATTGAGATATCATAGGCTCCATTTGAGAGGGTCGAGTGGTGTTTTGACTTGCGAGAGGTTTTTCGGTCCATATGGTTTACACATTGAATTCAATGGGGAGTTTAAATCCCTTCTTTATCAACATGGATAAGAAACATTCAGGATTTCTCTCTACAACAGCGTCAACAACCTGCACAGAATAGGCATCTTGCTCTATATCTTTGAGCTCCTCCTCGGTGACATCATGGAATAATGTTGGTCTACGAGGATTATCAATGAAAAGAGTGGGGCATGTGTTTCTGAAAGGATCATCCTCTTGCTCTTGTTCCCATGAGGGAAACTGGTTGATACAGGAATCGTCAGGTTGATTCTTAGCCTTTGACCTTGTGTAAGGAACTCCATAAGGTGTGTGAGACATAGTGTGGTCTATATTTTGTGACTAAAACAAGTGATATAAAGCAAACAGAAAAGGATAACCTTTCTAGGAGAGTCTAAGTTATGTTTGAACAAGGGTAATTCTAAGGGCAGATGTTGATTTATCTTAATCTCAAAGACTTGGTGATGTAAGAATAAGATTGTCAACTATTGTCTGGGACAAAGTCACTGATAGAGATATGATGATTTTGAGATAACGGGATCAAGATATTTTGAGTTTGAACTTTTGAACTAACAATGTTTGGACAATAATCGTTCTTTCAAAGAATGGGTTATCTTTAATGTTTAGAGATTCACACAATGTTCTTCACATTTTTCTGGGATAGACACTGATATTTTACACATAATGAGGAGTTTTTTCAAGGTTTTTAGGTTAAACGGGTGTTTTTAAAGTCTCTGGTTTAAGTGCGGAAAACTTCCATCGATTGCTATAAAGTGATAGGTTGATTGTGGTAATCAATCATTGATTGCAGTAATTGAAAGGTCAAATGTAGCAATAAATAGGATGATTGCGGTAGATTTATGTCAATTGCGGCAAGATATGGGAAATTGTGGCAAAGGGGATACAGTCTAGAAAAATAATTCAAATTGGCTTCATTGTCTGATAAAATTGATTTTAGGAACAAGCTTCTGATTTGTAGAACAGGTTTTGATTTTGACACCCTAGAATTTAACACGTTGGACTCATTTTGATATTTTTTATGTTTGTTTTTCATTTTGGAAACTGATCAAAGAACAAGCACAATGGACAATGTGTTTTGTAATCTAGCACGGGTTTTGATACAAGGTCAAACTAATTAATCTATGGCAAATTTGGTTTTCAAATACAATGTTATAGACCCAATGCTTGAATGTTCGTTAGCTCACACAGCAAGTGTCACACTACTAGGACATGAAGGTCTACGATGTAGGTGCCCGTGTTTTTTCCATTGCCAAATATTGTTACTATGATAGTGAAGATCTCTTTCACTAACACAATACCCTAGAACACATATGTTGGGAATCTTGGGGGAAATTTTGCAACCCCTTGCACTATAATAAGGTATTTGTTTGGAGGTGAATCGGGTTGGCCTCTATTTTAACAAGGTTGTAGTAGAGTTTGTGGCATCTATCCAATCAGTGTGTATGTGTGTGAATCACTTAAGAGCCTATTTGATCATGCTGGCTACTTATGGATACTTCACCTGATCCAGACTATCATCAACACACCTTGCCTGAGCTTGGCTAGATATAAACAGAACTTTGGTTCACATTTTTTTTATATACTAATCGGAAGGTTTACCGATTTAAGATTGTTCTCTGAGGAAGAAGCGCATTCCCCAAACAGGACTTTCTAAAAGGTATAAATGTTTTTAATCTAATAGATTATGCAAGCGCACCAAAGACTCAAGACACAAGGTTAATCATTTAAACCCCAAAGATTGAAATGTGAACTAAGCTAATCACCCATGCATGCACCAATGTTCAATTTTAAAGCCCAAAAGAAGGTGATGATTTCTTGTTTAGTTTTAATGCACCAATTTTTAAATGTTGTTTGCCTAGGTTCAATTCTTAACCTTCACATCAATTTTAAGCACCAATTTGGAAATGTGAGGTTCAAGATATTTGCATGCAATGTTATTTTTAAGCACTAAAATGACAAATGAGTTTATTTTATTTGCTTTGTTAAACCTCTCCTCGCCACAAGTTGTCAAAAAATATGATTAGTACCAAAAGTGTCTAATTAAGAATTGAAGAATAACCCGCAACTCTAGAATTGTTAAGATCACTAAGACTAATCGTGAATTTGTACTTAGTTGTGAATCGTTTGATAGAATCCAAATATTTTTTGTAAGCCTTGCTTTGATCTTCTGCTACTATGATTAATATGGCTCTTTGTTATGTGCAATAATTAGTAGTCCTTCTTATGGCCACTCTTAGTGATCTAGCACCTAGGATGTGTCTCATTACCCTTTTGGCCATTTGTCATTGGTCAACCCTGTAGAAAAGTAGAGAAGACAATCAGATTATGACATAAAATAGTAACTTTCAATAATATTTGCAATAATTTTGTCAATTGTGGTAATCTTCTATTGATTGCAGCAAAGTTTTTTCAGATGCGACAATATTCTGTCAATTGTGGTAAAGCACTTTTAACTATGGCAGGATGTTGTCGATTGTGGCAAGGATCGGTTAGTTGCGGTAAACTTTGTGTGATTGCGGTAAACTGGTATCGATTGTGGCACAGATTGGTCAATTACGACACAAAGCAAGAAAATAGAGTTTTGAATAACAACATAAAATATTTGTGAAACCCTTACAATGATTGCGGAAATAAACCAGATGATTGCGGCAATCTTTCGTCAACTGCAGTAAATACCAGCGATTGCAAAATTACAAGTATTTTGAGAAAAAAAAACATTTAAAAAAAGAATTATGCAGTCGTACGGCCGAAGAAAAAATTTCTCATATGTCATCTGCAAGTGATATTTGGGTTGTTTGATTCATGTCGAGTTCACCAAAATATCGTAAGGGATTGCTATCTATTATGCTCAATGAAGAGGGTTAGTAGCACCGATTTGTAATGGGGAAATCAATCAAATAACTACTAAGAACAAAGCTACAAACAATAAAATAACAAGCAATAAAGGAGGTACATAAATGAATGCAAATAAACAAGGCTTGAATCTTCTATTGTCTCTCTCTACTCTTTTTGAAACATTGTTTGTGTTATGCTTAGTATTGGTGTGGGCAGCGTCTATGACTTGGGAGCATCAAGAATATGTTATTGAATGTGTGATCGCAAGAAGGCTTGATACTTGAACCAATCTGATAGATTAAGGGCACATGTAAGCTTGAAATCTTGGATCCTTCAAATGGTTATGAAGGGTTTGTTATATAGAAAATGAGAATGATATGAATGGTTGAGATCAATCCCAGAGATAGGAAGATGAACGATTGAGATCAAAGAGAACTGGAGAAGTCATCAGTAAACTCCACCTCTTCAACTGGGAGAGAGGAGATAGCATTTGGTTAACTGAAAAGCTAATTATGAGTTACCTTTGGAACTGAAGAGGTAATTTGGAGTTACCTTTCTAAAATGAAGAGGTGGGTGGAGTAACCTATGATATCAGAGTTCTGATTAAGAGTTATCTTTTTGAACACCAAGAAAGGATTTAATTGAATATTTAATTCATTTTTATAATTAAAGTATTCAACATGTGAGATAATTGAATTATTTTTGGTTTAGAATTGAATTATTGAATAAAATTAAATTAATTTAATTAGAAGAATTAATTAATAATTTTAAATATTTAGATTTAAACTTTAAGAAATTGAATTTAATTAATTAATAGATATTAATCAATTCAGTTTAATTGGCCTGTTAATGGGCATTTAAGGGTTAATCCTAAGCGGAAAAGAAAGAAGGTATCTTGGCAACTACTAGAGGAAGGATGGGTGAAAATTAACTTTGATGGAGCCACTCGGGGAAACCCAGGGGTCTCTGGCTGCAGTTGTATAGCAAGAGATCATCAGGGAAACACTCTTGGTTTTGTGGCCAAACGATTGAAGGGTGGTACGAATAATATGGCTGAATGTGTAGCGGCTAAAGAGGCTTTAGTTTTAGGAGCCAAATTGGGAATTCACAGAGTGCACCTTGAAGGGGACTCAGAGATAATTACCAAAGGAATATAGAGAGGAAAGCTGGTAGTGTGGCATCTTGACAAATACATCAAGAAGATTAGGTGCCTGTTACAAGAGTTTGAGGACTTTAATGTTTCCCACGTCTACTGAGAGGCTAATAAGGTAGCTGATAAGCTGGCCAATATGGGGGTGAATGTAGCCTTGGGGGCTCAGTATGAAATTCATGAAGACCTTAGAAGTCTCAAATTGGAATAAAAAGAGGAAAATAAAACTAAAACCCCAATTAAAGCATCTTAACAGATTTATGAAGGAGTATTAATGAATCATTAATCCCAATGGAAATCAAGATAGATCATGTCATCGCATGTGATAGTTTTAGCAATTATTCATTGGCACCCCACGCAGCAAATCCTTCTAGATTGTTCGAAGGATGTGATTTCAAGAAGGAAAGGCAAATAAATTCACAAGGTTTTTAGTGCAGAGGAGGAAATGGAGGCAAACTTTGCACTCAAATCAGACTGTCAGACGCAATCGTATGAGGGGAAGATCACGGTGGGGTGTCTGAGGAACACTTTCATGTTTGATGCTTCAGATTTCATGGAAGGCATTTACCAAATGTTTGGTTTGGAGTATCTAGACTCCTACTGGAGGAGACACTCCAATCTGGATGTGGCTTCACTCTTTGTGGCACTAGCGTTTATAGTGGGCAACACCAAGGAGGAATTAATCAGGGTAGTGGCAGCATGTGTCAACCCACAATGGCTGCAGGGGGTGGAGGAAATTGTGGACAGAGTTGTTCTGGGGAAAGGACTGGAAATGGGACAATAACCACGGAGGCTTATTGGGGGAGGGGATACTTCAGTTCAACCCTCGATCTTCTGGTCTTCGGCGAACCCACAAGGAGTGCATGTGGGTGGAAGAAGGTTGTGGAATTCCTGCAGGAGAATATTTGGGTGCAGAGTGAGGGAAGGAGGGGTTTCAGGAAGTCGATGCCTCGCAAAAGTGTGATAACTCCAGGACAGCCATTGCGACACCAGATTGAAAGGAGGGAGCAGAAAGAGGTGGACACAAATGAAATGGGTAGTATGATTCACCAGGGAACCAGCCTTACTGGCATGCCAAGGTCAGTTTAGGATGACAGAACCATTCCCAATTTCTCGAGGGAGGAGGCGTCACAGTGGTTCAAAGACTAAGCACGAAGGGCTGCGGAGGTCGACGGTGCCATGGCTGGGGCAGTTTAAATGTTTTTTATTATCTTTAGTGTGTTGTATGCTCTTATTTTTTGGTAGGGTGTTCATGCCCTTTTATATGTAAAATGACTATATATATTTGTGGGGTAGGGATGATATATGTTCGTAATGTTTTGGCCAACCTTTACAATTAGCATTATGATGCAATTCCTCTTTTTATTATCAATATACAAAAATTGTTACCGATTAAAAAAAATCAATTAAGTTTAATTAATTATTTAATTAATTTTAGGGATTTGATTAGATAATTTGGGGAATGAATTTAGAAGGAAATAGATGATTAATTAATGATTAAAAAACCATTAATTAATAGATGAAAATTAGTGTTTTTAATGTAAAGTCGCAAGTCTGTCCATTTTAGGGTGTCTACACATGGAGTATGATTTGAAACGTTGATGCAAAAAATGTTCTACACAGTTAATCTAGAAACAAAAATATAAGGGTTATGTTCTTCTCAATATCCCCATTTAGATTGATTCAACCACTTTGGAATAAGGGAAGGAAAAATAAGTAAGCGTGTAATGAACCTAAGATGAAGTATGACATAATCTATGGTTGTAGAAATGAAATTGTCAAATCTATGGTTATAGAAATGAAATTGTCAAGTCCATGCTCATAAATATTTTTATCCACACTCATAAATATAATTTAGAGTGGCAATAAAGGATATAAAAATTATAATTAAATATTTAGAGATGAGTGATATCGAGTATAGACACTAAAATCTTCCATGTGTTCATCTCCATATTGTCACTCCCATCTTAACACTTAACAATATAATCACTCATCCACTCAATAAAATAATCCATCTTGCCTCAATTAATGCACTTTATCAAAAACAAATTTATTAACTAAATTTTTTATTTAGTTAATTTAAATAAATCACCACCCCACAAATATTCAAATAAATCTATTATACACAACCAGTTTAATAAAAACCATGATTTATACTCCACAGTTAACTAATCAATCAACATAATAAACAAATTAGTAAAGTTAGTTAACAATTCAATCAAATCATTAACTTAAGAATTAAAATAGTCAATTAATCAATCAACATATTTAACTCATCAATCAACATGGCTAACTCATTAATCTAAATAATTAAATAACTCAATTAAATAAATACCTATCCAAATTAATAAATTTAGTTAACAATTCAAATTAATCAATAACAAATTAATAAATTTAGTTAACAATTCAATCAAATAAGTTAACTCTTCAATCAAAATAGTCAATTAATCAATCAATATAGTTAATTCATCAATCAACATGGCTAACTCATTAATCTAAACTAGCAATTGCACCTCAACAAGTTGCAATGATTACGCTAATAGAAAGATATACTGGGGCAATATATTGAAGGGCGAGGAGAAGATTTTGAGTAAATTATCACACTTTTTATCTTATTTCATGCAAACATGTTCTTTCTCGAGGTCATTAACCTTTGACAAAAATTTCCAAGTTCCTCTTTGTCAAAGAGCACCATGAGGCCACATTTTTTAGAGGCATTTTATGAAACAGTTATGGGTTGCTTGTTTGTATTTCAATGTTTTGCATATATGACTTCTAGAGATTGTAAGCATAACATACCCTAACACCACACTCCATTAAAGTTTGAAAAAATGTCTGATGGCCTATTTTATTTATGCTTACCACATGCCTTTGTAAGGATTTTTACATACATGATGTGCAAATAAATTCAGTTTCCCTTTTATTTATTTTAAAAATATTTTTGCATGCACAAAGTTGCAATCATTTTGTATATATTTTGTAATTGATGCTAGAGGAATACATTCATAGTTTAGTTTAGTATATGTATTTATTGTTAAGTTGCTAAATAAATTCAACTTGGATTTTATTTTTTCTTACATCATGTCACAAAGATTTTTGCTTGCAAAAACGCAAATAACCAAAAAAAAAATCAATTTCTCTTTTATTTATTTTTGCTTACCTCATGCCTTTGTAAGGGTTTTTACATACATGAAGTGCACAAAATAAATTCAGTTTCCTTTTTATTTATTTTTAAAAGATTTTTGCATGATAAATTTGCAATCATTTTGTCAGCATTGGAATCATTTTGTAACCCCCTCTTTCTTTTTTATTTACACGAAATCTCCAATCCATTTGATAAGATAAGTTGAATTTATTTAGCAACTTAACAATAAATACATATACTAAACTAAACTCAACTATGAATGTATCATCTATTGCTAAACTAAACTCAACTATCCATATACCTATTACTAAAATAAATTCAATTATCTATACACCTATTACTAAAATTAACTCAATTATCCATACACCTACTAAACTTAATTAAAATTAAATAGAATGAGACCCAAATTGTGTTGGCCCATAGAAGTTAAAGTTGTATAAATAATTTGCAATGCTCCTATCATTATCAACCATAACAAAAACAAAGAATGAGCATAAGGTAGCACATTTCTAATACATTTAAAATAAATTCAATAATCTTTATTTTTCTAAATATTTAATAAAATGAAACCTAGACCATATCTTGTAATATACCACTCATTCCTAATACATTGAAAATGCATTCACTTACCTTTTTTTCTAATTATTTAACTTCAAATTTATCTCAATCCTTAAAACATTTGTAAGAAAATTCTCAATTATCTCTTACTAAATTTTGCCCAATTAGTTTACTTCCAAATTAATTTTTAAATTTTAATCAAATTCTTCTTATTTATAAATTTGACTCCAATAGATCTGAGAGTGATAAATAACATTATTAGTAAACAATATTATTAACGTTCAATCACAAGGAAACATTTTTGCATAGCCGTGAATTTCACATCCACACAAACGCACAGAAACAACCGGCAATTCTTAGGAAAAAACCCTCAAATTTTGTAGACAAAACCTTCGATTTTTTATATTTTTAAAAATCAAATTAAAAAAAACTTCTGAAAATTAATTTCCAGGAGAGCATGAATTTCATTAAATAAAAAAAATTGTCAAAAAACTTTTCCTAGCTTTGATTCCATGAAACGGTATTTCAATATTTACCAAAGGAGACTAGAGCTTCTTCAATAGAGAAATTACAAATGATATTTCTAAAAGAGAAACAATAGTGAAAAGAACTAAACTAAGAAACAAAGAAAGTTTCTAGTATTACATAAATGACCATTAAATACTAAAGATAGATAGATAGATAGATAAAAAAAATTTACATCCACGAAGCTAAACATAGCCTATGGGACAGCAAGGCAACCTAGGCTAACTTCAGTAACTCAGTTTGTTTCCTGTGCAAGCTGATGATGAGCCCACCTAACTTCTCAATGTACTCCTCGCTGAATATGTTATGCCAAGAACTATCTAATATTGTATCCACAAATTTATCCCTGTTGTTCTTGTAGGCTTCACATTCTAAAATAAAGTGATGTTTGGTTTCCACTTTCCCAGAGTTACAAAACATTCAAATTCTCTCTTCCCAAGCCTCCTTTGGCCTCTTCCAATTCCCGGTCTCATAGCAGAGTTGATGAGAGTTGGTTCTTAGCTGGGCAATAAGAATTTTAGCTCTCTAAGAAATGTTGGTGCCTATGTACACTTTTTGGAGTTGATCACGTGCGGGGTTGAACTCATTGATATAATATATTTTCTTCCTTCCAATCCCATTTCCCCAATTTCTCTTATAAAATTTCTCCATAACAAAGACCTTTATTTCTTTGTTATTTGTGGGGTACATATTGAATTAGATATTCCATTTCCTCATCCACTTGATGTTTTGTTGCATCCACGTCTTTTTTTGTTTACACAATGTATCATTAAAGACGAAATTAGGCCATCTATCTCCTTCCATTTTTTTAATTCTTTTTAGACATCTTATTAGGCAAACCATAGCAAGTGCCTCGATAGGGGAAGCCCCCATTTCTCTTAGCATGATATCATAAGGGATGGTGCTTTTAATTTTAAATTTTCTTGTGATCAAACACTTTTGGATTCCTTCGATTTGCTTTCATTGTGCTATTGAAGTGCTGCGGGCCCATAATTCACACCCATAAAGAACAACCAACAACACAAGAAGACCAAACAATATTTGAATAGTTTTCCAATCCCAAACCTCCACTTCACGACACCTATTTTCAAGAGCATAGAAAGCCTTCCATCCAACTAAAGTCCTTTTATTTCTACAACCTACCCAACTTAGATTCTTGTTGAAATCAATGCCAAGATATTTATACTCCACAACTTCCTCAAGAACGCTGCCACTGGAATAAAACTCATGTTGGTGTTGTTTTTTATTATTAGAGAAAACCATAACTTTAGTCTTGATGATATTGACCTGCATCCCCACCATATCACAAAAGTGCTCAAGAGAGAATAAGTGTTCTTGCAACCCACCGGCAGATTTGGCAATCAAAATGAGATCGTTTGCATATAGGAGAAACTTTATTACAAGTTTGCCTAATTGGACACCCTCACAATTTTGCATGTTTAACCACTCTTCAAGTTTATCTATATATAATTCAACCAAAGTAGGAGATAAAGGAAAACCTTATTTGACCCTGATATCACTCCTAAAACATTCTGAAATGCCATCTGAGGTTCTGATTATGACTTTCACCTCTTCATACATTCTATTAACAACAACCCTGAGATGCGTAGGAATCCCCAGTTCTTCCATCCTTAGCCAAATCTTGTCCCTAGGGATAGTGTCAAAATCATTTTTAAAGTTAACAAAACAGCAAAAAACCTCCACCTTTTTCTCCCACCTTTTTTTATAATGTGCCTCAGAGTGACACACTGATCAACCGTTGAGTGCTTTGGCCTAAAACCAGCTTGCCCTTTTGCATGTTTATAGTTTTCTTCTGCCCATTTTCTGATCCTATTTTCTATCATGCTGCCAAAGAGGATTGATCATTATAGTCCTGTAGTTGGAGTGATTGTTGACATCACCACTCTTAAAAAGTGGTATTGCAAGGCTAATTGTCCAATCTATAGGAAACCCCTCTTAGCTGATATTGTTGAAGATGTGTGTAATATGTGGTGCAATTGTTTTCCTACCCTCACTTGAGATACTATGCTTGAAACTCAACTAGGTCTTTTTCTTTACCCGTACCCAAATTCTTAATACCCATCTCTATCTCTTGCACAGTGAAAAGAAATGTATTATCGTTGACCAAGGGTGGCTGGTCCACTCCGTCTTCCTGTTCATAGAGTTTCCTAGCATAATAGAGCCATTGAGTGTTTGTAATATTATTTTTAGTTTGTTTCTTCCTTGGCTGGAGTTCTTTCCAAAAAAGTTTGGGGTTATTTCTACTCAGGGAAATTAGCTCCTCTCTCCTTGTGAACATAAAATCAGTCTTCTTCTTCTTTAGAATTTGTTTATAATCCTTAATGTCAAGGTTTATTTTATTTGACTCCCTTAGATTTCTCCTGGCCATCTTGCATTCCTTATCAAACCACACATTAACTGGGAAACAATTAGTTTCATATTTTCTATTTTTAGTTCTCTTGCATTTTGAGAGAGCCTCATGGATCAGACTTGATAACACATGGCTATTAACAACATGCCTGTGCATATTCAACCCCCTACAAATTATCTCAAGAGTAGCCCTAAAAATGTGACCATTTTCTGAAGTCAACAAGATTCTACCCTGAGAAGGAGGTTGCTGAGGGGATTGGTTCTTTGCCCCAAGCTGCCTATCCTTTGGCTACCATAAATTTACGTACAGTGGTCTATGATCTGATTTGAGATCCCATATGTGTTCTCCAATGGAAAATTCCTCAATTTTCTCATCTAAATGTTGTGAAAAAATAGCATAATCCACCACGCTTGCCCCGTTATATGTGTTGCAGGTGAAATTGCCCGACTTAGACCATCTAGCCAGACCATTGCAAATTATTAGATCAAAAATGCCACATAGAGTGACCAATTCTTCTCTAAAATGATTGTAGCCTTAAGCATCTTCAGAAACTCTTTCCCAATGATGTTTTCTCTTTTCTGTGAGCCAAATAGGGTTACCATTTTCTTTATAGCTAAAAATATTGGCTTGACAATTTTTTGTTCTAGCATTGAAATCTCTGACAAGAAGAACATCCCCACACTGCAAAAAAATAGCAACATCTTTCTTTAAGGAAGCATAAGGGTCATTGTGATCTAGGCCAAAAAATTTATAAGCTTTAGATACATGTGGTGCAAAGTAACAAGCTGCGATCCTGAGAAGACTGTTGTTTTCCATGATTTTAAGACATGAATTATTTATTAGAATATGTCTTTTCCAACTAAATGACACGTCATTCCCTTTCTTTTACTAGAACCATTATGCCACCGTGACCTTTACCATTTCATGCTGCCTCATTCCACATTGCCAGCTTCCAGTAGCCTTCTAACAATGGAGTCTTACATCCTTCATGCTCATGTGTCTCAGTGAGACATACAATGTCTTTGCCTTCCGCAATAGGTCCTAACCCAGGCCCATGCCTCCACGGATACAATTCCAACAAACTAAACTTAAGGAAGCTTAGGATAAATTTGATCGCTATTTGTTTTGATGTGGAAGACTCAGAGTTGAGTTATTATCTTTATGAGTGAGTGTTGATCTTGTCGTATTGTTTCCTGCTGAAATGTTTGTTGTCACATCTTTACTACCCACTTGTTGCTCTACATTGGGGCGGTGGTCAAAATGAGCAATACCTACTTTTCCCTTGAACATCCAAGCCCTTTTGCCTTCATTTCTAGTTGTTCTATTTTTTTCTATTTCATCCTTCTTTCTTCTTGTTGTCTCATAGTTAGATCCTCTTCTAAAAAGAAGTGATAACCCCTCAAGAGTTGTTTTTTTCTCAGTAAATTCTATTTGTAACGAGTGTTGGTCATGAATACCTTGATGGGCCTATCTCTCCCATCATATGATTTTCCAACCCTCCAAGCTTGGCTTATTTGACCTTGCCACAACAACACTTCGTGTAAGAAGTCCCTCATTAAGTCAAGGGTGTGTTCCCCTTCACCATATTCTTTTACCCCTTTGATAATTATATTGGATGCCCTCATCTGCCTTTCCTTGACCTCCATGTCTTGTGTGTTCTTCACCTGAGTCTTTGCCTCTTCACCCTCACGTGCAAGGTGTTTATTGTTTTTATCCCAAGTTTTGGTAACTTCTGAAAAAAAAACTTTTTTTCTCCTCTTCAAACCATGCCTTACCCAACAAACTAGCATTATGTAGAGGTTTTTCCTGATCGTGAGATGTCTCAGTATTATTTGTAACCTTGTTTGCTTCCAATGTAACTCTCAAGTTTTTCCATTCATCCTTCATAACTTGTCATTCATCTTTCATTTCTTGCCAATCAAGCTTCCCAGTTGATAGTGTTTCTTGCAACAATGAGATTTGAACTTTTAAAGAATTGTTATTGTCTGTAAGCGATTTAATTGTTGTTGTTAGGATGTGTATTTTGAGGTCACTTTCTTACTCTTTAACCTCTAGAAGTTCCAACCTCTCCTTGGCCATCAAGAGTTCTTGCACATATAGATCAAGACACCAAGCAAGAGGTGTAGAAGTAGGGTTGTAAATGACTGGGTCCACAAAGTTACTACTGCTGCACAAATGTTTGTTGCCCCCTGAATGTGGAGGAGGGCATGTTTTGACTCCATCCTTTTGTCTTGACTCCTTATATCTCCTCTGACCATGTTTTTTCTCATGTGACCATTTCACACGGACGAGTCTGTGTTTTAAAATGCCTTTAAACTGTTTGACGTTGACCTAGATATACTTTCCTGTCTTGCCAAGTGAGGCAATTTTTACTTGTCCCAAACAATTAGTTTCAAAGTGCACCAGAAGTTCTTGACCGTCTTTTACTAATGAAATGGTTTGTTTTCCCATTGTTTGTATTTCCATGGTTTGTTTTCCCATTGTTCGTATTTCCATTGTTTGATTTTCCATTGACAGAAAAAAAAGACAACAACAAACAAATATAAAAATATAAAAATATAAACGCTTACACCTTGGAGTTGCTTATGCTTGACAGACTGGGCCCCCTTGTCTAAAAGGCCGCTCCTTTTCTGTCGAAGACTGGACCCTTCTAAATGAATGTTGTCTTCTTGCCTGTCTACATGTCCTGCTTCCCAACGTAACTTTATATATTCAGAAAAGCTTGTTGTCTATGTGTTGTCTGCATGCCCTTGTCTTCCTGCGTGGTGTAAGCCCTTGTCTGCCTATGTGCTACCTGCATGTTGTAGGCTCTTGCCTGCCTGTGTGTTGTAGGCCCTTGCCTACAGGAAATGAATACATAGTTTAACTGCTCGAATGCTCTCTGCTTGCCTGACTATAAATACAACAATAATTACTTTAACAAAAATCAGCAATATCCTAATTCTACAACATTGCACTATTTCTTCATGCCTTACATTCACAATACACCTAATATGGACTAAGCTTCAAACATATCCATCATTATATCCAATATATTTAGTTGAATTTCTTTAACCTATAAGTAATTGGTCTAATATTAAAATTACATTTTTTATATATTATATAAAAAAAATTGCATTCTAATAGGGAATAATTTTTTTACCACTTTCTAATTGTTTTATAGAATAAAATAAGGAAATTTCTATTCTATACTCTATAAGAAAAAATTATTATTTTAATATGAAAAATATTTTATTATCACCTACAATTAATTTTATAGAATAAGGTAATCCTATTAAACAAATTTATTTTCTAATATAAAAATTATTTTATTATCATCTCCCACTATTATATCCAATAAAATATGAAAACTTTCCTTCCATATTATATTAAACAAATATACTTTCTAAATTATTTTATTATCATTTCTAAGTGTTTAATAAAATAAACCTACTATTTTACCGATAAAAAAAAAACCTACTATTTTACAAAATTAAACAAATTTACTTTCTAATATGAAAATTATTTTATTATAGTCTCAAGCTATTAAACAAATTTATTTTCAAATATGGAAATTATTTTAATATCATCCCTCACTATTGGATGGAAACTTTATTCTATTAAACAATAAAATAAGGAAACTTTTATTCCATATTCCATTAAACAAATTTACTTTATAAATAATTTTATTATCACTTCCAACTGTTTTACAAAATAAACTAAATTAAAAGGATTTACTTTCTAGAAACAAGAGTAACTAGTCGGTTGTTGGAAATCTAGCATTCTTTTTTTTCAGGCATCTAACATGATGTTTTACTGGTGATTTCCCACCTATAATAGTCTGTCGGCTAATAATTAAATAATTCAATCAAATAAATAACTATCCAATTAAATGAGATAACTAGATAATTAATTGCACCATGAAAATGGGTAATAGCTACCACCTCTTTACATCCATTCAATCATGAATAAGGGGGTCAAATCATATTCAAAGATGAAATAGTAGACATTCATCTATGTCATCAAAATGTATACATTAAGATAAAAAAATATATATCATTTCTTCATCTTAACTTAGAGTAAGTAGATGCCATGAAAATGTGTAACAAATATTTAATTGTTGAAAAATATATATTCATTCCTCATTAAGTGATAGTTCATTTTAGTTTGAATCACATTTTCAGTTTATTGTGCTTATGCATCTCATCTTTTCTTTCTATCCATCTGAATGTGATCCAACTTGGAGCCTATATTTCATTTGCTAAAATCCTTCTTTTGTGTTGAATTTCACATTTACTTTCAAATTTAAATAAAGTGATCAAAATTGAATTCACTGAAGACATTGTTTTTCCATTAGTATACAAAAGGAAAACAGTTTTTGAACCTTCGGTAAACCTACACCGAAAGACAGACTTTCAAATCACCAAAAGTACAGATATCAGAGGTCACCGAAAGTGTTAAGTTCAAAAGGAACCCCGATAGGAGGAAACCAACAGAGGAACCCGATGAGAAGACACACTGCAAATCGAGAGAACAGGCACAGTGCAAACTGAAAGAAGAAAACAATGCAACCCGAAAGACAGTCAAACTAATTTCAGAGCAAACTGAGCATCAGACACCGAAAGCCAGTTACATCCCTAAAAATTTGATTTGACTTCCACGTCAGATAAAACACTCATATTCTATTTAGAGTTTTTTTTTTAAACCATTACTTAAAGGACAAGCAACATTATTGTAATTATTTTAATCAGTCTAACTGATTGAAAACATGCAGACTAGGAGATCAAGGTAAAGTTGTAAACTTGTGATCATAGAGTTAATTTTGTTTTATGTGAAACTTAATTAGGTCAATATATCTTATAAATAGATGTTGTAATCATTATAAATGAAAAAAGGAGGGGATTAAAGTAGCCAATGAGCACATCTATGGATCAGACTAATAGTTTCAAGAACCAGAACAACAAAAGATGAAATTGATTATCAAGAACCAAGAACAGAGGCTACCGAGCAAGAGAGGTGTTATTCAATCACAATAGGTGATACACATATACATGTAATCTTCAATGGATCTGTAATCAGAAATAGTAGATTACATACAATCAGGTCAAAGATTAATTTGCTTACATTCTAACAAGTGAAGCAAAAGTAAAAATCCTTTCAAGGAAGGTGGATTTAACAATCAAATTGTAAATCTCTTAACTGAGTGCACACTAAACAGTGTTGCTAAAGCTCTTAATAGAGAAGACTTTAACAGGTCTCCACAGATTCTCCTAACAAGGTAGATCATCAAAAGTGATTAAACTATAAGCCTTAACCGGCCCCTTCCAATCTGCAGATAGTGAAGATTTTGTGGGTGTCATCCCCACCGCAGTTTTTACCTTCTTACAAAGGTTTTCTACGATATCAGATCATGTGTTATGAGTCAATTAATTTTGTGAAAGTTTCTATGAATGTTTACATGTTTGATTAAGTTAAATAATTGATATGTCTTACACAAAGATAGCATAGAACAAATGATTAGATGAACAATTGATTACATAAAGGTTAAAGGATAAAAGAGATAAAAGATTTAGAGATACCGATTCACCCCTCCCCTCTCAGTACACACTTCCTATTATTTCCAACAATTGGTATCAAAGCTAGAACTCTTATTTGGAAAGCTTAAAAACTTAAGATAAAAGATCATACAATGGAGAAGTACGGACTTGACAAAAGTATTGAGAATCAAAAGCTAGAAATTCATATCTTCTATGAGCAGTACAAAGAAGCTAGAATCAAGATGAGACAGTTGTTAGATGAAAGAAAGATAATGTCATCTCACTGTAATGAGACAGATTACCAAGAGGAAGAGATACCAGATCTATTTGATTCTTCAGGATCTACTACAAGCAAAGCATCAGATACATCAGAAGAAAGCATCACAAGCTTAAATGAAATCAATCAACATCCGGCTGGACAAGTGAAATCTCTGCAAATCGGTCAAGAGACACAGATAGTAAGAATATTGATGTCGTGAACAATGCTAGATAAGTTGAGCAAGACATAACACTAGCTATTGATGATAGAAGAAAGATTACTGAAAAGCTACAAGAGAAAGAATCTGAAATAGAGAGACTTACAGAGCATCATCATGAGATTACTAATCAGATTATTCTTATGAGTCAAGAGGCAAACATAATGAATTTTGAACTCATTGAAAGAATAGAAGCTATTAGTAAGATAAGGGAATTGAATGAAAAGTTGAAACAAGAACTCAAAATTCAGCAACAACATAATGAGATAATCAAAAGAGCTGAGAAAGCAATAAAAGAATGGATGATTTTCTTGATGGACAAAGGAGAGCCAACAACAGCACTGGACTAGGCTATACCAAGAATGGAGAATCACCTAAATAAGCTGATCAAAAGAATGTCTATGCAAATCCAAGACTAAGAAAGCTGACATGCAATCACTATGGAAAGAAAGGCCACACATCAAATATATGCAGGAGCAAAATGAAAGGTATTCCTAATTCTACATCTTCATTAATAGGATTCTGTTATAAATGTAACAAGAAAGGACATAAAGCATATGAATGTAAGTCTAAGATGAAACAACCAAAGAAGGAAACCTACATGGAAAAATACTTTCCTACTTGAAAAATGCATGGACACACTACTCTTGAATGAAGGAAGAAGAAAAAGAAAGCATGGAAGCCTAAAGGTCAATAATTTTCCCATCAATCAAAAAGAGTCGGTAACTAGTATGTATGGGATTACAACACTTGGGCAAATTGTATAGCATGTGGAAGATTTGGTCAACATTACTACAAATTGTATGAGAAAATGGTCAAGAAAGCCTAGAGGATGGACTAACCCCAGAATGGCATGTTTACATTGTCATAAAGTTGACCATCTCAAGAAAGACTGCAGAGACCGAATGACAGAGACCAGCACCTTTTCCAATAGAAACACCATTGAAGACATCAGGAAGATGAGAAACAAAATGTGGAGGAAAGCTACAAAAAAATGATAAAGCTAGAACGAGCAATGCAATTGGTGACACCCTATCCAATGGATCTGGTGACATCACCACCCCCACCTAAGTAGAACAAGTAAGTATGGAACTGCATTACACCAAGTTATATTTTGCATCAATTCCAATTAGACATAGTTAAAATGCCAAATTAGCATGATTATAGATGCACTATGGTATTACTTGTTAAATTTTGTGAAAAAATATTTCATCATTTAATACATACTGAAATGCATTGGTATACATTCAAAGCTAAATTGTCTGCACTTACCGAGAATCATTGGTTAACATGTAAAAGCTAAAGTTGCTAGTGTAAACTGAGATCCATCAATAATCAAGCGAGTTGATAAGTTGTCTTTGCAATACACCAAAACCCGTCGGTAAAAGTAACAAGTTAGACGATTGCCCTGAAGCATCACGTGGTCAGTGAAAGGGAAGTTAGTGTATGAACCGATGACTCTGTCTTCACACACTGAGGAGTGGTTGAGCATTAATGACTTGACCTAGGGCAAAGTCTATAAATAGATGATGCAAAGGTTTCATTTCTCACCTGTGATTTGAGATAAGTGACCAGAGAAAAAATAGAGTGAGAAGAGATAGCATTGTAGAGCAACTCCAACCCGTTAAAAAGAACTCCAAGCTGATCAGTTACAACTATAGAGGTTGAAGTAAGTACTAAGCATAACCGAGAACTTTGTTCATCTTTTACGGAAATCCCTAAATTTATGAAACAATGGCCACAACTTCAAGAAGCGCTATGTTGAAGAGCATCAAGAAGGACAAGGTCAATCTTTTCAAGAATTCTACCTGTGTGGAACCACATTACAAGATATGCCTAGAGGTTGCATCACAACCTGACAATGCTGGAGCATTCTCATGAATACCAGTTAGGGTTTTGCTTTTTGAAGATGTGTGAGCATATATTCACTGCAAGATTGCATAAATTGGCGACCTGGAGGTCGAGCAAGCTTTCACGGAGCTATATAAAGATGATGGAACTATTAAAGATGAGCACAAACACATAAAAGTGAAAGGGCTCAAAAATTCCCTATTGTTCACAAAAGTGTTTAAAACTGAGTGGATTTGGTTAGTATTGAGTAGGATCCACAATCATAAGCTATGGCTGAATGAGCCTAAACCAATAACCCAAGATGTTATTCATGCAGTCATCAGTTATCCAATAACCAAAGAGGTAAAGGAATTGAATAACTCACCCAAGGCTGAAATTGAGAAGAATACAGGAGCTACATCGGATGGAAGAGGACTAAGAGTATCCACCATCACTGATGAGGAAATGAAATTTGGAGCATGTGTCCTAGGATACAAGCTCTTTCAAGCTAGTAGGATGAACAATATAGCATCTGGAGATGTGGATACAATATATAATATTGTGAAGAAAGGAACTCAACTAGATCTATCAGAACTTCTACTTGAGCAGCTAGAAGAGAACCTAAAGAAAATTAGGAATGAAAAATCAAATTCATATAAGTTTGGTTCACTTATCATGTGCATTTTCTTTTACTTCCAAGAATCCTTTCCATCAATAGGAGATGTAAATGGGATACAACTAGACTAGTCACCATACAGATCAGTGAGTTATAACATCACTGGGAGACAATTTTGAGTCAGTTATGGATGAGTATTTTTCTGGATTCAAGGAGAGAATGCAGAAAAGAGTAAGGATCCCCGAGCAATTAATTGAGAAATTCAAGAATGATATATGCTTCATGGTAGACATAGGATTCACATATATCAAACCTTCTATACCAAGGATAGCATGGCTACAACCACTATAATATGAAGTGAACATAGATCAAGCATCCAAAGCAATTAATGCATTGATAAATGAGCCCTTAGACAAAACACAACCAAATTTTGGCACCTATGAAGAAGCCAAAGCAAGAATCAAAATTGGTTTGGTTGTGAAGCAAAATAGATAGGAAGAAAGATAAAAATGGTCAAGAACTTCAAGAAAAGGTTGTCGGTTACAGAGGAAGAAACCAAACATACAGATGAAATCGAGGGACAAACACCTGTCAGTGAAGCTGAGCAGGAAAGTGACTCTGATTCTACAAAGTCAGATACTCCATTACCTACACTAGCTAAGAAGCCTAGAACCACAGCTGCTACAAGGACTATAAGTCAAACAGCTAAGGACACAAGTCCTTCACCATTGAAGAAAGGTCAAGTAAGGACCTACAAGAGGAAACCTCCAACACAGAAAAGAGGGCCAACAAAAAGAAGAAAGATCATTAGAACCAAGGAGGACATTGAAGACATTGAACAGGATGAAGTTGTTCAATAGGAGAAGAGTAAGATCCCTAAAACCATTGATGAGATATGTGCACCAATGATTAAATCAGGATCAATTACTGAGTCCAAAGTTAGAAGATGGTTAATGCTAGACCCTTGGACCAGAACAAGATTGAAGAGGCAATTATCAAAATGATGAGTACATTTAAATATGTACCAATAAAATTTTATGAAAAAAAATCCTAATCCACGATATGATAGAATATCTTCCAGATGGACTTATGCATTGAAGAATGAGAAAGAGGTAAGGGAAAGAGTCATTTTTTCTCTTATGCCTCCCGAATCCAAAATGGAAGAAATCAAGGAGATGATGGAGAAACATGCACAGGATTTCTCACCCAATATGAGAGCTTACAACATACTAGAGGGCAAGCTAATAGACCTAGAGAAGGACAACAACAAAATTTGGAGTAAGACACTCAATATACCTACTAAGGAGGCAAGCCCCAAGAGAAAAATTATCACAAATGAACCACACAAGGATGATCAAGCTATAGAGAGCACCGAACCAATCATCATCACATAAGTAGAATTGGACAAAGAGGAAATGGACGCAACAGGAAATAAGAACATGGATGTTGCATATGAGACATGGATAGACACCACTATGGACAACATTGTGGACAATACAATCATTGACATCACTGATGACCCTGTAGATGAAATTCAAAAAGATGAAGATGTCACTGTTGCCAAGGACCAGATCAAGGAACAGGACACTACAGTTGATACTACACAAGTGAACATACTAGGAAACATGCCAATATTGATGGAAGCCATCAATATACTCCAGGAAAAGGAGAAAACACCAACCAAATATGATAGCATACCCGAAGACAAGGGTGATGTAGAATAAAAAGATGCATCAGAAGAACAAAAAGAAACATCTGAAGAACCGAAAGATACTACTAATGTACAGCAAGACAAATCTGCAAATCAGAAAAGTGAAGAAGAGAAGCATACAAAAGATGGAGAGCAAAAAGAGAAAAGTGAAGAAGAAAAGAAAGATGATACACCACAACATATAGAATAAAAATATGCAGATACACCCAAGGTTAATGAGAAGATGTCTTCACCTTGTATGCACCCTAAAATGGTCACCTAGACTGTGGGCCCCATTTATCATTTTATCAATTTATCAAATTCCTGAATCAATGCGTTGCAACATTTTCAATTTAAATCAATTTCCTTGATCAAATCATAATTAATTCAATTATTTCAATATTTCCTAAGGTTTGATCATTTTTATTTAATTAAAAGATTTAATCTCCCTTTTAATTAAATAAAATTCATCTTATTTAATTAAATTAAATTCCTCCCATTTAATTAATTAAAATTCTTCTAATTTATTTAATTAAAAGAAAATCCCTCTTTTAATTAAATAAAACCCCCACTTAAATTCCTCTTTGTTGAAAAAGGAAATAAATTAAATAAAAATCTCTTTTTCTTCACATCTTCCTAAGTGGTGGGCTTTTTGCCTCTTAATTATAGCCTTTGATTTTTGCCTCTTAATCTCTACTATCCATTTCTCTTTAAAAGGAAACCTATCCTTCTCATTATCATGTAGAATTTTTAGGTATTGTTATGTTGCAGGTTTGGAGAGCAATTTTGGAGGAGAATTTGAGCACTTTGACTTGGATATTGCAACTTCTCTCTTCTTGTCTTCTTCTTTCATGCCCCGTTGAAATCCATTTAGATTAATTTTGCACTTTTATGTTAGATTAGATTCATGTTTCCTTTCATAGATTAATCTTGCATTTGTATTTCCTTTCATAGAATAATCATGCATTGTTATCATATAGATTGATTTCCTTTCATGCATTGCAATCATATAGAATAGTTGTCATTTTCATGCATTGAATCTCTCATTTCATGGTGTACTTGCATGGGTGCAACTAGGTCAATCTGAGGGCCTCCATCACAAACCTTTTCACTCCATGACTAGAGAGCTATGAGTCGATATTTGAGGCCTCATTCTTGAGCAACCTTGAATGGAATGACTCGTAGAAGTGTGACACATTTTTAGCACACATTTTTGGCGCCCACCGTAGGGCATGATGCTCCTGATTTTCCTTCATTTTATTCAGATTTTCAACTTTTCTAATCTTTACATGGTTATTTTATTAAAGTTTTTCAAGCCTAACCCTTGTGCAAGATGAGTTGAAGACAAAACCTAGGGTTTTTTGAAAGATTTGATCAAATCTCCTAAAAAGCTTGGATTTTTTGTCTAAATTTGTTTTTCCAAGTTGAGGACATATCAAAGAACCTTCAATAAAAAATTCAGATTTTTCCAAGGTGTTTTGAATTTTTTATAATTTTTTCTTTATTTTTCACAAAACCTTAATTTTTGGCGCACGTCAGGATATTTTCCAAAAAAATTTACATTTTCGAAAAGGTATTTAAATTATGGAGGGGGTAAAGGGGGTCCATTCTTTGTGTATTAAATTTGGATGTAATTTCATAGCTCATTTGGTCAATTTATGAAAACTAGTCTATTTTGGGAAAATGGCTCCCTAGGGCACAAATCAAAAGATCTTTTTAAAATTCTAACATTTTTGGAAAGCTCTCTATTTTTTAATAGGGTTCTATTTTCTATATTTAGGGTTTAGGATTCAAATTCATATCATATTGGTCCAATCTTGTTCACTAGGTCAAAAATCAAAATTAAAAAAAGGGCATTTAATGATTAGCTTGCATTTATTTTTCACATGGTTCAATGCATGATATGAGTTTTTATTTGGATTATTTGCTGGTTATTATTTCTCATAATAATTGATTTTCAGATCTAACCCTAGGGTTTGCATAAGTTGAATATACATTGCATATCTTGTTTGTTTGTTTGTTTGTCTTGCTTGTTGGAGAGTTTGTGGGGATTGCTTGGACTTGCGTAGATAAAAAAAAAAAACATTCACGTTGCATTTAATTTGAGGTATTATAACATTTGGATTTTGGAAATAAAATTAACATCTCATGTGTTTAGCTTGAGTGTTTTCTTGCTTTCATAGATCACATTTCCAATTGGTGCTCTAAAAATGGACCTAGATTTATTTTCTTGCATATATGTTTCACATAGTAATTAGGCCCTATGAACACTATTTGTGGTGGTCTTGAGAGAGTGGGTTTCATTTTCTTGTCTTACATGCGAAGCTCTTCTTGATGATAGATCCCCTTGTAGGTAGGGAAGGATTTTTTATTATCTCACTTGGTTTAGTCTTCAACTTTTATTGGTACTTTCTCTCTTGAGATTGGTGGTCATTGTTGTTGATTTTATCTTAGGTGAGATGATTTCAAGATAGTGGGTCAATTAATCTTGTTTTCTATGTTTGGGTGAGGTGAAGAGGCTAGAGGATTATGCTCTTTTCCCTTTTGGGAGAATCAGAAACTTGGAACCCTTGAATCCAAACCAAGTCCCCATGTGGTCCATATTGTGAGTCTTTCTTGTTAGAGAGGGTTAACCATAGTGGACATTCCCTTTATTGGGTAAACCATGTGGACAGAACCTCAAGCGGTAATAGCCATTTTCGCCATAGTAGCAACAACCACTATATAAATGTCCTTGTGGAAGAAATCTCAACGGGTGTAGTTTCTTGTGGGTTGTCAGATCTCCTCAGCAGCTCCTGATTGCTTAAATTCTCAGACTGTGTCAAAACCTAGATGGGTCGGGATTGGATTTCACCCACTTGAGATTTCAAAAGTTGCAGAGTCAAACCATTACTAAGAACCATAGTGCAACCAACTTTTTCTTTTCTAGGACTATGTGCATGATTGGGAAAACATTTTGAGAACATACACAAGTAGAATCTTCATGGAGTAGAATACTATGTCACTATTCTTATTCATGTACAAGGTTGCTTTGTCCCTTGCTCATTGTTTGAAGACAAATGTTTGCTTGAACTCCCTAATTGCTATATTGCGTGCCTGATTAATGATAAAAATCTATTAATGCATCTAGTTGGTCAATTAAAATGAACAAATCTGAGTTCCCAAGTGATAAAAACTTCAATAGATCTCCCCAAAAGTGTTATGACATGTTGATAAATATCCAAATGAACTCAAATGGTCTCAATTTGCACAAAATGACTCTTGGTCTTCTTTCCTCCGCATCTCCCATGTCTTCCTAGTCTCCCATTTCCATCATTTCTCTTCTTCCTTCACGCTTCTTCCTCTTCTTCCTAACTCTTCACATCTTCTTGATTATTTTCCTCTTATTATCTAGTCTATCTTCTTCTATTCATCTCTTCTATCACTCCCATGCTTGATTCCTCCTCTTCTATAACCATGGATTTCCACTATCTTCTTAAGGAATGTCTCTTGACAATAGATGATCTCAAACTCATTGATCAAATCATGACATATTGTTCCTCCAATGATCCTTCTAGACGTTACATGAGTGATGAATCCATAGAAAAAATAAGACAAAAATTGAATGAATCAGACGTCTTTGCTAGAATCATGTACATGATCATGTTATGATCTCCTTCTTCCAAACATCTTTCATCTTCTAAGTCTTCTCGTCATTCCTCATCATCCAAGTCTTCTTCTTCCACTAGGTCCTTCACTTTCCTCTTCTTCACAATCTCATTCTTCTTCTACTTATCCCAAGAGTATTACTTCTCTTAAAAATGCATACCATAATGAGCAACATGATGATCATTATGATACCTCTTCCACGAAGAATGACACGCCCATCTTTGATGACCATGATGACTATTATTACTATGATGATGGACAATGTAGTGATACCTATGACACCTATATTCCTAAGAGTCATCCTCGTCGTGTGCTTGTTCTTACTGGTAATGGGTCATCCTATTGGAGAGATTGTGATGGTGATCCCTATGACTCTGAATTTTAACAAGACTTTGATGAGTTTTTTGAACAATACCTCTTTGATGCTTCTATTGAGGAAGAGAAACTTCACCGCGCTGATTTTAAATGGAAATATCATAAGATTTTTTTCTCTAAGGATTCTCATGCTGAAAATAAAGATTGCACTCTCAAGAAAGATCATGTTAATGATGAACCTTTGTTTTGTGATGATTCCCTTCCATCCTCTACTTCTTCTAATACCCATACATCTCCTAAACTTGACAAATCTTCCACAAATCCTTCATCCGACAAAATTCCTAATGCTTTTCATGCAATTCCCTATAGTTATCCTCAAGGGCTACCTCTTAAAGAAACTCAAGCTAACCTTCACTTGGCTGCAAATACTTTCAATAATGCTAAACCTAAAGAGCCTAAGTCTTTATATGCTATAATTCCTACTTCAGCTAATCCTTCCCCATCTCTTCCCAAGTCTCCCATACAATTCCAACATGCTTCCTTGTCCTTAGAAGTAGCTCCATGTCAAGAGGACTCTAAAAATGATAAAGAA
>MU223618.1:1282441-1298045 GCA_018584345.1 Thuja plicata | reverse complement strand
GGTACTCTTGAGGAGTTTGCCTTTGAGGATTTCTTCCCTTCATTCTCCTTCATTCTCCTGTCTTCCATCTCTTCCACCAGCTTGCTAATCCCTCATGTCCTCCACCTTGCTAAACATTGGGACTGCACAATGTGATCTTGCTTGGGAGTTTGATGCCCATTCTGTCTGGGGGTATCCTTTGTATATAATTATTGATCTTGAAAAAATCCAAAAAAATGATATATTGTCAAAAATTCTAAAGATCAGAAAATGCCCTGAAAAAATGATCATCTTAATGAAAACCTAGCAATAGGCGATTTGATGTATCTTCAAAAAAAAATTATATATTCCAAAAAAATATTAAAAAATTTAAAAATTCAAAAAAAATTGGAAAAAGTGCCTTGGTGAAAACCTGGAAACAAGCACCTTGGTAGCAAAAATTCAAAAAAATTATAAAAAGTCCTGAAAAAAATGAAAGAGAAAAAATTGTAATAAAATCCAAGTGGTGAAAACCTAGAAACGGGTGCTACTTGAGGCCTTTGCACCCCTGTTTCTTAGCGCATATCCGCGACACTTAGCCTCTCTCCATCATGCCTTGTCCTTGTTGCCTTGGTTTGGAATTGGTCTTTGTCTTTGTCTAGGGGGCATAACTATGTTACCTTTGGTCTCTTGGATGTGTTATTCTTTAGGACACCTCATAAACAATGTTTTTCAACATCACCCCAACTATATTTTTCAATACAACCCTTGACATTGAGTGTTTTTCAATACTTATCAGTTTGGTCTTACCTTGTTTTGTCATGTGATCTTACCTTCTTGCAAGCATTCAATCCTTATCCTCGGAACTCAGTATCAGTTAACACACTTCAATTTTTAAACACAACACTTAATGCTTGAGCTATGATGCATAGCTAGAGGACTTGGGACATGGAACATGTTTTTATTTGCTTCCTGCTTTATGCTTCACTATTTTTGCACAACCGTTTTGCTGGTCATCCTGGCCTCTATGTCTTGATGCGAGCGTGGTTTTGCTATATTAAATTGGGTAAGCTAACATCACAATCATCTTGACCTTTATGTCTTTGATTCTTATGTTAGAACCTTTCCACATTCCAATCCAATATAAATCACATTCATATCTTCATATTTGCACTTATGACTAGTGATGAGTGTGTGATTTTCTGATGTCCGTTAATAATGGCCTAGTGATGAAAATAAGTTCCTTTACATTCTATAATGAATGATCAACACAAAGACCTATGTTACAGTTGCTCTATTGCAAGTACACCTTTGCATTTTCATGTAGCTTGCATTATTAGACCTCATGTTAGTTTGCAATTTTAGGCTGCATTATGAGTTTGAGAGGGTTTTCATTCATCTTTCTTGTGGACTTTTAATCAACTATGATCATGTTCTGATCTTCATTTCCTTATCTTCTTTCGTGATCTCAATCAAAATTTTCTATCTTAAACAGTTGATTGATTTTGGGAAAAATTCTCTTTCTTCTCTCCATTTCTTTCCACCTCTTCCAAACTTCTATCTTCTATTCACTTTCACCCCACTTCTTCTTCTTCTTCTTCTTCTTCTTCTTCTTCTTCTTCTTCTAATTCAACCTTGGGGCATAATCTTTCATGCTTGATGATCTACCTTGGTTCTGTGATCCATATATCTTTCATCTTACATCAAGACCCTTATCTTTAGTTCGATTTGATCAAGTTTATCAATTTTATGTTTCTCCTCTATCTCATTTCGATTTTGATCACGAGGGGGCAGTACCTATCAAATTTCAATCCTTGATTCAGCTTTATCAATCCTATCATTTGTTTCACTTGGGGCAACCTTGCTTGGGATTCTTATCTTGGACATGTCAATTACTTATTTACAATGGTGTTGACCTTGTTTTTTTGCAAACAGCTTATCTTTGTTCTGATGTCAATTACTTATTTACAACGGTGTTGATGTCTGTGTTGTTTTGTGATCCCAAATCGATCTCACACTTCAACTACATTCTTTGACTACATGTGTTCCTAGAATGATCACACATTAGTCAAAGAGGGGCAAATGTATGCACCCTAAAATGGTCGCCTAGACTGTAGGCCCCATTTATCATTTTATCAATTTATCAAATTCTTGAATCAATGTGTTGCAACATTTTCAATTTAAATTAATTTCCTTGATCAAATCATAATTATTTAAATTATTTCAATATTTCCTAAGGTTTGATCATTTTTATTTAATTAAAAGATTTAATCTCCCTTTTAATTAAATAAAATTGATCTTATTTAATTAAATTAAATTCTCCCATTTAATTAAATAAAATTCTTCTAATTTATTTAATTAAAAGAAAATCCCTCTTTTAATTAAATAAAACCCCCACTTAAATTCCTCTTTGTTGAAAAAGGAAATAAATTAAATAAAAATCCATTTTTCTTCACATCTTCCTAAGTGGTGGGATTTTTGCCTCTTTATCATAGCCTTTGATTTTTGCCTCTTAATCTCTACCGTCCATTTCTCTTTAAAAGGAAACCTCTCCTTCTCATTCTCATATAGAATTTTTAGGTATTGTTATGTTGCAGATTTGGAGAGCAATTTTGGAGGAGAATTTGAGCACTTTGGCTTGGATATTGCAACTTCTCTCTTCTTTTCTTCTTCTTTCATGACCCATGGCAATCCATTTAGATTAATTTTTCACTTTCATGTTAGATTAGATTCATGTTTCCTTTCATAGATTAATCTTGCATTTGTATTTCCTTTCATAGAATAATCATGCATTTTTATCATATAGATTAATTTCCTTTCATGCATTGCAATCATATAGAATAGTTGTCATTTTCATGCATTTAATCTCTCATTTCATGGTGTACTTGCATGGGCACAACTAGGTCAATCTGAGGGCCGCCATCACAAACCTTTGCACTCCATGACTAGAGAGCTATGAGTCAATATTTGAGGTCTCATTCTTGAGAAACCTTGAATGGAATGACTCATAGAAGTGTGACAAATTTTTAGCACACACACCTAACCGATAGATTGAAATTGAGCATAAGGAAAAAGAAAATTCATCTACCAATCCTTCACCGAGAAATTCAAAGAAGACTAATGAACTAGAAATAGTAGTTCACAAATCTAGATCAACACAAATCTCAAAGAAGAAGAAGAAGAAAAAAATATTAATAAGAATCCAGTTACTTTGGATGAAATTATTGAGATTCTAGTATGCAATCCTATAACATTGGATCCAACTGAACTAACAAAGTATGCAAGACTTTGTGAGAGAAAAGATATCCAAGATAAGCTTAGGAAGGCAAAAAAAGAAACAAAGGTACTAGAAACTACAAAAGACATACTGCAATAGATAGTACCTAACACTAACATTGATCAATATACTCCTATACTTGATAAATTGGTCATTCTCATAGAATAAATCACATCTTAGAATGTAGATTCTTAAAAGGCAATTGAAGAGCGATAATAACAGAAATTCCAATTTAAGCTAGTATAGAAAATCAGCCAAGAAGTGGCAGAGAACAAGGTGAAACTGTCTGAACTTGTAAGTACATTGAACCCCATTATTTTAGAAGCTATAACCTTAATCCAAAAGTTATGCATTTTAGATCAACTCACTAAGGAGTATAGTGAGAAGATAGCACAAATTGATACTGATCTACAAGAAAGTGCACAAGGTCTCACTAACAGTGAAGATTCAATCAAATTGCACTATGAAAAACTCAAGCAAGCAAGAAAGCTGAGATAGGACATTCAAAATGTAGAATCAAAGTTCAGAGATGAGGTAACCGAGCTCCAAGCTCTAATTTTACCCAATCTCACATTAATGTAGTAGCACATGACACTAGCAAGAACATTGATTGTCACCCCATAAATGTCTATCCTAGACAGCATTTATGATATGCATGTCAGAATTTCATTAGAGCACATGGCTCTGGAACATCTTAAAGAGAAATGGGCATAGATGATGGAAGAAATGTCAAACTCTCATTCCCACATTCTAGACAATCTGTAAGTTACACATTTTTTCCAAAATTTTGACAACTTGTAAGTTGTACATCTTTGTCCTTAATATCAAAAAAGGGGGAAATGATATGTTCATATAGCATAAGGTGAAAAGGAGAAATAAGGAAAGGCAAGTATAAGTATACATGTACATATATACTATAATGCATACAGATAGGGGGAGTCATGTAATGACAAGATATATACATGGTGTACATAATAAACATTTTAGTATTCATACACATATCAATTTTTTATACTAATGTCAAAGGGGGAGATTGAAGACATTATTTTTTCATTAGTATACAAAAGAAAAATAGTTTTTGAACCTTCGGTAAACCTAGACTGAAAGATAGACTTTCAAATCACCAAAAGTACAGATATCAGAGATCACCAAAAGTGTTAATTTCAAAAGGAATCCGATAGGAGGAAACTGACAGAGGAACCTGATGAGCAGATACACTACAAACTGAGAAAACAGGCACAGTGAAAACCTAAAGAAGAAAATAGTGCAACCTGAAAGACAGTCAAACTAATTTCAGAGCAAACTGAGCATCAGACAGTGAAAGTCAGTTACATCCTAAAAAAAGTGGATCTGACTTCCACGTCAGATAAAACACTCATGTTCTATTTATAGAGGTTTTTTTTTTTAAAACCATTACTTAAGGGACAAGCAACATTATTGTAATTGTTTTAATCAGTCTAACTGATTGAAAACATGTAGACTAGGAGATCAAGGTAAAGTTGTAAACCTGTGATCATAGAGTTAAGTTTGTTTTACGTGAAACTTAATTAGGTCAATCTATCTTATAAATAGATGTTGTAATCATTATAAATGAAAAAAGGAGAGGATGAAAGTAGCCAATGAGCACATCTATGGATCAGACTAAGAGTTTCAAGAACCAGAATAGCAAAAGATGAAATTGGTTGTCAAGAACCAAGAACAGAGGCTACCAAGCAACAAAGGTATTATTCAATCACAATAGGTGATACACATATACATGTAATCTTGAATGGATCTATAATCATAAATAGTAGATTGCATACAATCAGGTCAAAGAGTAATTTTCTTACATTCTAACAAGTGAAGAAAAAGTAAAAATCCTTTCAAGGAAGGTGGATTTAACAATCCTATTGTAAATCTCTTAACCAAGTGCACACTAAATAGTGTTGCTAAAGCTCTTAACAGAGTAGAATTTAACAAGTCTCCATAGATACTCCTAATAGGGTAGATCATCAAAAGTGATCAAACTTTAAGCCTTAACCGACCCCTTCCAATCTGCAGATAGTGAAGATTTTGTGGGTGCCATCCCCACCATAGTTTTTACCTTCTTATAGAGTTTTCTACAATATCATATCATGTGTTATGAGTCAATTACTTTCATGAGTTTTTCTATGAATGTTTACATGTTTAATTAAGTTAAAGAATTGATATGTCTTACAAAAAGATAGCATAGAACAAATGATTGGATGAACAATTGATTACATAAAGGTTAAAGGATAAAAGAGATAAAAGTTTTAGAGGTATTGATTCACCCCTCCCCTCTCAGTACACACTTCCCATTATTTCCAACATTCACACTTATATAATTTTGAAAATTACACTTTTAAATCATTCATTCTAAAACTCTCTCTTATTCATTTTAGAACTCGTCACAATGACATCACATCATAAAGTGTATATAATACAAGAACATTTAATCATATATGTAGATTAATAAAGATAACTTAAATACATCTCTCTAAATAAATGTCCATAGATATTAATTTAAATTATTTTATTTTATTTTAAATTATAATTGTTTTTGATATACAAATATAGCAAAACAAGGGTGGCGTCCCTTTACAACCCAACCCAAAGGGTGACCAACAACATATTACAACATTATAAGAAGATGAATAATATTAGCACACAACCATCATCAAAAAATATACATATTCAACATATCATCCGCCCATGGAACAGAAAAATCAGCCACCCTAGCATCTATATCAAAAACATCAAAAAGGAACAAAGCAGTGCCTTTGTAAACATAAATAGCTAAACTATTACTGGAATTACTAACCAAATTCATAGTAATCACCCTAAGCATTTCAATCAAAAAACTACTAGTGTACAACATACTATCTAACACAGTAATAGTAAAAGTCTTAAACTAAGACCACTTAGGGTCATATCCAATAGAACAAAAAGCATAGTTCCACACGGTATAGATAAAATTAACACAAAAATGAATAGGGCCATGAAGCCCTTGACGAGCCAAAACATTGAGACTAAGACGAGGGCATCACCCTAATTCTTTTTCTTCCTACATTCATTAGTAAGCATCATGGTCGCACAGTCCCCTGTCATAAACTTAAAAAGTTCCTTTTGGTCGGCTTCTTCATCACCTTTGGCACTGTCAGTCTGTAACATACAGAGCATGGTAGAAAATTTGTGCATAACCTTTAGAGAAAAGTGGGACACATTGTATAACCTTTCTTCCACCTCCTTCAATCTTTCTTTTATTTTGTCAATCTCCTCCCATGCCAAATTCTTCTTTCTACTAATACCTTCCATTACAACTTTTCCTTTGTCAATGACCATAGGCACAATCTTAGTTTCCTTCTCCTGCACCCAGGTGGGTTCAACAGAACTCGACTTGATACTAGTCGACACATGAGACAAACCCCTTTCAGAGGCAAAGAGAGTTTCTTCCTCCACAACATTTTCCTCTTTGGCCTTTCTCTCACTCTCACCCCGTCATCTTAGTCTAAGGCCTCTTTTAGGTTGGTCCCTTTTTCAAGTTTGACAACGAGTTTGGTGGACCTACAGGGGGTGCTAGTCTCCTCGATAATTTTAATATTAGAATCAATCTCAATCTTGGCCATTTTTTAGGCTTTAGCTTTAAATTTTTGGGGTGGGGAAACCTTTATCTTCCCTTTCTCATGTTTACCCTTATTAGAATTAGGGGAGGTATCCTATTGGATTTTTAGGCTAGGGTTCTTGAGACATTGTTTACGACTAAGGCCAAGAGATTCCATTATGTTGGTTGACAGGGGAGTAGAGGAAATAGGAACCTCTTCCATAACAATTTGACGAGGAGGGCATATAGCCAAAAGAAAGTGGCAAAGGAAAAATATTAGGCCCTAGTATAAATGATGCAGGAGCATCCTAGGATTCTTGGAAATCCTGTATCACACAAAAATATATTTTCTTTTGGAGTTTTGTAGCTTAGAGGAGTCCTCGGTTGGGTACTCGGTTGCTCAGTTTCCTGTTGATTAGTGGTTGGTCAACTTGGTGACTAAGCTCAGTGGTGTCCTGCTTGGTGGTGTTTCTCAGTACTTGGTCATTGTTGGTGACATGGTTATTGTTGGTGACTTGGTGATTTGTGCTTTCTGCTTGGTTGTTTCTTTGAGTAGGTTCAGTTGGCTTGATTATGTATCGTTGAATGGTCTTCATTTCTCGGTGGTCCTCTCACCGACTAGGTTTTAGTTTGTTAAATCTCAAGGTCAGCCTTGTGTATTTAATTTGTGTCACGACATTTAATTTGGAGCTCTCATTGAGGATTGTGGGGACCTAAATATGGGTCGTTTGCATCTCTTATGATGGATTTTATGGCCAACCTGTTGGTTGCCTCTTATATTTAAGTTGTGTTATGTTCTTAGCTTAGAGCATCAGATAAGATTAAGGAAGGGATATTAGATATGCGATAAGATCTGAGTATTGGATCTGACTTGTATGTTTGGGAAGAAGGTAAATGTCCTGATGCTTGCAGAATATCTATGATAGATCTTAGAATTAAATCTTTGTAATTTGACGTAACTGGGAAGGCCTTACAACCTGACATGTTGAATTTAATTGTTGTTTTATGGAAATAGTTCTCATATGTTGGTTATATTTCTGTGTTATTGGTTGTTTCTATTGTTGTTATTTCCTGCAAGTTTTGATAGTCCATTCTTGGACCCTTTGAGCTTAATTGCATTAGATGGTATCAGATCTAAGTTTCAATCACTGGATGAGGAGCTAGGTTTTCAATCATAGGAGATTGGTTGATTGAGGTGCCTCTAAAGAAGAACCACGAGATCACAAAAGAAGAACCTAAGGTGGAGTTCAATCTTGAAGATTTCGAAGCTTTGCAGAAGCAGGTACAAGATCTGTAAGAGGAGTTGCAAAGAAAGAAGGCATCTAATGAACACCGAGATAATGGTGAAGAATTCAAAGAAGAAGATTATTTTGAAGAAGTTGTAGAAGATGTCAGAGATCCATAAGAGGATATATTTTTGAGAGTTGTATCTAAAATTGGGAAAAGACCTAAGATTGAAGTTTCTACATTTGATTGGAGCCTTAGGCCAGAAGAGTTGATCGATTGGATTAATGAGATGGATGAATACTTTGAGTATCAGGAAGTACAAGATCCTGATAGAGCTTGGTTTTCAAAGACAAAGATAAAAGGTCATGCAAACATATGGTGGAGAGAAATTCAATTGGAAAGAAATTGGAGAGGTAAAGACAAGATCATCAGATGGAACTTAATGGTTGAAAATTTGAAGAAGCAATTCATTCTGATGGATTATGAATTGGATATGTTTAAGAAGATGCAAGGTTTGAGGATGGAAAATAAATTGGTGCAAGAGTATACTGAGGATTTTTACAGAATCCTGATTAGGACTCATGGTCATTTGGAAGATGATAAATAGAAGGTTGCTAGGTATATCTATGGCTTGAGACCTAGTATACCAGAAGAATTACTTACTTTTCAAATGAAAACAATAGGAGACGCTTATCAGATAACATTAAAGATTAAGGAGAAGATAAATAAGAAGTTTGAAGGTAGATAGAATAATAGAAACCAAGGTAGTGAGACTGATGACACAACTGCTGAGAGTAAGGTGGTGGAGAATCCTAAGTAGACCGAGGTAGGATCTAGCAATAGGCAAACCAATAAGGATTACAATCATGGATCTGGAAGAAGAGGCAGAAGTGATTTCATCGGTACTTGTTTTCAGTGTGATGAGAAGGGGCATAGATACTATTCATGTCCTCAAAAGAGATTTAACCTAGTTACTGAGGAGAGTCAATTGAATGTTGTAGAAGAGGGTGAAGTTATGATCACCAGGAGATTAGCTGCATGTATTAATGAACCAGTGCAAAGAAGAAATTTGTTCAGAACCAGATGTAAGTACAAGGAGAAGGTATGCCATGTCATAATTGATGGTGGTAGTTCTGAGAATTTTGTTTCAGAAGAGATGGTTAGTAAGTTAAATTTGGAAAGAAGGAAACATCCTAATCCTTATCAGATTAGTTGGATACAAGACATGTCTAAGGTTAGGATTGAGGGGCAATGCCTTGTTAATTTTAAGATTGGATCTTATTATGATGAGTTATTGTGTGATGTGATACCTATAGATTCTTTTCATCTATTGCTCGGTATACCTTGGAAATATGATAGAAATGTTATGTTTGATGGTCGTGCAAATACCTATGTGGTTAGAAAGGGAGGTTCTACGTATAAATTGGTACCTTTGTAGGAATCAATGGCTAAGAGATGTGTGGTTATTAGATATTGTCCGAGTGACATTAGCAGAGTTGATGAACCTATTCCTATGGATGAAAGAAAGGAGAGTTTGAGGGGAAAAGAGAATGACATCTCTGAGGAACTTGCAGAGATTAAGAGGCAGATGATATTTCTGACTAAGGTGGTGCAACATATGATGACACTAGTGACATAGAGAGAAGCATATGATATCAGGTTCATTAGTAAGTCTGGAGAGGATGTGGTTTACTGAAATACTGATGGTATCAATAGTGAAGAGGATGGTGAAAGTCAGTTACTGTTGGTTTCAGACATGAGATATGAGAAAATTACAAGGCTGATGAACTTGTCAAATGGGGTGATGGATAGAGTGAAGACAACATGGAATAAAGGACAAGAGGAGATATGGGTTAAGAACATATATAGTATACCTATTATGATTCCCTTAAGATGTTCATGATTTCCTTTATGGGAACATCTTCTTTACATGGGGTGTCTGATGAAAGAGCATCCTAGGATTCTTGGTAATCCTGTATCACACAAAAATCTATTTCTTTTGGAGTTTTGTAGCTTAGATAAGTCCTCGATTGGGTACTCGGTTGCTCAGTTTCATGTTGATCAATGGTTGGTTGACTCGATGACTAATCTCGGTGGTGTCCTACTCAGTGGTGTTGCTCAGTACTCGGTCATTACTGGTGACTCGGTTACTGTTGGTGACTCGGTGCTTTGTGCGCTTTTTTGCTTGGTTGTTTCTCTGAGTAGGTTCAGCTGGCTTGGTTCTGCATTGCTGAATGGTCTCTGTTGCTCGGTGGTCCTCTCACCGACTGGGTTTTGGTTTGTTAAATCTTGAGGCCGACCTGTGTATTTAATTTGGGTCGTGACATTTAATTTGGATCTCTCATTGGGAATTGTGGGGACCTAAATATGGGTCATTAGCGTTTCCTATGATGGATTTTATGGTTGAACTGTTGGTTGCCTCTTATATTTAAGCTGTGTTATGTTCTTAACTTAGCGCATCAGATGAGATCAAGGAAGGGATATCAGATCTGCAATAGGATCTGAGTTGTATGTTTGGGCAGAAGGTAAATGGCCCGATGCTTGCAGAAGATCTGTGATAGATCTTAGAATTATATCTTTGTAATTGGTCATAACCAGGAAGGCCTTACAGCCTGGCATATTGAATTTAATTGTTATTTTATGGAAATATATCTCATATGTTGGTTATATTTTGTGTTATTGGTTGTTTTCGCCATTATTTTTATTTGTTGCAAGTTTGGATAGTCCATTCTTGGACCCTCTAAGATTCACTGCATTAGTAAAATGGTGTAATTTTTACCATGGTTCTTGGCTTCCACAATATCCTTAACAGAAATTTCCAACGAATGCAAGAGGTAAAAAGGAATAGAAAAAACAATGTGATTTCTAAGAATTGTTACATACAAATATATTTAAATTTTATTGTAAATACAAATGTTTATCCAAAATTTCAAAATTTGATTATTTAGTTCTAATTTTTAATTTTAAAATTTAAACTTCTTATCATTATTTAAAAATATTAAAATTAAAATTTTATAAAATATCACATTATAGAATATTTCAATGAAATAATGATTATTAATATTCTAGTAACAATTTATAATAAAAAAGATGGCTCGTAATATGCAAAATTATGCAAGCAGTCGATCAAGGGCTTTCATCCAGTCTTTTGCTAATGATTTTGCTCGCGCTATTGAGGGGCCTTCTACAAACAGATTTGCAATATTGTGTTGTTTTACTCCTACTCTAAGGAAAACCATTAGGGGAATCAGGCATGAAAATTCCCAGTCTACATTGAACACTTTTTGGAAGTAACGACGGCTTCAAAACTTGCTTCCCAAACCTAGAAGAGGAGGGCAAAACAATCAATAATGGCAGATTGTTATGGGAAGAAAAGTGCAAAGGGAAATGAATGCTCATGCCAGAGAGTCTCAAATTAATAGAGATGGAGATTTTATCAGAAGAAAATTGGGTAACTGAGTATGGATTTCTCCCATCACTTCAACTATTCCTAGCTTCGCTTCTGGTGCCAATCTTATGACCATTGGTGATAAACGGAGCCCTAGGATTTTCCCTCATATCCTACCTTACCAAATACTAGCCCTTAGAGAAAAATAATAAGAGGGAATGAGAACTCAAACCCTAAATCTAGGTTCCCTCATAGCCGAGCGGATCAAGGCAAGGGAAATCTAGCTTTCAAACCACATGAAAAATATGGCAAACTTAAACCCTGCATGTGTCATTTCACTAGACAAATATTAACAACAGGAAGTCAATATCCAAACCATTCATTTGGCAGAATGGAACAATTATCTCAAACCTTGGTTCTGTGAATGATGGAAATGATTCAACTCTGGTAGTTAACGAGGAAAAATTTGCCAAGGGTTTGAAGGAACATTACAGGAAATTTGGTCTATTTGCCAAGTGGCATGGGAACTGAAAACCTATTAATCAAATTGTTTGATGGTGGGAACAAACATGTATAGGTCAAGTAAGTATTACTAGTCTTCCTAACAATTTTCTCTATATTGATTGTAAATTGGAAACCCTAAAATGGGAACAATTAATGGGGGATCTTGTTTTATATAAGAGTTGTAACTTATATTCATTGATTGGCAACTAAACTTTTCTCCTAAATCACATAAATTCTACATGATGTCAAAATAGATAAGAATAAAAAACCTACCTTTAGAGCTCACGCATTCTCAAATATTATTTAAATTAGAGGAAAACTTAGAAGGTTTTGTGGGATTGGAAGAAGACTGGATTCACTCTTCAGATATAAAGATGTTGGTTAACATTGACATTAATCTAACTAAATTAAATACCATAACATTCATTTCAGCAATTGTTAGATATTGAATTGAACTTGAATTTTACTCTGGATTTGTTTATGAAAATATTCCATTTAGATTAAGTAACCCCATGGTCGAGAACAATAGGACTATGACCTACTCACCGCCCATAAAGGAAAAGGGGGTTAACATTTTCTTCAACAATGGATGGGGGGTTTCATCCTAGATGCTAACCAAACTGATTTGGATGATGCTAACTATCATCTTGGTATACCCGTAGAGTTAGAAGAAGGGGAGATTATGGATAAGAGAGAGCAATTTAGGGCCTGTTCACCAGTGAAATTTGTAGAAGGAAATGATATAATTGATTGTAATAAGGTCTTAAAAATGTATGGAACATCTAAGGATATTATTATGAGTACCCTTGTTTTGGAAGACAAAAACCCATGAGGAGCAGAGGTTGTAGTAGGAAATGTAGAGCAAGATGAATTAAGCTCACTACAGGCTCCTAAAAATTTGGGGACTAAAGAATCATTAAGGATTGACACTGATAGTAATGAAATTCCCTCCACGCTTAATAACCAAATTCCTATAAAAGAAGTGTATAATCCTATTCAAAGGGACTCACAAGATAAGAGAGTTAAGGAAACTATGCCTAAAGAAGGAGAGAGGGTAAGAATGACATCAACCAAATCTGCAATGAGGTAATTAACAACCTTATGGATAAATTGGTAGAGGAAATTATTGATGAGGATGAAGTGAACCTACAAAAACAACTGTTGATTGCAACAATCATGGAGATGGAAGATGGTGAACAAGACAAAATAGATGATGTATGAATGATGATAGAGTTAAATGATAAAGAGAATGAGGGAGAAAATAAGTGTATAGGGGGAAAATGGATCCACACCATATACTTAGGAGAGGAAGAATACCAATATTTATCCTCCATTAAGATCTGATAAAAACAAAGGTAAGTGTCAATTCGTAATCTATACAAAGGAGATAAATGGCTTGGGTTAACTTCTCCCTCACCTCTTTAAAGAGAGGGTTTATGGAAGAGAAATTGAAACTATTTTAAAGGTAAATATAGAAGGCTAATATTGAAATGAAGAAATAGAAATTACATACCTCTGAAAAAGAATCTGCTAAAAACCCTGTCAAACGGTCTCAGAAACTATTGATTTCAACGATCTTGAACCGAAATTGTGAGATCTACAAAACCTAGAAATATTTTTCTTTTCTAAGAAAGGTCGATTTTAACCCAGAAAGTCTGATTTTGACCCAAAAAGTCTGATTCTAACCCAGAAAGTCTGATTCTGACCTGCACAGTCTGATGGAAAATCTATTTCCGAATCCTGATAATTTGCCGAAAAGGGTATCCGGATCTGCACTCAAATTTGATGTTCTGAACCCATCCCTACAAGGAAAATGGTTTTTTTGTTGGGGGGAAGAGGTTTGCCTTGGTCAAACCTTGGTTTTTAAATTAACCTTATAATTGAATTAAAATTGCATAGATAAACAAAGTAAATGAACAAATTCACCTTGCTTGTATAGAAACCCTTGTGGTGGATTTCAATCTATGGATCCACAAGTATGTATGCTCCAAGAGAATGTAGAATGTAGAATATAGGATGTAGGATGTCTCAAACCAATTGCTTATAGATCTTCAACACCAATCTTGAATGGATCTTTGAATAGGAAGAGGCTTGGAGGAATGTGGATGGAGAAATCTTCAACAAGAGGGCTCCATAGAGCTTGAATCCTTCAATGGATACCAATGGATCTCCTTGATGAATTGAATACTTGAATGTATTTGAATTCTTGAATACTTGAGAGTAGCTTATTGCTTCTTATCTTGCTTCAAGTATTGCTTCTTATCTTGCTTCAAGTATTGCTTCTTAGCTTGTCTTTCACACCTCTTCTTCACTTAGAGAAAATGAGAGGAGAAGGTTTCCTTATATACAAATCTAGGGCACAATCTTCTAGAGAGGCCTACATAGGAGAATTAAATTCCCATTAGACCTATACCCCTAGAAGTGGACCTATATTAAATATAATTTCAATATTCATTACTTTGGAACCCGAAACAGTCGACCCGAAAGCGGGAATTAAATCTTTCCAAAGCCTGACATTTGGAAACCTTGGGATCCTAAAATTTGGACCCTGGTTCAAGGTTGAGGTTGACCTTAACCTAGGTCAGGGTTTAGGTCAACCTTGACCCTGAAGTCAAGAATCTCAAAATCACAGAGTAGGGTACTAGAAATAGGCCGGAGAGAAGTGGAAAAGGGGCAGAACATGGGGAAAATCCAGATCCAAGGCAAAGACCCATTCAAGGTGCTTGACATGACCCCAAACCACTTACTCAAAGGGATAAAATAGTCCAAATTGGAAGTGCTTTCATTTTTTGACGATACATTTAGCCCCCACTTTAGAAAGATTATGGACTCGATGAAAACTCTTGGTAAAGGAGATCGTAAAGAAAAGATAATCTTATTGAAATCAAAGGGACAAAAGAAATCATCAAGCCTCCAAGGACTCAAGTCTTTGTCAACCCCAAGATTAAAATAAGAGGGAAATCACCAATCAAAGAGAAAGGAGAGAGAGGAGTGGCTAGCTCACCCAGTAAGATGTGTGTATCTCACTGTGAACCACAAAAAGGATAGGATGGCCCACCAAGAAAGCACTTGATAGTCACCCCATAAATTTGTGTGCCTTATGGCGGCTTTGTGCATGTATGTAGTGTGTCTTCTGATGGATTTTATGAAGTACCCATGGATCCATATCCTCATATCACCATGGAAAACATTTGTAAAATGTGTATCTCTTCAGGATTTAGCAACTTATGTGCGTTAGCTTCTGAGGATTTAGCATATTGAATTGTAATTGAATGTGTATCTCTTTAGGATTTAGAAACTTATGTGCATTACCTTCAAAGGATTTAGCATGCTACAAAACAAAAGGTTAGAAAAAAAATGCATAATATAGAACGAGGGAGGCCGTATATATGCCCCCCTCCTTAAGATGGAAAAATACAAACTATTTTGATATGTTAAGGAAAGAAAAGAACAAGGATAAAGCTTTCTTCAACATCAAGAAAATATCCATAGACAACACCAAGTGCAAGCCAAGAAGGTCACAGCTCCTATGAGGCCATGGAAGGGACAAATGCAAAGAGATATCATGCAAGAAGTGAAAAAGTAACCCTTGTGAGGGATAGCACACTATTCAGTTTCCAAGGTGAGAGATTTATCAACCATGGAAACC
>MU223618.1:1241113-1282391 GCA_018584345.1 Thuja plicata | reverse complement strand
AAAAAGTAACCCTTGTGAGGGATAGCACACTATTCAGTTTCCAAGGTGAGAGATTTATCAACCATGGAAACCCAATGTCAAACAATGAAATAGGTTATAATCAAGGACATAGATCCTCAATGCAAACTAAAATTTTCATGTATGATTGGATATTACATAATAGATAGATACTGCTTTACCAAGGGAAGAGTGAATCCCGGAAAGACAGAAAAAAAGGAGATGGCATCCTTGCCCCCCAAGTGTAGGAACAAGGATGAAAGAGGACCTATTATATTGCTCACAACACTATGAAATACAATGAGCCCCCAAGGATTAGGCTAACATTGTTTACATAATGTGGAGCTCCATAATAGGAACATAAATGTTATTTAGAGAAAACAAGATTGAAATATAACTCATTTTCATATGAGATATCAATAACTTTACTATCAATGAGTTGCCTAATCTTATAATGTAAAGCTTAACATTCATTAGTAGAGTGATCATGAAATATATGATACAAATAAAAAGGAAGAGTCTTCAAGTGTGAACTACATTTCTTTTTGTGTTTAGTTCTATCAATCATCTTAGCACGAATGAGTTTAGGCAAAAGAACTTCTTGGTCAAATTCCTTCATAGGCTCATCATGTTTTGAATTTTTATTTGAGATGTTGGTAACATTGATGTATTGTTGAAGATTAAATCCTAATCCATCAGAATGCTCATTCCCCCCATTCTATAAGGGCATTTAAATTCCCTTTTTATGCTTACCACATCCTTGACCATGGAATCCTTGTTTAACTAATAAATGATAACCAGGACCATAACGAGAAGCCATATCAGAAGGAGTGAATGGAACTTCATTATTCACTATGTCATCACTAGTAGGTTTGACAGATTCATAGTGGGTAGAAGTAGCGAAAAATTTATTACAAAGGGAATTAGAAGTAGAAGAAAAAGCTCATTTTTTAAACTCTCTGTGTTGCTTCATAAAATCAAGATTAGGAACCTTATACTCTCCAATAAAGGTAGGATTAAAATCCAAGGTTCCCCAATCATCTCCAGGAAGAGAATTAGAGGAAGAAGGCTTATTACAAGGAATAGGAGTATTGTGGGTTTCAATATTCAAACAAGGATTTGGCGCATCATCCGCATGAAGTGTACACATTATGTTTTTATGAATAAACTTGACTTTACGGTGAAGGGTGGAAGGAACAGAATGAAACCAAGGTCTACCCAAAAGGAGGTTATAATTAAGAGGTCCAGGCATAACATGAAAAGGAGTATTTAGGATGACCAGACCTACTTTGATAGGTAAGGTAATGATGCCCAAAGTTTTCTTATCAATGCTATCAAAGCCACGTATAGGAACATTATCGGGTTGAATAGTTGAAAGATCGGCTTTAATCACTTTGAGCATGTCCATGCTATAAATATTAAGCCCAGATCCATTATCAATCAAGGTCCTACAAATGATACTCTTATTGATAGTAACAGCAACCATAAGAGCATCATATTGATTATGTACTTCTTTAGAAGGTGAATCCTTTTGAGTAAATATAATGTTAGGAGGACCCGGGGTAGCATGCATGCACTGTAAGAAGGCATTGATGTTCTCTTTATTAGGAGGTAGAGTTGGAAGAGTTTCTAGAGATTTTTTCAAGGCTTCATGGTAGGTAGGTGAAGTTTGAAGAAGCTCCCTTAAAGAAATATTGAAAGGGGTATTGCACAATTGGTTTATCAGATCATACTCCTGGCTAGGAAGATGGGGTGGAGGAGGAAGAATGGGTTGAGAAGGTGGTAAAGAATTAGGATCCAACGGATTAGGTTGAGGTTTATTCCTTGTATGATAGGTGTGAGCTATCTAATCTTGATCATTGACAGACTCTAAAGACTCCATAGGTTTACCTTTGATAGTAATGCGAGGACAACCTTTAATAGTCAACAAGGGTTTTGGATAAACCATGTTAGTTGTCTCAACACTACAAACAGGTTCTCAAGAAGGAAGCAAAGAATACATCCTAGGAGGAGATGAGGTAGGATCTTTATTCTCCATACGATCATCACTAAGAGGGAGAGCATTAAGGGAATTCATATCATTCTCCGCTAATGCCTTATCACTAGAAGGAATCCCAAATGGAGGTAAATCATCTATAATGTTTTATTCTTTCTCTAAAATGTCTACATAAGGGGAGTGTGTTTTAGAAAAGAGTCACCATCATTTATGAATATGTCATCCATTAATAAATCACCCTCTTGTATCAAAGCATCTTCACAAGGAGGGGATAAATCAATGTCTTTATCCAAGGGTTCATCCGAAAAAGTAGAATCATCCACAATGGCTTCATGAGGAAGAGAGTAATCAATATCCAAATTCAAAGGTTCATCCCAAATAGGAGGATTATCATCCCTATCAATAAAGCACATTATAAAATGTTTTGACAATATTTGAAACAACTTGTGCAACATAATAATGAATAAATAAATGCATAGAAAATAGATCTAGATATGTCCAAATGCATTCAAATGAAATCTATAGGCATGAAAAGGAAATTGAGCACCACAAACACAATAGGGCATCTAATTCCACAAAAGATAGGGGGTAAGCTTGTCAATTTCACCAAAATGTATAGGGGGAAATGGATCCACACCCTATACTTAGGAGATGAAGAATACCAAGATTTATCCTCCAACGAGATCCGATTAACACAAAGGTAAGTGTCAATTCATGATCTATACAAAGGAGATAAATGGCTTGGGTTAACTTCTCCCTCACCTCTTTAAAGAGAGGGTTTAGGGAAGAGAAATTGAAACTATTTGAAAGTTAAATCTAGAAGATTAATATTGAAATGAAGAAATAAAAAGTACATACCTCCAAAAAATAATTTGCTAAAAACCTTGTCAAACGATCTTAGAAACTGTTGATTTTTGGTTTCCTAAACCAAAACAGTGAGATCTAAAAAGCCTAGAAATATTTTTCTTTTTCTGAGAAAGGTTGATTTTGACCCAAAAATAAATGTCACCTTTGACCCAAAAAGTCTGATTCTAACCCATAAAGTTTGATTCTGACCCATAAAATCTGATCCTGACCTAGAAAGTCTAATTCTAACCTGCATAATCTGATGGAAAATCTATTTCTGGATCCTGGCAGTTTGCCAAAAAGGGTATCCAGATCTGCACTCCGAATCAATGTTCCAAACCTATCCTTGGAAGAAAAATGGTTTGTTTGTCGAGGGTAAGGGGTTTTCCTTGGTCAAACCCTGATTTTGGAATTAACCTTATAATTGAATTGAAATTGCATAGATAAACAAAGTAAATGAACAGATTCACCTTGCTTGTATAGAAACCCTTGTGGCGGATTCGAATCAGTGGATCCATAAGTATGTATGCTCCAAGAGAATTTAGAATGTAGAATGTAGAATGTAGGATGTAGGATGTCTCAAATAAATTTCTTATAGATCTTCAACACCAATCTTGAAATGATCTTTGAATAGGAAGAGGCTTGGAGGAATGTGGATGGAGAAATCTTCAACAAGAGGGATCCATAGAGCTTGAATCCTTCAATGTCTACCAATGTATCTCCTTGATGAATTGAATGCTTGAATGTCTTTGAATGCTCAAATGCTTGAGATTAGATGATTGCTTCTTAGCTTGCTTCAAGTCTTGCTTCTTATCTTGTCTTTCACACCTCTTCTTCACTTACATAAAATGAGAGAAGAAGGCTTCCTTATATAAAAATCTAGGGTGAAATATTCTAGAGAGGCCTACATATGAGAATTAAATTCACATTAGACCTATACCCCTATAATTGGACCTATATTAAATATAATTTCAAGATTCGTTACTTCGGAACCCAAAACAGCTGACCTGGAAGTGGGAATTAAATCTTTCTGAAGCCCAACATCCTGAAACCTTGGGATCCTAAAATTTGGACCCTGGGTCAAGGTTGAGGTTGACCTTGACCTAGGTTAGGGTTGAGTTTGACCTTGACCTAGAAGTTAGACCTTGACCTTGAAGTCAAGAATCTCATAATCACAGAGCAAGGTACCAGAAATAGGCTCGAGAGAAGTGGAAAAGGGGTAGATCAGGGGGAAAATCCAAATCCAAGTCAAAGACCCATTCAAGGCACTTGACATGACCCCAAACCACTTACTCAGAGGGATAAACCAATCCAAATGGAAGTGCTTCCATTTTCTGATGAAACAATAAGACTTTGGTAATTGCACATACTGATTCAAGGAAAGAAACACCTTACTGTGCCAGGAAAATTAAGAAAAGAGGAAGAAAACCCATGTTGTTAGTAATAACTGAGAGGGGGGTTGAATCAGTGGCCTCAATAATTAATCCTTAAATCAACCCTTTAAACTTATAACCACAAATTATGTCTCAAGTTATCTTCTAGCCTACAAGATGAATGCCATGAAATACTTATATCAAGTTACTACTTGTCGGATTGCTTTGTTAATATCTCTTTTGTATGTTTACCGATAAGCAGTCATCTATTTACCAAAACACAGTAAATATGCAGAGTATACCGATCATTCCAGAAATGCATATGTGAAATGTAAAACAGTAAAGTAATAAACCATAAACACATAACACAAGGATTTTAACATAGAAAACCTGTTAAGAAAAAAACCACTGGGACCGGTACCCCAAATTTTCACTCTTCTGAAGTGAGTTCTATTAGGAGCCTACCCTGTTAAAGGTTACAAACACACTGTTAGGTGTGACCTTGTTAGAGGATTTAGAAATAGTTTGTCAAATAGTATCTGGCATCTAATGCTACCATCCTTGATCAAACTCTTTTGGCCTATCAATAGGTATCGGGCATATCCAATACTAATTTTGTGATCAAACTTTTTGATACTTCTTGGGATGTATCTCAATTGAAAAATAATTTTAAGTCCTGCTCGATTAAGAGGCTTATATTCTTCAATTATTAAACTGAAACACTAATGATTTGTTCATACATACAACTCAATTGCATATTTTCAGATCTATTGTAAGTCCATTACCTCTCTAATCAATATAATTACTTATACCTTTGCTCCACAATGTTCTGCTCTGTGATGCTTGTCTCACTGTTCATCAGTGTCAGCAGAATCTATCTCTTTCCTTAGCTTCTTGATCAGGGCTGAATGAAGACTTTCTTCTCCTTCAGATTTTCTTTAGCATCTTTCCTCTTCTCTTGTTCACCCCACCATTCATAATGAATTGATTTTGTCTCTATATAGACATGATTTCCTGTTTTCTTGGCTTTCTTGATTCTTGGCGTGTTCCTCAATTTTTTCCAATAGATTTAAAGAAAACTCTTGATTTATCTCAAAGAGATATTCTTGCCAATTGGACAAATTATCTTTAAATCAATTACTTATCTCTGGCTTTATATGGATGATTAAAACAATGATAAGTATCTGTTAACTCTATCTTTAGCTTCTTGATAGCTAAGCATTTTGTCATTTTCTGAGCTCTTTGTTCTATCATTCAACTCTTTAGTTAGTCATCAGTGATAACTGGCTATTCCGTCGGTGTGACTTTAGTTGTCATTGGGATCTCCATCCTTGTCTTCTCTGTCGGGCAACACTAAAATTCTTTCCGTCAGGTTACTCTGTGTTTTGCTTGTCGGGCAACACTGTAACTCTGCTCGTTGGTAATATTGTGCATTAGCTCACCGGGTAATACTGTGACTCTGCTCTTTTACTCTGACCATCGGTGTGCACTCCATTGGTGTATGCATTCACCTAGTGAATACTTGACTTGTATGCATTACTGATTGCATAGCCTTTGATTCATTGGTTCTTTGAAGTCTTTGGCAGTGTTTCCATGACCATACAGATTATATTAATTTGATATCAATGACAATACAATACATTAACTAATTTAATGCCTTGCATGATCATCAAATTAACATCTTCAAACATTCAATCAGTTACATGTCATCACATGTCTAAAATTAGAATTAAAGATGGGACTGCAGAAGGCCAGACTAAACTAACTTATATGTTTTATGCAGGGAAGGGTAAGGTCCTTCCTACAGAGCCATGAAGCTCACAACTTGGAATGTTATGGGCATGAATGTCCCTAAAAAGTAGCGTATTATAAAACAACGCATCACAACAATTAAATTAGACCTCTTAATAATACAAGAAGCTAAACTCAACTCTGATGACATTGATACATTTCAAAAAAGACTAGACATTTTGGAAATAGAAGGATCCTATGAAATGGAGTCTCTAGGGATTGGTAGTAATACAAGATCATAGATCTATCTATTTCACTAGGGATAGGTGTTAAGGAAATTGGATGAGTTGATGGGTCAGGAGCATTAAGAATAATATCCAATTCCTCCTTATAAATATTTACTAACAAACGCAGAATATGAATATAATATTTGTATGGAATGAAATAGATCTATATCTGCTAACTATTCCCAACCAAAAAATTTTCATAAGAGGGGACTTTAAAGCTATAACCAACCACACTAAGAAATGGAGGGGGAGTCAGAAAGTATATCAATCAGCCATTGACTTTCAGGAATGGATTAACTGGAACACCCTATTAGAAATTAAAACCTCTAAGGACTCATTCATGTGGAACAATACAAGGAGAGGCTTTAGTAACATAGCTAGCTTTGGAGGAGAAATAATGGTTCGAAGGCTGTGAGGATTGTTTAAAATTGATGATGAGAGGTTTTGGGGGTTTTTAATGTAGATTTTTGGAGAAGAATTTTTGAACTCAGATATAAAGTCAAGGACAAACTTGGACATCTCAGCTATGTTATATGCATGGGCGCTTCAATTGGGAAGTGGAGAGGAGGTTTTGAAGGTCATGAACTTGTGTGTTAAGCCAGAATGGTGTGGTGGCTTGATACCCCTATTGGGTAAAGCTGAACCAAGTGTGGGGTTTGCATCTGGAGATGTGTTGTAGAGAATGGTGGAGGGCTCGAGTTGAAATTTTTAGCTCTTCATCATTTGGATCTCGACAGAGCCCAAGGAAGTGCAAACAGTGTAGACACCCTAAAATGGACATACCTGCGACCTTACATTACAAACACTAATTTTCATCTATTAATTAATGGTTTTTTAATCAATAATTAATCATCTATTTTCTTCTAATTTCATTCCCCAAATCATCTAATTAAATCCCCAAAATTAATTAAATAATTAATTTTATTTAATTAATTAATCTTAATTGATTGATCTCCATTAATTAATTAAATTCAATTTCCTAAAGTTTAAATTTAAATATTTAAACTTATTAATTAATTCTTCTAATTAAATTGATTTCATTAAATTAATTTAATTTCATTCAAAAATTCAATTCTAAACCAAAAATAATTCAATTATCTCACATGTTGAATACTTTAATTACAAAAATGAATTAAATATTCAATTAAATCCTTTCTTTAGTTCAACAAAGAGAATTCTTGATCAGATCTCTGATTGCATGAATTTTTGGACCTACCTCTTTAGTTCAAAAAGGTAACTCCAAATTACCTCTTCAGTTCAAAAGGTAACTCATAATTAGCTATTCAGTTAACCAAACTTTATCTCCTCTCTCCAAGTTGAGGAGGTGGAGTTTACTAATGGCTTCTCCAGTTCCGTTTGATCTCAATCATTCATCCTATAATATTTGGAATTGATCTCAATCATTCATATCATTTCCATATTCTATATAATCAACCCTTCATAACCATTTGAAGGATCCAGGATTTCAAGCTTTCATGCGCCATTACTATATCAGATTGATTCAAGCATCAAGCCTTCTTGCGATCAAACATACAAGATTTCAATCTTTCATGCACCCTTACTCTGTCAGATTGGTTCAAGCATCAATCCTTCTTGCAATCAAACATCCAAGATTTCAAGATTTTGTGAGTCATTACTGTGTCATATTGGTTCAAGCATCAATCCTTCTTGTGATCACACATTTAATATCGTATTCTCGATGCTCCCAAGTCATAGATGTTTCCCATAGCAATACTGAGCACCACACAAACAATGTTTCAAAAGGATTAGAGAGAGAGACAATAGAAGAGTCAAGCTTTGTTGGTTTGCATTCCTTTGTATTCCTCCTTTATTGCTTGTCATTTTTTGTTCATAGTTTCATTCTTAGTAGTAATTGATTAATATTTCCCCCATTGCAAATTGGTGCTACTAACCCCCTCATTAATACTAGATTGTGGAAACATGATTGAGCCTACACATTTTGGTGAACCCTACGTGAATCAAATAACCCAAATATCACTTGCAGATGATAGACAGGACTTTTTGGCCTCGGGCGTACGGCTGCATAATTTCTTTTTATGTTTTTTTTTATATCCTTGTAATTTTGCAATCGCTGGTATTTTACTGCAATTGACAAAAATCTGTCATAATTGACTGGTTTAATGCCACATCAATTTGAGGGTTTTGTAATTATTTTCTATCATTATTCAGTTCTCTATTTTCTTGTACTATTCTGCAATTGACTAATCTGTATCACAATTGATACTAGTTTGCCGCAATCGAGCAAATTTTACCGCAATTGACCGATCTGTGTCATAATTGCCAGCATCTTGCCGCAATAGAAAGTGCTCTACCGTAATCGGGAGAATTTAGCCGCTTCTGACAGAACTTTGTCGCAATTGAGAGAACATTATTGCAATCAAAAGAATCATTGTTTATTTTATTCAAATTTACTATTTTCTGTTAAAATATGATTGTTTTCTCAGTTTTTGTGTAGGATTGACCAATGACTAATGGCCAAGAGGGTAATCAGACACATCCCAGGTGCTAGATCACTAAGATTTGTCATAAGAAGGACCACTAACTATTGCACGCAACAAAGATCCATCTTGGCCATCACAGCAGAAGATCAAAGCAAAGCTTACAATAGATATCTTGATTCTATCAAGATTTTCACAGCTAAGTACAAGGTCACAATTAGTCTTAACGATCTTAACAATTCCAAAGTTGTCGAATATTCTTCAATTCTTAATTAGACGATTTCAGTACTAATCACTTTTTTGATAGCTTGTGACAAGGAAACAGTTAATAAAGTAACCTAAAAAAAATTCATTTATGTTTTAGTGCTTAAAATGAACATTGCATGCAAACATCTTGAACCTCAAATTTCCAAATTGGTGCTTAAAATTGACATGTCAGTTAAGAATTAAACAAAGACAAACAAATCTTTCAAATTTTGTGCATTAAAATCGAGCAATAAAATCATCATCTACTTTGGGCTTAAAATTGAACATTCGTGCTTGTATGGGTGATTAGCTTAAATTCACACTTGAAATTTTGGGGTTTAATTGATTAACCTTGTGTCTTGAGTCATTAGTGCACTTGCAACAATCTATTAGATTAAAAACCTTTATACTTTTTAGAAAGGCTTGTCTAGGGAATGTGCTTCTTCCTCGGAGAATGACCTTAAACCAATAATCCTTCTGATTGGTATATAAACAAGACATGAACCAAAGTTCCATTTATATCTAGCCAAGATCGGGTGAGGTGTGTTGATGATAGCCTGGATTGGGTGAATATCCCTAAGTAGCCAACATGGTCAACTAGGCTCTTAAGTGAGTCACACACATACAAACCAATTAGATAGATGCCACAGACCCTACTACAACCTTGTTAAAATAGAGACCAACTTGATTCACCTCTGAACAAATACCTTATTATAGTGTAAGGGGTTGCAGAATTCCCCCCCAAGATTCCCAACATATGTGTTCCAGGGTATTGTGTTAGTGAAAGAGATCTTTACTAGCACAACAACAATATCTAGCAATGACAAAAACATGGGTGCCTACGTCGTGGACCTTTGTGTCCTAGTAGTGTGACACTTGTTGTGTGAGCTAATGAACATTCAAGCATTGGGCCTATAACATTGTATTTTGAAGCCAAATTTTGACCTAGATTAATCTGTTTGTCCTTGTCTCAAAACCCATGCTAGATTACAAAACACAATGTTTATTGTTCTTATTCTATAATCAGTTTCCAAAAACACAAAACCAACATCAAAAACTGTCAAAATGAGTCCAACGTGTTCAAGTCTAGGCTGTCAACATCAAAATTGTTCTGTAATCAGAATCCTTGTTCCAGAAAGCAATTTTATCAGACATATACACTAGATTTGAGATCTTTTTCCAAGCTATCTATTTTTTCCGCAATTGCCCGTATCTTATCGCAATTAACAGAATTATACCGCATTTGACCCATTTATTGCCGCAGTGGAACCTTTAATTACCGCAATCGGTAGTTGATTACCATAGTTGACCTATTACTTTACCGTAATAGGTGGATGTTTTCCGCACTTTGCCAGGAACTCTGAGCATCTATTTTTACCTAAAAACCTTAGAAAGATTCCTCATTCGGTGTAAAAGATCAGTGTCTACATCCCAGAAAAACACAAAGAATATTGTGTGTATCTCTAAACATTGTTAGTTCAAAAGTTTATACTTGATTATCTTGATCCTTTTATCTCAAAATCATCAATCTCTATCAGCGACTTTGTCCCAGGTAATAGTCAAAGAATCCTATTCTTATATCACCGAGTCTTTGAGATCAAGATAAATAAACATTTTTCCCTAGAGTTACCCTTGTCCAAACATAACTTGGACTCTCCTAAAAGGTTATCCTTTCTTGTTTGCTTTATATCACTTGTTTTAGTCAAAAAATTTGTACAAGACTAAGTCTCACACACCTTATGGAGGGCCTTACACTTGTTTGAAGGCTAAGACTCAACCTGACGAATCCTATATCAACCAATTTCTCCCATGGGAACAAGATCGAGAGGATGACCCTTTCAAAAACACTAACCCTACTCTTTTCATTGAGAATCCTCATAGACCAACACTATTCCATGATGTCACAGAGGAGCAGCAAAAACTTTAGTGGCGATTATTCGCCATTTGGCGAATGTCGCATGTCGACAACCCCAGAATTGGCAAATATTTTTCATATATTGGATTGACCCTATCACCCGACATTTATTAATATTGGGTCCAAAGCTTGGGCCCGTCGCCCATCAGTTTATTTAATTTTTCCATTTATTACATATTATCGCCAATGGAATATAAATTTTGGTCCCCGTAAATTTAAAACATTCGCCTATAATTTCTAAGCGACCCCAAATCGATGGCCTATATTTGCCAATCATTTTATACATATATATTTATAGGAAGCCCCAAGTTTGTCTGGCATTTTACAGACGTGTGTCTCTAACCAACGTAATTTTTCCAAATTTATTAATTATGTGAAGGTATTGGACGACCCATAATCGCCTCAAAAATTAAAAAATATGTATTATAATTACGCGGGCTTCGCCAAATATTTGTATACCTAATATTGCCTACCAAATTTGCCAGATAAGGATCAGTATAAAAACATTCTGATATCTCTATTTGATCGATAGCGAAGTTTCAAACTGTTAAGTGCAACTTCATACTGCATTGGCGAGTCGCGACGGTATTGCTACAATTTAATTTGAGGCAAAGGTAAGTGATACTTATTGTGACTCTGTGATTTTGAGTTCATTTACATTATTCCTGAATAGGTTTGCAAAAATGGGGTTTCTTTTCCCTTTCAGCCTGAAATACACCGCACATCATTTATCTATGGTCATCCAATGGTTGCTGGCAGTCACTACCATGTGTTGCACTATCTCGGGTCCCATTAACTTTTAGCTTGTCATCTGATGTCACTAGGACATGTGTCACTTAATCATTTTAAATTACAACTTCATCTTATTAGTTATCACATTTAATAAATGTTTAGTTTTACAATGTAGTCCAATTTAGATTTTATTTATACTTAGTTGAGGGTTAATTCATGACACGGGCCTTATTTCTGGAGTAGGTTTGCAAAAATAGGGTCTCTTTTCCCTTTCGGCCCGAAATTCACCGTACATCGTCGATCTGTGCTCATCCAATGGTTGGCAGTCACTATCTTTAAAAATGTTACATCTCTAATTAAATTAAATATTTAACAATTATTTATACTTTGAGTAATGTTTAACTCAGACTTTAACATTGAATTGAATTGAATTATTTTTATCTGTATTATAATCAAAATTACATTATCACACATCGATATGACACATTGGCAAATTAAAAATAGAAACTTGCTTTGTCTTTGGACTAATAAAGAAACTTAATCATTTTAAAAATTCAAAATCTCATTCTTCAGATTTAAAAATGGAAGTACTAATCCATCACTTAAGCATACTTAAATGTCTAATACACAGGTAAAGAAACTAATTAAAATATTGTAATCACAGAGAAGTCTAAGAATCATTTTTTGTACCCATAAAAAGAAAATTGAAATGAACTTGGAAAATTTTTATTATTATTTTTTCATAAAATTACATTGTATGGTAAAAACAGAAACCTACTAGGCAACTTCTTATCGGTAATAAAAAAAAGTAAAACAAAAAAAGTGAAACTTTGCATGTCCATTGTCAAAAGACCAGGGTAACGGGAGTGGGTAAACTAGGGATCTTCATCTTCCCTTTTGTCTGAGTATAATTTTCCAAAGAGGATAATCTCTAAGAATTCTTCAAGCCATGTGTAGTCCAGCTCATCGAATTCATCAAGGAAAAACCATTTCCAGAGAAAATCCCTCCCAAGTTGTGCCCATTTCTTGTGTCGCGTTAGTTGCTCGTCATTGAGGTTCAACAAAAAGGGTTGTTTGGCCACATTTTTGCCCGTCTCCAACAGCTTGGGTATATCTCTTGGCCAAGGGATCCCCACCCTTAATTTCGCAAAAATAGCAACATCGACATCGTCCTCCAGGAATTTCTCTTTGAAAACCTTCTTCAACAACATCAGTATATCCACCTTCTGTCCTCCGAGGTTGAGGAGAGACGCAAAAAATTAGGACGTAATATCTATGTAAACATGGTATCTATCAACATTCTCAAGGAACTCTCGAGCCAATAACATCAACATGACATAATTTATAAAAGTGTTGCCACCAACCTCCCTACAAACAGAAGTGAGGATTTCTTCTGAGACATTTCCCAAAAGGACCTTTGGTCATCTAGGGATGTGCATCTCAAATGGATTGGTGTGTCCATCTTTAATTCTCAAAAGCCTAAAGACCTAAAAACCTAAACCTTAAAACCAGAGGCAGAGTTTCTACCATCGACAGCTCTGACTCTTAATTTACCAAAAACAAAATGAAGAAGAAATAAGCCAGATTGTCTATAAATAGCCCCAACCCCTTGATTGATAGTAGTGATCACAGGTACTTAGCAATTAATTATTCTTTCTTTAATCATATTTAATCCATTTTCCTTAATCTTTAATGTAAATATTTCCCATAAATGCATTATGCGTGTGAGATATTTAAATCCATTGTCCTTAATATTTCATATCTACATGTAAATCTTTCACATAAATACATGCGTACTATTCACAGTTAAAGATGGAAATTAAAGAATGTCACTGACAAGGCATTTATTTCTTATCGAGTTATGAGTTACAAGTTGCAGTTGTACTATCCACTGTCCACGTAAACAAATAACCAGTAGTAATCAACGATCATGGTTACGGTCCCCTTTTAAGGTTTGATACATGTCATCATTCCGGTGACTTCCTGCAGAATTATGTTTCCTTCAAGAAATTCAGCCCAACATTAAATTTTAGCCATTGATCTAAGATCATCAAATGGTCTCAAATAATACATTTAACAATATAAAATAATGGATATTACTAATTAGGTTATGTGTCCATGTGTGATCAGTTCTATTCGCAACAAATAAAGGCAATATTTGTTGGATGTGATATTGCATTAATTACAATGTTACATCTCTAATAAATTTCCATTTGGCATTGGCCCACATGACAAGTCCCATCCTTTAAAAATCGCCAATAAAATATTTATTTTTCCCATAATTAACGAAAAATTAGCCAATAAAATAAATAAATTTTCAAAAGGTAGATAAAATTCGCCAATACATTTATTTTTTTCCCTTAAAAAAAATCATTCACCTCATACAATAGATATTTTCCCCCACATTAATGTATTATTTGCTAGGATTTTATGGAGTTTTCATTTGGCAGGGAAAAATTTGCCTTCACCTTTATATTATTTTGCTAATTTTGAAAAAAAAAATTGCCATCACCACAAAAAATTTTCCCCCTAAATTAATGTACGATTCGCCAGGATTTTACACTTTTTCCTAGGAGGGGGTTTCTTAAAGTTATCCCTGTAGAGGAGGACCTCGAAGACATAGAGAAAGACATCTATTCCACACAGGTTGTTGATGCTATTGTAGAGATAAATCCCCAACATTTCTTAGCCATGTTGATTAAGAAGGGATTCAAACTCCCCGCCAAACTTATTGTGTCAACAATATGGCCCAAGAACCCTCTGGAAATTCAAAACACCACTCGACCCTCTCAAACAAAACTTGTGATATCCCAAATCTTTCCTTCTTTCATGACAACGACATCAGCATAGACTGTGTCAAAACAAACTAGCTCTTCAAATTAAGCTAGCACATTGTCCACACAAAGCATGACAGGCTCCCAAATAAGTGCACCCATGGTCACTAGTGTACCCCAAGCCTCAACCTCATGGCCTTTTTCATCAAGCTCTCATGATATGTCCTCAATTTCGCAAACAAGTAGCAACCCTTTTGCGACTGTTTCGCTACTACAGTCAATCCTTGTCGGCCTTGGGCTCAATACCTCTCTCCCATAGGAATCCATCTCTATGGGTCTGACGTTCAGTCAATGTCCATTCAATGTTACACATTTGCATCTATAGGGATCACAACAACCCCAGCAACAACAACAGCCCCAACCACGACAACAACAACCCCAGCAACAACAACAACCCCAACAATAGATTCAATCTTGGACCAATCAAATGCCCCAGTATCAGAATCACACATAGGGGAACCAATATCAAGTCCTAAGGGCTAGATCATATGTCCCAACTCAATGTACATAGAGGCACAACCTCATACCTACCATGACACTAAGGTTCAATGCTACCAATCTTCCTCAATCTTAGACAGACATGTTAATCTAGCAAGTGTAAAGTCTCCAACCCCAAATGATGGTCATGTAGAATCAAGGGAAAACCAATTCCTACACCGCAGAGGATTTGCACCCATACCCCTTTGATGATTCATTGCACATGTCTCTGTTTCCCACTCATTTCTTAGTACCCAAGTTTGACAAATACAGAGGCAGCACCAACCCTGTTGAATATATCAGAGAGTTATTTTCTAGTTGCATTGAGGTTGCGCATAATGGAACATACCTAATGCGACTATTCCCATAAAGTCTAGCCAGACCAGAAATAGAATGGTTCTCACACTTACCTCATGGAATTTTGTATTGAGGAGAGTTGGCCGAAAAATTCATTACTCACTTCCATCACGATATCGAACGCAAGGTTAGCATCAAGGACCTCTGCAACATTAAACATAAATATGGAAAATCCTTTTTGAAATTCCTACAAAGGTGGAGGAACACTAGGAATATAATAACATATGACATGCCCGAGCAATACCTCATAGTCATATTTTTTGACAATTTGATCCCAGATATGTCATTTACCACAAAATTGCAGCTGGCTCCTAACTTCAAGAAACTCATCGAATGAGGAGTTTGTTGTGAGAAAAACCTGGTAAAAAGAGGTATCCTTACAGATCCTACATAGACAAACATGAACAAAACTACAACAGATAAATCCAAGTGGTGGAACAAGGACAAAAATGTCACCAGTGATGGTGTCATTGGTAAAGATAGTCAACTATGCTCAACCAAATGTGTCACTACAAGGAGCACCTATAACCAACCAAAAACCCATGGTGCCCACTTCATAAGTGCACACTCAGAACCAACCACCCCTTGTCCAAGAAGCAACAGTTTCAAACAATCAACCACCTGTACAATGCCCACAATGGTTTCTTTTTCCTAAACGAGACTACACGCCATTGGGGGATTAGATAGAATCAGCCTTAAGAAAGCTGATACAATCCAATATTATCACTCTACCAAGAATCACAAAATAAAAACATGGTGTTGTAAAACCAAAGTGGTACAATGATAATGAATTTTGCAAATTTTATCAGGTAAAGGGACACAAGACACCCAACTGCTATCGATTGAAAAACACTATTCAAGATCTGATTGAATAGGGGTTATCAATGTCACCAATGCCCAATCAAAAGGCACCACTGATCATACAATCTTCAACAACACATTCCATGATCAAAACAAAGGGGAATCCTCCAGGTCTGGTGGACATTCAAAACAAGTAAACTACACCTATGCTAATTTTGATAATACCATCAACTACATCAACCCTTTGGATAGTTGTGTGGCTACTATTACTATCAGAGACCCAAGTGCTAAATATGTTGTCACCACACACTGTACCAAAGTTTTCTTGCAAGGAGTTCCTTCTACATATGCTATACCAGCTAACCCTCCAACAAATTTTGATCCATAGACTAGCCTTGTGGATCAGCTAAAGCACACGCTTGCCCAAATATCTATGTTCGATCTTTTGCACATATCCCCGCAGCACAAGAAAGCTCTCAACCAGGCACTCCAAAATGCAGTTGCCCCAAGGGACATATATTTGAAAAGATTCCAAACCATGGTGAACCACATAGCTTCCAACAAGCATGCAACCTTTATGGACCATGACGTGCCACCACACAAACCTCTGCATAATGATCCCTTGCACTTGCTCATCCAAGTTCACAAACACGCGATTCGTAGAGTCCTCATTGATGGTAGAGCCAAATTAAACAAATTTACTTTGAAAGTAATAAAACACTTGGGCTATTAAGAATCCAACATTTATGTCACAAGGAGAATCAATATCAGGGCCTATGATGAAGGAGAAAGGTCTTCCAAAGGTATCATAATACTACCAGTCTGAATAGGCTCAATCACAAAGAACACCCCATTCCAAATCCTAGACCTAGAGTTGGGATAAACATGTTATTGGGAAGACCATGGGTCCATGAGATGCAAGATGTACCCTCCACATATCATCAGTGCATCAAGTTCCCATACCAGGGGGAAAAAATTATCATTGAAGGAGATCCAAACCCATTCCAATACTGTAACACCATCAAAAGAAGTACTGACAACCAAGAACCTTCAAACCAGGAGGCGAGAAATCCTTCCACCTCAAATTCTATTCCAAAGGATGTAACAAGAAGAGTGGGAAATTTATCCATTATAGATAAAGGATGTGGTTAATACAACTATGAGGAAGATTTTATCATCACCAACATGCCTCAAATCCCAAGGTCATACTATATGCCACAACCAGCAACAACACTTGAAATTGTGGAACCTGTTCTATTTATATGTCCACCCACCACATTTTTCAAGTGCGGAGACATTGCAGAAGAGAACCCTTTTGATCTGGATATAAACACATGGTTGTATCAAGACCCACAAGACACACTTCAAGCACACATACATGTGTCAACATATGGAGCCGGCTTCACAATGTTGTGAAAGTTTGGGTATGATGGTACGACTTGTCTGGGGGAAAGATAACAAGGTCTAATGGAACTATATTTACCACCAAACCATAGAAATAAGAGAGGGTTAGGCTATGGGAAAAACAGAACCAGTTCTACCACCCAAGACATACCTATTGATCAAGAACAACTAGCAGATTTACACCAGGGGCAAAATCCAGAACATGCCTTAATCAACAATATACTCCAATGGTTATTTCCATCTGAAGTGGGAACCTCTTCATCCCAATTAAACCTTAACCAAGGTATCCAAGATAACAAGGAAAGTGAGACATCCGATGAGCATTCTAGCACAACCAATTCCCATGAGTATGAGTGGAGATCCCTCCATAATTCTGAACTAGCCATCCCAAACTATTCCCCTCAATTAGTCAACACCATACACCTTGAGGATATGTTTGACCAAATGACCATAGAGGACCATCCATGTATCGATAAGCATATCGATAACAATTCCTTAGGTGGTGCATCCACATCACATTCTTGGTTCTTTGAAACTATCACCGTTGTCTCATTTAACCAAGCAGAGTCAACCCCCCATGAGGACCTTTGTCTAGTGCACCCTGAACTGATTGAATGGGATCAACAAGGAAAACCTAATATAGATCTCTTTGAAAATGATGAGGCTTTCACAGAATTTATGGGAATTAGAGAAGGCATGCCATCAGGGGACCACAAAGAAGGTTTTTCTATTGACCTTGATAGATCATCCTATTTTGGGGAGGAAGCTCCTCTTTCCAATAAAAAAAGAAAAAGAAAAAGAAAAAAAGAACTATCAGTAAATGAAAACCGCAAGGCACTTTCTGACACAAAAATGACAAAAAGACAATAAAAGACATATCTTCTAGTGAAAAAATCACTGAGGCACTAGAGGATAGAAAGCATGACCTCCTCCCCTTGACAAAGGAAAAGTCGGCATTACTAGTTGAGAAGACAGAAGAAGTCAACCTAGGTGATGAAAATAACCCAAAGAATATCTACTTGGTGAAATCACTTACTTCAGAGGAACAAGAGAAGTTCATTAGCTTCTTCAAAGAAAGGAAAGTCAACTTTGCATGGTCCTACTCAAACATGCTAGACCTAGATCCAGAGCTTGTGTTGCATCACTTACCATTGTTAGCAAACGCTAAACCTGTCAAGCAAAAGTTGAGAAAGATGAACCCACATGTTTCATTACTTGTCAAAGCAGAGTTGAAGAAACTCCTAGATGCTGGATTCATACGACCAATCCTACACATAGACTGGATATCTAATTTGGTGCTAGTAACCAAGCATAGTGTTCAGATCTACATTTGCATAGAGTTTAGAGATCTAAACAAATCTTGTCCCAAGGACAACTTTCCTTTACCAAATATCGACATGATAGTAGATCTCACAATAGGACACTAGATGCTATCACTTATGGAGGGATTCTCGGGATATAACCAAATAAGGATTGCACCAAAAGACCAACAAAAAACTACATTTACATGTTCCTGGGGCACTTACTGTTGGAATGGCATGCCATTTGGCCTAAAAAATGCAGGAGCAACATATCAAAGGGCTATGACCATGATCTTCCATGATCTCATTCACAAAACAATGGAAAACTATGTCGACGACATACTTCACGCCAAGTCAATGCTTAGAAAATATCACCTTCAATTGCTGGGACCCATATTTGATAGAATGCAAGAATACAAAGTCTGACTAAAACCAAAAAAGTGTGCATTTGGGGTCACCGTAGGAAATATTTTGGGATTCATTGTGTCACATCAAGGCATTGAGGTAGACCTAGAAAAGGTCAAGGCCATACTTGACATGCCACCACTGACCAATCTAAGGCAACTAAGGGGTTTACAAGGCAGACTTCAATCCATAAGGTGTTTCATCTCCCAATTAGCAGACAAGTGCCATCCCTTCCAACATCTACTACACAAGGATGTGACATTCATATGTACAGAACAATGCGAGCAAGCATTCCAAATATTCAAGGATTATCTATTGAAGTCTCTCATAGTGATGCCACCCATTCAAGGTCAGCCATTAATTTTGTACATCTCAGCAACTAAGTCAGCACTATGAGTGTTCATGGCACAACATGATGACCAAGGAAAGGAAAGAGTTGTTGACTACCTCGGTAGAACTTTGGTAGGCTATGAACTCAACTACTCGCCAATTGAAAAATCATGCCTCGCAGTAGTTTTTGCTTCCCAGAAGCTGTGACATTACATGTTGAGCCATCAAACCAAGCTGATAGCACACATTGATCCCCTGAAGTATTTACTGAGAAAAATAACACTAACAGGATGACTCGCTAAATGGGTGACGATCTTAAGCGAATTTGACTTAGAGTACGTGGACAAAAAAGCTATCAAAGGGAAAGTAATTGCAGACCAACTAGCAAAGGAACCCATATAGGATCATCAGCCTATAGTGTCAGACTTTCCAGATGAGTCCATTCTCAAAATACAACCTGTAGTAGAACTTTAGAAACTATACTTTGATGGATCATGCACGAACCATGGTGCAGGAGCAGGGATAGTGCTCATTACTCTAAATAATGATGTGATCCCTAAATATTTCTGACTCAACTTACCATGCATGAACAACATAAATAAGTATGAATCTCTAGTCATCAGAGTGAAGACAACTATACAATGGAGGATAAAGAACCTCAAAGTCTATGGTGATTCACAATTAGTCATCAACCAAGTAAATAATGACTACATGACAAAAGATGAGAAGCTAATCCCATATAGAGAGAAGATGGATAGGTTGCACACTTCATTCCATTTCATTATATTTGAGAAAGTACCAAAAGTTCAAAACAAAGCACCAGATGTGATGGCTACCATAGCATCCTTGATCGACATGCCAGGCAACGAGACTAAATTCAAATTTATAGTAGAGCAACTCATAATACCAGCACATCAAGCACCTATAATAGAATCAATGTGTGTCCTTGTTGGTCCTGAAACCCCATGGTACCATGACATGTACAATTACCTCAAAAGTAGTGTCCTACCTCCCGATTTGTCTAGGAACCAAAAGAAGTCTCTATCTGCCAAGCCTCTAGGTACACCCTTCTCGCTAGTAATCTATATAGAAGAAGTATAGATGGAACACTTTTATGATGTCTCACTTCCACATAATCCCAGAGAGCCTTGTACGAGGTACAGGAAGGAATTTGTGGAACCCACACAGGTGGCAATAGCTTAGCAAAGAAGATCATTTGAATGGGATACTACTAGCCCACAATAGAGATAGAGGCCAACAAGTATGTGCAAAGGTGTAGAAAATGTCAAATTCATGGAGACCTCATCCATGCACCAGCCCAAGAACTCAATCCCATCACTTTACCATGGTCGTTTTCTAAGTGGGAATTTGACCTAGTGGGTAAGATTACACCAACCTCGTCTAATGGACATAAGTACATCATTACAACAATAGAGTACTTTACTAAATGGGTGGAAGCCATTCCTCTAACCTACATCACTGGAAAGAAGATCTCCATGTTCATACTCAACAACATCATCTGTCAGTATGGAATTCCTCAAATCATACTCACAGATCATGACACACCTTTCCAAAATCAAAATGTTGAAGATCTTTGTTAACAGTTCCACATAAAATAAGGTTTCTCTTTGTTCTACTATCCCCAAGGGAATGGTTAAGTTGAAGCCACAAACAAAAACATACTGAAGATCTTAAAGAAAACAATCAATGAATCAGGGTGAGACTGGCATTTACATCTTAGTCCCACACTATGGGCATACATAACTAGTGTGAGAACACCTATAGGAGCCACCCCTTTCTCACTAGTATATGGATCAGAGGCAGTCCTACCCCTCGAAGTGGAAATACCATCGCTGAGAATCTCATTGAAGAACCTTATTTCAGATGAAGACTACAGAGTATCAAGACTCAATGAACTAGATACGTTGGATGAAAGAAGACAGAATGCACCCAACCACTTACAAGGCTATCAGAATCACCGTAGAAGGAACTTTCACAAAAAGGTAAGACCATGAACCTTTGAGGTAGGATACCTTGTACTTATGGAAAATCAAAAGAACCAAGAAGAAAGGGTAAAACCAATAAAGTTTGAGCCTAACTGGCTAGGACCCTATGTCATTGTCACATCTTGCAATAGTGGGGCATACCAAATGGAAACACCAGAAGGAGATCAGCTCCCAAGTTACATAAACAACATGCACCTCAAGAGGTTCTACGCTTGAGGTCTCAAGGTTAAGTAACTTATCTACATTTCCAAAAAATAAAAAAATATAAAGGTTACCTTGGTGAAAACCTACAAAAAAGTGCCTTGGCAACAACGAGAGATAGAGAGAGAGAGAGAGAGAGAGAGAGAGAGAGAGAGAGATACTCTCTTAGTGAAAACCTGACANAGAGAGAGAGAGAGAGAGAGAGAGAGAGAGAGAGAGAGTTACTCTCTTAGTGAAAACCTGACAAACATACACTATTGGGCAGGTACCTTGGTAAAAGCCTGCCAAATAGGCACCAATTATTCAAATCCCACTTTGCCATCAGTGAACTTCAAAGATCAAATCTTGAGCTCCCTGGACATAAGACTAGCTACCCAAGCTATTTTCAGAAGCACAATCCCTTTTGAGCATCAACACTTATCCATGGTTTGTATTGGTCCACCAGACTAGGGGGCAATTCTAAAAGTCCTAAAAAATCCCTAAAATCTAAAAATTCATAAAAAAATCCTAAAAAGAGAAAAATGTCCTGAAGAAATCAACCATCATAAAAAAAATCAAAAATTGCATAAATCTCAAGCAATAAAACTAGTTCGGTTATCAACCAAGCGGAAGGCGATCAAGCCAATCAATCAATATCAAAATCATGAGACTTGCAAACAAGAAATGGACTCATATGACTCAGCTTCATTAGCAAATCCAATCTGTATTCTGGAGAAGAGCCCCAAACTATACCAAACAATTCCTCAAAGGTTCAAGATACCTTCCCAACACCATATAGTCTAGGACTCCACTAGAGTTTCCAAAACCCACACACAAGACTAGATCCACTTCCTAGTCTTCACTACCCTTAGGGTATTCTTAGCCACAACTTAGAACCAATAAATATAGGGATGGAATAGGGGTTCTTAAAAGGTTAGACACCTTAGTTAGATGTAATAAAATCCAAATCCCACACTTACTCAACTCTAAGACTCAATTTGGACACTTAACCCACTATAGGGCTACAAGGAGAAAAAATGGATAAATGAAGAAAAATCACATGGAAATCCACCAAAGAAAGTATTAACCACCCTAAAATGTGTCAATCCACTCACCAAAAACACCCTCCAAGCCAGGACTCTTAACCAATCTCCTAACTCGTGTTGTTCACAATTCTCTCCTAAGCCTAATTGAGCATTTAGGCCACTTTTCCAAAGAAAGTGCCTCAAGTTTGATTCAATTTCCAATATTTATAGTTTGAACACTTGTGGTATCACACAAAAATTATAAATCCAAGGATTTAGGTCTTCATTCCATCCCTATCCCTAGTTGCGCTTCAAAAACCAAATTCTGGATAGTCACATCTAGATGCATGTCTAGATGTTTTAATTTTTTCTCCCTCCATCGACAGCCTCCTGATATAAAACCTCAAAAGTATTAAATTAAATCCTCCCTCCTTTCTCTCCACCAAGGCTTAGATTTTTCCCATGGTGGAGTCTCTGGGAAAGAGGAATTTTGTCTCGAAACCCTAGTTAGGGCCTTCCTGTGACTAGTGGACAGTCAAAATTGAATAACTTTTGATCCTATGCACTTAAAACCTTGAAACCACTTGAAAAATTAACCTAAGATATAGGAAAAACTTTTGGATTCCTTCAGTCAGTGGTGCATTGGGATCCGTACAACTCAGAAAAATAGTTGAAAATACAGAAAAATAGTTGAATTTTATTGATTTCACTATCAAATCTTTACAATCAATTCACTCCAACCATGGAGTAAGGTTTTCCAAACTTTTTAGACATTTCCCAATAAATTCCAACTGAAAAAAGTGGTTATGAACATTGGGATTCAAAATTTGCACTTTTTGACAAAAAGTTGCATTATGCAACATTGACAACTTCGACAACATTTGACAACTTTTAACAAAAGATGTCTAGTGTGACTAAACTTGAAAAGTAATGTGTTTAGACTCCATAGGAGACCTTATAAGGGTTAAATTAAAATTTCTACCCTCCATTAGGTTCCCTAGACTATTCTATCATAATCTACCCAATATTGTCCAAATTGACTAAGGTAGACAACTAGGTTTATAACATCACCTAGTGTCCCTTGTCTTACAATTTAGGACTTATTTATGACATTGGATCCAAGACCCAACCAATACCCTAACCCTTTGTTCTTGGGTCCTCTAATGTTCTTATGGTGGATGAATTTTGGGGGTGCTCTTGCACCATACTCCCAGGGTGCATTGATCTCAAGTCCTCTTGAGACGAGGTCCTCTAAACTAGAGCCATGCCTCTGAATTTCTTGCTCATCCATCCATACAGATTATTCCTCAGGACTTCCTTGCCACTTGAACAAATATTTCTTATAAAAATTATTTCTTGTTTGTTTGATGATCTTTGTGTCCAATATTTCTCAAGCTTCTTTGGTACATGAGAGGGTATACCTACAACATCTTCTTCAAGCTCTTCAACTTGTACTTTAGAACCTGCATTCACATCACCTTTATATGGGGTTAGATCACAAATATTGAATATAGGGAGATACCAAGGTGTGAGGACAGTTCAATCTCATATGCATTCAACCCATTCTTTTTCAATATTAGATAGGGTCCCACTTTCTTCATGAGTAGTTTAGTGTGCTTTCCCTTAGGAAATCTTTCCTTCTTCAAATATGCCCACACCAAGTCTCCAACCTGCAAATGGACATCTCTCCTATGATTTTCCTTTGGTTGTTTATACTTGTCTGCACTCTTCTCAAGTGCCAATCTCACTGAGTTATGAATTTATTTCATACTCTCTGCAAACGCTTCTCCATGAGTACTGACTGGAGTGTTTGGTGGAAGTTCTTTGAGTTCCAAGATGCCTCTTGGAATTTTCCCATGCACAATCTGGAAAGGGCTCTTCCCTGTTCTCTTGTTGACTGATTCATTGAAAGAAAACTCTACTTGGGGTAGGACCGAATCCCACTTATCTCCTTACTGCTTTTCCAGACATCTAATTAGGTTGTCAAGTGATTTATTGACAGCTTGTGTTTACCCATCTGTTTATGGATGCTAGGCAGAACTAAATCTTAGATTGGTCCCTAACCTCTTCCATAAGGTTCTCCAAAAGTGACCAATAAACTTTACATCTCTATCAGATAGAATGGTTTGAGGTAAGCCACGTATCCTCACAATTTCCTTGAAGAATAGGTTTTCTATAGATGATGCATCATTTTTACTTTTACAAGGGATGAAGTGGGCCATTTTACTAAACTTGTCCACTACCACATGGATGCTATCATACCCCTTTTGTGTTCTAGGTAATCCCATCACAAAGTCCATGTTGTAACTCTCCCAAGGCCTTGTAGGAATAGGTAGGGGTTAATACAACCCTGTATTTGTATATGTTCCCTTGGCCCTCTGACAAATGGTGCATGTCTCCACAATTCTCGTTACTTTAGTCTAGAGTTTTGGCCAATAATAGAACCTCCTCACCTGTTCCAAAGTCTTATCCAAACCAAAATGTCCTCCCATGTTTCTTGAATGTTTCTCCCTAATGATGTTCTCCCTCATTAAACACTTTGGGATGCATAACTGGTGCCCTTTGAACAGTAGACCATTTTGGATCAAGTAATATGCATACTCAACATGATAAGCATCAGAAAATTCAGAACATACTTTATAAATGACACTGAAATCATCATCATCCTTATACATATCCTTCAATGAATCAATTGCTACACTCTAAATTTGGATTTCTTATGCTGTCAGATTCCTCCTACTTAATGCATCTGCCACCTTATTGGAAACTCCCTTCTTGTATTTTATTGAAAAGGTGTAGGCTTGGATTTATTCCACCAATTTCATATGTCTGTGGCTTAGTTTCTCTTGACTATTCAAGAAACGCAATGCTTGGTTGTTTGTGAAGACAACAAATTCTTTTGGCATGAGGTAATGCCTCCATTTCTTCAATGACTGGACTAAGTCATACAGTTCCAAGTCATAAGAGGAAAATTTCCTCTTTGCTTCATTCAATTTCTCACTGAAAAAGGCTATAGGCCTCCCTTCTTGGCTCAAGACAACCCCTATAGCTAGGTTAGAAGCATCATATTTAATACTAAATATCTTTTGAAAATTAGGAAACACTAGGATAGGTTTCTCCATTACCTTTTTCTTCAGCATTTGGAAGGCTTCTTCTACACCTTTGTTCCACACAAACCTGCACTTCTGTCCACCTTTAATGGTTTCAAGGATAGGAGCACACAACTGACTGAAATTGCTAATGAACTTTCTGTAAAAAGATGCAAGCCCATGAAAACTCCTAAATTCTGTCATGGTCCTAGGAGAAGGCCAATTCAAGATGGCTTCTACCATCTCAGGGTCCATTTTGATGTTCCCTCCCGAGATCACAAATCCAAAATATACAAGCTCTCCCGACTTAAAAACACATTTATCCAAATTTATAAAATGCTTCTCTTCATGCAATCTCTTTAGGACCAAGTTAAGATGTTCCAAATGCTCCTCCTTATTCTTCCTAAAAATAAGGATGTCATCAAGGTACACTATGAAATTTTTTCCAAGGAATAGTTTGAGCACTTCATTCATGAGCCTCATGAATGTGCTAGGAGCATTTGATAGGCCAAAGGGCATCACTCTCCACTCATACAAGCCTTCATTAGATTTAAAAGCATTTTTCCATTCATCACCAACCCTAATCCTTATTTGCTGGTAGCCACTTTTCAAATCCACCTTGGAATAGTACCTTGCACCTCCTAGGTGATCCAATAGGTCCTCTATCCTAGGCATAGGAAACCTATACCTAATTGTGATTTTATTTATTTCTCTAGAATCAGTGCACAATCTCCATGTGCCTTCCTTCTCAGGAGCCAAAAGAGCAGGTACAACACAAGGAATGATACTTTTGGTTATCAATCCCTTATCTAGGAGTTCTTGGATCTATCTTTCCATCTCCTTATTTTTCTCTAGGGTCAACTTATATGCTACCTTGTTTGGTAGAGTTGCTCCTAGAATCAAGTCTATATTGTGGCTTATATCTCTGCTTGGGGGTAATTCATTTGGAAAATCCTTTGTTACAATGTCTTTCTACTGTTCAAGTAGGTCTTCTACTTCCTTAGGGCCTACTCTTCTTAGAGGTTTCACTTCCTTCTCAACCTTCTTAGGTCTATCATCCTTAGGCAATATGACTAAGGCATAGCAAGGGGTCTTTTCTTCTTTCAAAGTTTTCAAAAACCTTTTTTCTCCTACAAATAAAAACTTAGGATCTTTTTGTTCTTCTGTAGAATCAGACATGGGTAAGAAAGTTACCTTTTCCCCCTTGTATTTTATTGAATAGGTGTTCAATCTTCCATCGTGGTGATCCTCCAAATTATATTGACAAGGCATCCATGGGAAAAATGTCACAGAGAACCTTGTCCTTGTACTTTCCAAGTTGGAACTCCACACATGCTTGCTCCTCTATGACAGTTTGTTGGTTCTTTGTTAGCCATGAAACCTTGTAAGGGTTTGTATGTGGCACCCTCCTCAACTTCATTTTCTTTACTGCTTCTTCTGACACCAAGTTGTATGTAGAACCACTGTCAATCACCATCTTGCAGACCTTATCTCCCACTTTGCATGTGGTCCTGAATAGATGCTTCCTTTGAGGGGGTTCTTAAGTGCTTGGATCCTTCAACAATGTCCTCCTCATCATGAGGACTTCTCCTTCCTCAGGTGGTGCATAAGACCCATGTGTATTGTCTCCTTGGTTCTCTTCTTCTCTAACCATATTCTCCCTTCTCTTTGCCTGATTACTTGCCTTCTCTGGACACTTGGATGCTAAGTTCCCTTGTTGGTTACATATGTAACACCTTGGAGGTCCTGAACTTCTTCCTCCAAACCTTCCCCTTGAATCTCCTCTTCTCACTCTAGAGGATCCTCTAGAACTGCTTTCTCCAAAATAGTTCTCTTGATTGGTTTCTCCAAAGTTCCCAGGAGTTTGTCCTCTCCCACTATTTGTTCCTCTTCCTCTGCTGCCAAAGTCTCTCTGGCCTTTGCCTCTTCCACTTTTCTCTTGCTTCCTCTTGAGTTTTTCCTCAACTTTCAGTGCTAATTGATAGCACTTTTTGATAGTAGTAGGGGAACATAAACTTAGTTCATCTTGGATGTCTATCCTTAATCCTTGCATATACCTACAAATTTTGACACTCTCTGGTTCCACAAACTTAGATTTCATGGTAAGTTTATGTAATTCTTCGGTATAACTTGAGATGTCCATCTCCTTCTACCTTAAACTTTGTCTCTTGGACTGTAAATTTGAACTTCATGGTCTTCCAACACATAAGCTTCCTTCACCAAGGAAACCATCTTCTTCCAAGTGCTTACATGATTCTTTTCAATCTTCACCCTCTCTGCTTGAGTGAAGTTCCACAAAGTTAGAGAAGATCCCTTCAACTTGGAATTTTCTATCTTAACCTTATGATGCTCTGGTATCTCCTCACAGTCAAAGAAACTAGTGAGTGCATCAACCCAATCCATGACTTCTTTTGGATCCATCTTCCCACTATAGATAGGTAGATCAAGTTTACTATCCATGGTCCTTCTCTCCATGGATTTTAAAGTCTTTAAGAGAAGCCTCTATTCTGCAGGGACTTCTTCTTCATCCTCCTGCCAAGGGATCTGTTCATCACTCCCCTCCTCTTCAACTCCATAATTTCCACTACTTCCTCTCTTGACTTGTTCCTTGAGTCTTTCCATTTCCTGCCTCATCAACTTCCTTTCCACATCATTTTCTTTCACCACTCTTAGCAATTCTGCATTGGTCATCCTATTAGGAAGTTCACTGTCTTCTGCACCATTCGACATGGTTGCAAATTATCTTCCTCCAAAGATCTACTAGATGCTCCGATACCACTTGGAGCATATCCCCAAACTATACCAAACAATTTATCAAAGGTTCAAGATACCTTCCCAACACCATATAGTCTAGGACTCCACTAGAGTTTCCAAAACCCACACACAAGACTAGATCCACTTCCTAGTCTTCACTAACCTTAGGGTATTCTTAGCCACAACTTAGAACCAATCAATCTAGGGATGGAATATGGGTTCTTAAAAGGTTATACACCTTAGTTAGATGTAATAAAATCCAAATCCCACACTTACTCAACTCTGAGACTCAATTTGGACACTTAACCCACTATAGGGCTACAAGGAGCAAAAATGGATAAAGGAAGTAAAATCACATGGAAATCCACCAAATAAAGTCTTAACACCCTAAAATGTGTCAACCCACTCACCAACAACACCCTCCAAGCCAGGACTCTTGACCAATCTCCTTACTCATGTTGTTCACAATTCTCTCCTAAGCCTAATTGAGCAATTAGGCCATTTTTCCAAAGCAAGTGCCTCAATTTAGATTCACTTTCCAATAATTCCAATTGGAACACTTGTGGGATCACACAAAACTGCTAAATCTAAGGATTTAGGTCTTCATTCTATCCCTAGCCCTAGTTGTACTTCAAAAACCAAATTTTGGATAGTCACATCTAAATGCCTATCCAGAGGTTTTAAAGTTTTCTCCCTCCATCAACTGCCTCCTAATCTAAGACCTCAAAATCATTAAATTATATCCTCCCTCCTTTCTCTCCACCAACACTTAGATTTTTCCCATGGTGGAGTCTCTGGGAAAGAGGAATTTTGTCTCAAAACCCTAGTTAGGGCCTTCCTGTGACCAGTGGACAGTCAAATTTGAATAACTTTTGATTCTCCGCACTTCCAACCTTCAAACCAATTGAAACATTCACCTGATAAAAAGGACCAAATTTTGGAATCCTTCATTGGTGCATTGGGATCCGTACATATCCGTACACCTCAGAAAAATAGTTGAAAATATAAAAAAATAGTTGAATTTTATTGATTTCACTATCAAAACTTTACAATCGATTCACTCCAACCATGGAGTAAGGTTTTCCAAAAAATTTATAAATTTACCAAGAAGTTCCAATTGGAAAAAGTGGTTGTGAATGTTGGGATTCAAAAGTTGCACTTTTGACAAAAAGTTGCATTATACAACACTAACAACTTTGACAGCATTTGACAACTTTTAACAAAAGATGTCTAATGTGGCTAAACTTGAAAAATTTTGTGTTTAGACTCCATAGGAGACCTTAGAAGGGTTAAATTAAAATTTATACCCTCCATTAGGTTCCCTAGACTATTCTATCCTAATCTACCCAATATTGTCCAAATTGACTAAGGTAGACAACTAGGTTTATAACATCACCTAGTGTCCCCTTGTCTTACAATTTAGGACTTATTGATGACATTGGATCTTGTGTGCTAAAATGCTAACACACTTCTATGAGTCATTATATCCAAGATTTCTCAAGAATGAGGTCTCAAATGGTGACTCGTAGATCTTTATTCATGGAGTGCAAGGGTTTATAATGAAGACCCTCAGTTTAGACCTAGTTTGTGTCCATGCAAGTACACCATAAAATGAGAGATTCAAAGAGGAAAAACAAGAGTGCTAGTCTCCATGATCATAAAATATGAATGTAAATGAAAATGGAAGCTATTTTATATGATAACAATGCATGAAAGAAAACTAATCTATGAAAGTAAATACACATGCAAGATTATTCTATGAAATGAAATATGATTCTAATCTAACGTGCAAGTGCAAGGGTAATCTAAATATATTGCCATGGATGTATGAGAGAATAAGACAATAAAATAGAAGTTGCAATGTTCCAGCTCAAGTGCTCAAACTCTCCTCCAAAATTGCTCTCCAAACCTGCAGCATAACAATAACATAAATCTGGATCCCTAAATGAGAAGGAGAGGGCTCCTTATAAAGGAAAGTGTGGAGAGGAATGCATCCTCAAGAGCAATGTGGGATAAATCCCTAAAAAGGCAAGTAAGAGGAAAAAGTCCACCACTTAGAAATATGTGCATTCAAAGTGTAGAGAAAAAAAGAAGAATTTTTATATATTTTTATTTGATTTATTTCCTTTTTTCATCACAAAGAGAGATTTAATTGAGGATTTTATTTATTTAATTAAAAGAGGGATTTTATTTTAATTAAATAAGATTATTTTATTTAATTAAAAGGGATGTTTTCTTTTAATTAAATAAGATTATGGATAAAATGATCAAACCTTAGTAAATATTGGAATGATTGAATTAATTACGGTTTGATCAAGGAAATTGATTTGAATTGAAAATATTGCAAGGCATTGATTTAGGAAATTGATAAATTGATTCTGTCATTTGATAAATTGAAGAATGAGGGCCCATAGTCTAGGCGACCATTTTAGGGTGCATACATTTGCCCCTCTTTGACTAATGTGTGGTCTTTATGGGAACACATGTAGTCAAAGAATGCACTTGAAGTGTGAGATCAATGTGGGATCACAAAATAACCCAGACATGTGATCGACGGACGGGAACACATCAGGACAAAGATAAGCTGATTGAATAAGACAAGGTCAACAACCATGTAAATAGGTAATTGACATGTCCAAGATAATAATCTCAATCAAGGTTGCCCCAAGCGAAGCAATTGATAGGATTGATAAAGATGAATCGAGGATTGAAGTTTGATAGGTACTGCCCCCTCATGATCGAAATCAAAATGAGATAGAGGAGAAACAACAAATTGATAAATTTGATCAAATTGAACTAAAGATAAGGTTATTGATGTAATATGAGAGATATAAGGATCACATAACCAAGGTAAATCATCAAGCATGAAATATTATGCCCCAAGGTTGAATTAGAAGAAAAAAAAGTGGGGTGAAAGTGAATGAAAGATAGCAGTTTGGAAGAGGTGGAAAGAAATGGAGAGAAAAAAGAGAATTTGCCTTAAGAAAGAGAATTCCCCAAAATCAATCAACTATTTAAGATATAAAATTTTGATTGAGATCACGAAAGCAGATAAGGAAATGGAGATCAAAATATGACCATAGTTGATGAAAAATCCAAAAGAAAGATGAAGGAAAGCCCCCTCAAACTCATAATGCAGTCTAAAAATGCAAACTAACATGAGGTCTAACAATGAAAGCTACATGAAAATTCAAAGGTGTATTTGCAATAGAAAAATTGTAACATAGGATTTTATGTTCATCATTCATTAGAGAATGTTAAGGAACTTATTTTAATCATCGGGCCATTATTAACGGACATCAAAAAATCACACAATCATCACTAGTAACCAGCGCAACTATGAAGATATCAATGTGATTTATATCGGATTGGAATGTGGAAAGATTCTAACATAAGTATCAAAGACATAAAGGTCAAGATGAATTCGATGTTAGCTTACCCAAGTTAATATAGAAAACAACGCTCGCATCAAGGCATAGATGTCGGGATGACCATAAGAATGGTTGTGCAAAAACGGTCAAGGATGATGCCTCAAATCTCCTAAGTGTTTTAAGGGGACAACAAGAGACTCTAGAGTTTCAAGACCACACCCACAAGAAGAAATCAAATAAAAACATGCCCCATGCCCCAAGTCCTCTAGCTATGCATACCGGAGAGACTTATTTAGACAAGGACACTCAACAAAAATCAATAACAGTCAGCACACAAAGAAAAGATCATGACATAGCTCAAGCATTAAGTGTTGTGTTTAAAAATTTAAGTGTGTTAAATGATATCGAGTTCTGAGGATAAGGATCGAATGCTTGCAAGTATGTAAGATCGCATGACAAGACTGAGGAAGACCAAACTGATAAGTGTTGAAAAAACTCGACGTCAGGGGTTGTGTTGAAAAAAATAGTTGGGGTGGTGTTGAAAAACATTGTTTGTGAGATGTCTTAAAGAATAATGCATCCAAGAAACCAAAGCTAACACAGTTATGCCCCCTAGACAAAGACAAAGACCAATTCCAAACCAAGGCATCAAGGACAAGGCATGGTGGAGAAAGGCTAAGTGTCGAGGACACGCGCTAATAAATAGGGGTGCAAAGGCCTCAAATAACACCCATTTCCAGCCAAGGTGTCTATTTCCAAGTTTTCACCAAGGCACTTTTTCTTTTTCTTTTTTGAATTTTTGAATTTTTGAATTTTTTGATTTTTTTGTATTTTTGGAATATATAATTTATTTGGAGATACATCAAAGCTCCTATTTCTAGGTTTTCACTAAGATGACCATTTGTCTTAGGACATTTTCAGATTTTTAGCATTTTTTACAATATATCATTTTTTGGTTTTTTTCAGGATCAATAAGTATGTACAAAGCCCCAGACAGAATGGGCATCATGGATAGAACTTCTTCATGTGCAAGAAATTGATAGGATCAGGGAGCTACTCTCCCTCTACTGAAGGTAGTAAATAAGCACCTGACCTAAAATCCACTGTAATGATGTAAGGTCCAAGTCAATTAGGTTCAAATTTTCCCTTTTGATCTCTATGATGTTGATTCTTAGGATTTTCACGTAGGACAAGATCTCCCACTTGGAATTCTCTAGGGAGAACCTTTTTTTTTAAGGCTTTGGACATGCACTTTTGATAAACCTTTATATGGTCAAATGACACTTGATGTTTCTCATCTAAAATTTCTAACTCTTGAAGTCTCATGGTGTGGTAGTCTTCATCTGTAACTAGACCTTTGAGGGAAACTCTAAGTGAAGGAATCTCAACCTCTAAAGGTAACACTGCTTCAACACCATGTGTAAGGGAAAAAGGAGTAGCCCAGTAGGAGTACGAATACTCGTTCTATAGGCCCACAAAGCCAAATTTATCTGTAAGTGCCAATCTCTACCATTCTTACAAACTGTTCTATGTAGGATTTTAAGAATGGTTTTGTTTGATGCCTCTGCTTGACCATTTCCTTGTGGGAAGTAAATGGAGGACCAATGTTGTTTAGTCTTCAATTTCTTGCAAAGTTGTTTAAGGTCTTTATTTTTGAACTGGCCTCCATTGTTAGTGATAATCTTGGAAGGCACTCCATAGCAACAGATGATATGGTTCAGAATGAATAAAGAGACTGTCTTTCCCAAGGCAACATAAAGTGGGACAACTTCTACCCATTTAGTGAAGTAACCAGTAGCAGTGATAATAAACTTGTGTCCACCTGATGAGTTGGGATGAATCTGCCCAATGAGATCAAAGGCCCAACGCTAAAATGGCCAATGAGATATGGAAGGAATGAGCTCCCTCCTTGGAGCATGTATCAGGTTACCATGTTTTTGACACTTTTCACATGAATTTGCAAAATCTACTTCATCAATCTCCATTGTAGGCCAATAGTACCCCGCCCTAAGAAACCTTTGGGTCATGGAAAGACCATTGGATTCTCCCCCATAGATGCCCTCGTGGATGTCAACTAACGCTTGGTCAGATTCCTCCTTTTCTAAGCATCTAAGAAGTGTTCCATCTAAACCCCTTCTATACAAATCACCAGAGATAAGGGAATGGCGAGAGGTGTTTCAGGTGACATTTTTGCATTCAGATCGGTTAAAGGTCTCATGTATAATGCCATCACAAAGGTATGATTCAATGGCACCACAATAAGATGACTCAAGACTAACAAGGGTACAAATGGCATGACTTTCTTGGGAGTCATAGATAGGGTGATGTAGCTCTTCCACCAGTAATTCAAATCTAGATTCATGTTTCCCTAACTGAAGGAGTTAAGCAAGTGTAGCCATAACATCAACAACTTTGTTTTCTGCTCTAGGGATTTGCTGAAACGTGATAAATGTGAAGTATCATTTCAAGGGATCAACCATTTGCTTGTAAGGTACCGATTTCTCATTTTTTGTTTGATATTCATCATTGACTTGGTTGATTATTAGCTGTGAATCCCCATAGATGTGTAACTCTGTGATTCTCCATTCTATGGCCATCTTAAGTCCATTTGTTAAAGCTTCATACTCAACAATGTTGTTTGTACATGGGAACAATAACTTGTAAGACTTAGGAATCATGTACCCATGAGGATAAAAAAACAACACACCATCTCCTGAACCATTTTGCATAAAGGATCCATCAAAGAACATCTTCCATATTCTTTCGGTCATATACATGAGGTGTTCATTTGGGAAGTCAACTTGAATAGGTGCATTATATTGTATTCAGAAATCAACCAATTGATCTGCTATGGCTTGTTCTTTGATTTCTATACGCTCAATGTACTCTATGACAAACTCTGAAAGGATCATCATCCATTTAGCAAGTCTACCTGTGAGGGCAGCCTTACTGGTAAATACTTGAGTGGATCTATTTTTTCTATGAGGTGTATAGTGTGTGCAAGCATGTAATGTCACAACTTTTGGGAAGCAAACACAACTCCAAGGCAAGCTTCCTCAATGCTAGTGTAGTTAACCTCATATGAAACAAGAGTGCGGCTAATGTAGCATATTGCTCTTTCTTTCCCATGTTCATCAAGTTGAGCTAATAATGCCCCCAAGGAAGTTTTGTTGCTGAAATGTATAGAATAAGTGGTTTCCCTGGGATAGGAGGCATTAAAATGAGAGGATTTGCCAAGTATTTCTTGATTGGATCTATTCTCTTTTGACAATCCTCATTCCAAACACATTTGACTCCTTTGTGTAAGTTCTTGTTGAAAGGTTGAGCTCTATCTGCCAACTATGAAATGAATCTCCTTATAGATTGAAGACTCCTCATTTGACTAATGTTTCTAGGAGGTGGCATATCGATAATTGCTTGGACTTTTTCAGGGTCTACCCCTATTCCTCTTGCTGAAATGATGAATCCTAGTAGTTTTCCAAAGGTGACTCCAAATGCACACTTTTTAGGATTTAACCTTAGTTGAAATTGTTCTGTGCGATCTAGAATGACTTCTAAATCATCTAAGTGTGTGTCTCTTTTCTTAGACTTGGCCAAGGTTTCATCCACATAATCTTCCATATTTTTATGCATCATGTCATGAAAAATGGTTGTCATAGCTCGTTGATAGGTGACTCCTGTGTTTTTTAATCCAAAAGGAATAACGTTCCAACAATAGGTACCCCATGCACAAGTGAATGCAGTATTTTCTTGATCTTCAGGAACTATCTTAATCTTATTATATCTAGAAAAACCATCCATCAAGGAATAAACCTCATAACCCGTAGTCATATCCACTATCGTGTCTATATTAGGAAGTGGAAAGTCATCCTTTGGGCATGCTCTATTGACATCTCTAAAATCTGTGCAAACTTGAATAGATTTTTCATGTTTGGAAACTGGTACAATGTTTGATATCTATTCAACATAGACAATAGCTCTTATGAATCCTGCACCAAGGAGTTTCTCTAATTTTGCTTTGACTAGGAGACCTATGTGAGGATGCATCTTTCTCAATTTCTGTTTAACCAGTTTGACACCCAGAGCTATGGACAAGTGATGCATGATAAGATTAGTGTCCAACCCTGGCATATCTGAATAAGTCCATGCAAAGTTGATCTTCTTTTTCTATAAGAACTTAGTTTAGGCTTCTTTTTCTTGTAGTGACAAGGACTCATCCAAGTGTACTATTTGTGGAGCCTCATCTGCACCCAAATTGACTGCTTGTGTTGGTTCAATAAGCACTGAAGATCTATCTTGAAAGTAGGTAGGTATATGATCAAGTACCTCATCCTTAGGTGCCTTAGAGAGATTTTCACCCCTGGATACGTCATTTATTCTTACTTTTTTTGGTTTTGACACCGCCATATAGTGGTTTTTTCCATCAAAACTCCTATTATTTTGATTTTCTTTTCTTTTTATTTTGTGAATAAGGTACTTTATGTCTGGCTTTGTCATGTTGGTAGCCGGTTCACTAGTGGAAGAGACTACGGAGTCAATGACATTCAAGTAATAGGCTATCTCATAATCATTTTGAAATGTTAAGAGCTCAGGTTCTTGATAGCGTTGGGACCAATCAATGATGTTAGGATGAACAAGAGGTAAGTCGATGATTGGTTCAAGGTTGTAAATGTGAATGATATCATCTTTGGTGACCAAAGAGTCAAAGTTTGTCAAGTATCCTTCTAAGCTACCCAAATAGGGATTCATCCTAACAAGTGAAGAATCATCCACTAAGGCAACATGTAGGTTCAAATCCTCTAATCCTACATGTGACTCATCGACTACCTTGGGTTGAGAACTATAAGTGTAGATGACATCAACATCCATGTCAACTATGGAAGGATCTGAGAAGGAGTCCCATTCATACTCATATGAACTTGTTTCTGAACTTTGACTAGGATGTTTACACCATGAAGGTTTGGGAGGTCTTGACATGGAAGTTCTAGTGTCATCAAGGGTAACACCTTCTCTTTCCATAAAAAAAATAATATTCTTTCATTGACGTTCTCTGAAAGGATCTTCGACATTTGATTCATCTTGTTCTAAGGTTGTAATTGTCTCAGGAGTGACTTGGCTATCTGGATATCCCCAAAGGAGATGATTGGAAGGGACCCAATCTTCACACCCATCTTGCTGATTTATCAAATTATGTATATATTCTGGTTCATCTTCACTATCAGACCCATCAAGGAGAGGAGTAGTGTTCTTGTTACGATCCGCAAATCCTAGGCCAACCGGCTTCTTAGACTTGCATCCAAAAAGATTATGATCAAGGGGTTTGGCTCTAACATCCAATTTGTGACTAAGAGGGCCATGTCTGGGATAGCCCATCTGTTTGACAAAATTATACCCTCTTCCATAAGCCTTAGGATTGGGAGAGAAGTTCTCATTGTGTATGTATTTCTCTTCTCTGTAAATCCAATCTCTAACAATAGTCTCTTCTTTCTCATCTTGAATAGGCACCGAGGATTCTACAAATGTGCCAAATAAAGTCATAGTTGAATAGGAAGGTCTCATTTCTTGTGAAGGCTTTCCATAAGACCTAGGTGAAACTGGTAGTGTTGTGAGGGAGTTGAGTTGATACCCCCCATGTCAAGGTCTACTGACTTGAACTTGTCTTTACATTCAGCTAAGGTTGCATTGAAGTCTTCTGCTTCTCCATTGAGGGGAACATGAGCACCCACTGAAACTAAGTTAATAGATAAAGTGTTATCCCCAGGTATACAAATCTCTATTCCATTGTAAGGGAAATTAACACACTGATGATAGGTAGATGACATTTCTTGCATATCATGAATCCATGGTCTGCCAAGTAAGATATTGTACGCAAGGGGGCCAACATCAACTATTTAGAATAAAATATCCTTTTTAACAGGGCCAATCCTAACAAGAAGGATGACCAACCCCTTGGAATCTAAAAATTAGCGCCAAAAATGTGTGCTATATTGTTGACACACTTCTATGAGTCATTATATCCAAGATTGCTCAAGAATGAGGTCTCAAATGGCGACTCATAGCTCTCTATTCATGGAGTGCAAGGGTTTATAATGAAGGCCCTCAGTTTAGACCTAGTTTGTGCCCATGCAGGTACACCATAAAATGAGAGATTCAAAGAGGAAAAGCAAGAGTGCTAGTCTACGTGACCATCAAATATGCATACAAATGAAAATGTAAGCTATTCTATATGATAACAATGCATGAAAACAAACTAATCTATGAAAGGAAATATACATGCAAGATTATTCTACGAAATGAAATATGAATCTAATCTAACATGCAAGTGCAAGAGTAAACTAAATGGATTGCCATGGATGTATGAGAGAAGAAGACAAGAAAAGAGAAGTTGCAATGTTTAAGCTCAAGTGCTCAAACTCTCCTCCAAAATTGCTCTCTAAACCTGCAGCATAACAATAATAGAAAATCTGGATCCCTAAATGAGAAGGAGATGGCTCCTTATAAAGGAAAGTGTGGAGAGGAATGCATCCTCAAGAGCAATGTGGGATAAATCCCTAAAAAAGGCAAGTAAGAGGAAAAAGCCCACCACTTAGAAATATGTGCATTCAAAGTGTAGAGAAAGAAAGAATTTTTATTTGATTTATTTCCTGTTTTCATCACAAAGAGAGATTTAAGTGAGGATTTTATTTATTTAATTCAAAGAGTGATTTTATTTTAATAAAATAAGATTATTTTATTTAATTAAAAGGGATGTTTTCTTTTAATTAAATAAGATTATGGATAAAAAGACCAAACCTTAGGAAATATTGGAATAATTTAATTAATTACAATTTGATCAAGGAAATTGATTTGAATTGAAAATATTGCAAGGCATTGATTCAGGAAATTGATAAATTGATTCCATCATTTGATAAATTGAAGAATGAGGGCCCATAGTCTAGGCAACCATTTTAGGGTGCATACAGATCCAAGACCCAACCAATACCCTAACCCTTTGTTCTTGGGTCTGATGACATGTAACTGATTGAATGTTTGAAGATGTTAAGTTGATGTTCATGCAAGACATTAAATTAGTTAATGTATTGTATTGTCATTGATGTCAACTTGATATAATTTGTATGGTCATGGAAACACTGCCAAAGACTTTAAAGAACAGATTAATCAAAGGCTATGCTATCAGTAATGCATACAAGTCAAGTATTCACTAAGTGACTGCATACACTGACGGAGTGCACACCGATGGTCAGAGTAAAAGAATAAAGTCACAATATTACTCAACGAGAAAATGCACAGCATTATCGACGAGCAGAGTTACAGTGTTGCCCAAAAAGCAAAACATAGAGTAACCCGACGAAAAGAATTTTAGTGTTACCTGACGAAAAAGACAAGGACAGAGATCCTGATGACAACTGAAGTCACACCGATGAAATAATCAGTTATCACCGATGACTAACTGAAATATTGACCGATAGAACATAGAGTTCAGAAAATGACAAAATGCTTAGCTGTCAAGAAGCTAAAGATAGAGTTTACAGATACTTATCATTGTTTTAATCATCCAGATAAAGATGGAGATAAATAATTGATTTAAAGCTGATTTGTCCAATTGGCAAGAAGATCTCTTTGAGATAAATCAGGAGTTTGCTTTAAATCTATTGGCAATAATTGTGGAACATGCCAAGAATCAAGAAAGCCAAGAAAAGAGGAAATCATGTCTATATAGAGACAAACCCAATTCATTACAAATGGGGGAATTAGGTGAGAAGAAAAAGTGAAGAGGAAAGATGCTAAAGAAAATCTGAAGGAGAAGAAAGTCTTCATTCAGTCCTGATCAACAAGCTAAAGGAAGAGCTAGATTCTGTAGACACCGACGAATAGTGAGACAAGCATCACAAAGTAGAACAAGTGCGGAGCAAAGGTATATATTTGATTATATTGATCAGTGAAGTAATGGACCTACAATAGATTTGAAAATCTACAATTGAGTTGTATGTATGAATAGATCATTAGTGTTTCAGTTTAACCATTGAAGCATATAAGCCTCTTAACCGAGTAGGGCTTCAAAGTCTTTTTCAATTGAGATACATCCCAAGGAGTATCAAAAAGTTTGATAAAAAAAGTAGCATTGGATATGCCCGATGCCTATTGACAGGCCAAGTGAGTGTTTGATCAAGGATGGTAGCATTAGATGCCATATACTAGTTGACAAACTATTTCTAAATCCTCTAACAAGGTCACACCTAACAATGTGTTTATAACCTTTAACAGGGTTGTCTCTTAACAGGGCTCACTTCAGAAGAGTGAAAAATTAGGGTACCGGTCCCAATGGTTTTTCCCTTAACAGTATTTCCACATTAAAAAGCCATGTGTTATGTGTGTATGATTCATTTCTTTATTGTTCTATATATTACATAGTTGATTCTGGATTGATTGGTATACTCTGCATATTTACTGTGTTTCGGTAAATAGATGACTGCTTATCGGTAAACATAAAGAAGAAGGGTTAACAAAGCAATCCGACAAGTAGTAAATTGATAAAAGTATTTTAAGGCATTCATCTTGTAGGACAAAAGATAACTTGAGACATAATTTGTGGTTACAAGTTTAAAGGGTTGATTTAAGGATTAATTTTTTAGGCCATTGATTCACCCACCCCCCTCTTAGTTATTACTAACAATTGGTATCAGAGCTTGTGTGCTTAGAAAGGAAGGTTTCAAGACCTAACCTAAAGATCACAAGATGAATAGTCAAGATGTGCCCAAGTTGAACAAAGATAATTTTGCTTCATGGCATAGTAGAATAAGACTCCACTTATCAGGTATTGGTAATGATGTTACTCAATACTTCGATACTAAATATGTGTTGCCCACAGGAGCACCAACAGTTGAACAATTGAGAGAGAAGCACGAGCACAACTGCATGATGATAGACCTTGCTTCCTCACTCTCCGATGCTGAATTTGAAGATGTCAAAACCTGCAAAACTGCAAAGTAGATGTGGGACAAATTGAAGCTTGTACATGGTGGTGACAAAAAAGTTTTAAGAGCCAAGGCAGAAATCCTTAGAGGAAATTTTGATGATCTCAAAATGAAAGAAGGTGAAAACATCACTCAGTACAACACAATAATCAAAGAGGTAGTCAATGCTATCGGAGGAGTTGGAGGTGTACTAGAAGAAGATACAGTTGTAAGTAAAATTCTACGAACCTTACTGCCTACTTATGTTATTAGAGTATCTGCCATTCAAGAAATGAGAGTAGTAGAAAATAGCAATGTTACTCTAGACAGTTTGATTGGAAGACTGATTTCATTTGAGATGAACAACTTTGATAATAGTGTCTTACCAAACATAGAGTCTGCATTCAA
>MU223618.1:1204804-1222506 GCA_018584345.1 Thuja plicata | reverse complement strand
TTTTGATATAATAAGGTTTTGAGTCAAATTCCAATTCCCCAAGATGCAAAACCGGGATTTCAAAACCTGATTTTGTGATAATAAGGTTTTGAGTCAAATTCCAATTCCCCAAACAAACGGGGCTTAGTTTCGGCAAATTATGAATTATACAAGAAAATCACGTAATTCAAACACAATGTTATGCTTTGCATCGACAAACGAACATGGCGGGAACGACACAGACTCATTTTTGTAACAGCTAGTAGAACTGGTAGCCAGATACTTATATCACTAACGGTCAATTTGTTGTGGATTTAAGGAACACGCATTCACTGTCAAGGCTGTTGAGAAGAAATATTGAAAAGAGATGGATACAGGGTCACCCACACAAAGTACAGATGGAGGAGGAGGAGAGGGACCAGAACTGGTGTGTCTGCTGGAGAGTGTTCAGGGGCTGGTGGACGCTCTCTCCGTTGTCAGATGGAAGAGGCAACAGGTTCGTTTCCTCACATTGATTACCCCTCCATGCCTTTAAAAATAGTTAACAACTATTAGTGGCGTACAGGTCGTGGGGAGAAATTCAATTCCAGCATTAGATTTTAAAATTGTATCCTGTTACAAATGTTAAACACAAATTTGGGCTATTTTCTCAAAACTATCAAAACGAGATCTTTTCCAGAGCAGTTGATGATTTTGATGATTTTAAGAATAATTTTAGGGCACATTGCTATAGACATTAATCTTTTATTCCGAGTCCAATGGGTTCCGAAGAAAGGGTAATGTGGGTTTCTCTTAACAGCTTGATCAAATTTTGTATACTCTCATCCACTACACCAGCGAACATTTCACAAGATCAGTTAAGTAACAATTATGGGGAACATATGGGCACGGTCCATGTTGACATATTTTAAGAGTAGCAGACTATAAAGGTATGGATAGAGTTTGTTTTAAGTCATACCCAATTCAGACTCCAATTTGGCTTACAAAATTCTTCTTGTAGAAGCCAATAAGTGCGTTTCTTCCCATTTAGCGTGCAAATTGTTAAAATTTTGTACTCTTAAATTTCAACCTCATGACTAAACTTGTGTGTAAACTGGACTGTACCAATCCACCTGAAGTGAGGGTACAACCAAGATTTAACAAACATTTTTTTTGTTTTAGTTTATTGCACTGTATTAAACTAGTGGAAGTCAACCCCTTCATGGTCGATTAAAAGTATTTTGTGCCCCACTTTAACATGCTTTTTACTGGTCATCTCCATCAGATGAAGTTTTGTCACTTCATCATAATATCCTCCAGAGTCATGAAATTCAGTCATGCCTTGCAGTTATTAGATATGTTTTTTTAATGATCTATGGTAAAAGCATGGTGCAGTTTCCTCCTGCGTTTGTTCAGAAGATTGAAGCCTAAGGGATACAAAATTTGAAGTTTGAACAATATATAGGTTAAAGTAAGAAGTTTCACATTTCTCATAAGTGGAATCTTGTGCGCCCAGGAAGTGTGCTGGTGAGGCTAGGACTTAAAAAGTCAGCTTCACATTTCACCTTTTAGGCTGATTTCCTGTTTTTGTTCTCTTTCTAATTTTGCCTACTAAAGGAAAACATTCAAAAGAAAATAGAAAGGGATTTTGAATCAGAATTGGGCTATGAATCTGTACTTCAAACTCTTATTTGCTTCAACCTTGAGTTCTGTACTATCAAGGTAATACCTTTGTCTATCTGTTTTGCTGATTAACTACAAATATCTTAATTCTGATAAGGACGGAAGAGGGTCAGCATATGGAGGTTTCGTCAAATCTAGACAGAACAAAAGCAAATGGCAGTTAGTGTGCCATTAGTCCAAATTGCTATCGTTACTAGATTATGGGCTTTCTGTCTTTTTAAAAGAATAATATAATAACAGAAAACTTTCATGAATTCAGAATACATATTCCTCCAAAACACTTCTCAATATTTTAGTTGCATTTTCCAGCCTCTAAATTGAAGTTTGTTGTTTGAACCATGGAAGCATAAATTGTTTTGGAAAAAAATCGGCAAACCAGAGAAGTAGGATTTTTTGAAAAAATCAGGAAAAAATTGGATTTACAAAAACACATAAAAACTTGAAGAAAAACAGTCAAAATTTACTATAAAAAAAAATTAAAGGGCATTTCCACATCTTGGATATATTGAGAGCAAATAAAATATAGAGTTCAACTAGTAAATTGTAGAGAAAAGATTTTCATCATAATATCCATATCGCTGATTCATTGCACAAAACATACCACAATAGCATAAATAATACCTAGATGGAGACAAATGTCAAATGTCCATTATGTTGATTTTATAGCAGAAACACAGAATAGATGACACAACAAGACCCAATACACAGGTACTCTGGGAAAACCCTCCAACTTGAGGGGAAAAACCCGGCCTCACAAAAATATACTTTCTTAATAATTGAAATTTGAATACAAATCTCACAAGTTGAAACAGTAATAAATCCTCCACTGAGATTGTTAGCACTTGACAATCCACACATAGAATGCTTTTACAATAATATAGAACCTGCAAGACATATATGACACACATAATACTTTTATATCAACCCCGATGCTATACACACCATAAGAAGCACAAATGATAATCACCGATAAAAAAAACTACAAACGGAACAACAATCTCTTGAATGATGTCTACAAAAATCTTAGAATGAATAATACCGAATGGCCAAATCGGCTGTTTAAGAACAAGAATACCACACTAACTGATGTTGAACATATGCAGCAAATTCTGTTCAAGACTCCTCATACATGACATATGAAGCGATTGACCCTTCATGTTCTAATTTCCATGGCATATAGAGAACTGTCGCAACTCTTCAAAGATGTGTCCCTTCATCTATCTTGAACCGATGATTTTACAAATAGAAGACTTCGAGTTTCTTGAACTGATCATCCGCTATGGCGTGACTGTCCATATTTCTTGAACCGTTCATCAGAGTATAGGAATAAACAATAGAAGAAACATATCATCACAGGTTATCAGGAACGAAGACGGATCAGAGCTATACAAATCCAACCATTGCAGGTATAGAAGATAGCTCCTACAGCAACAATCGCCAACACTCCCTCTTAGCAAAGGAGATATCTTTTAAAAAAAAAAACTCATGTCATGGAATCTCTCAACATGACACTCACAAAGGCTACACTCATTTGTGAGAAAAACAAAAAAATATATATCACGGATTCTCTCAACTGATCACGTCATTGACTCACTCAACATGATGTCCACCATGGCTACTCCCATGTGTGGAAAGAAACATATAAGCTCTCATCACGGAATCGCTCAATGTGATGTCATCATGGAATCTCTCAACATGATGTCCACCATGGCTACACCCATGTGTGGAAGGAGCATATTCACAAGCTCTTATCACGGAATCACTCAACGTGATATCATCCTGGAATCTCTCAACATGATGTACACCATGGCTACACCCATGTGTGGAAAGAGCACATCTTACAAGGGCTCTCACCTCATATTTCTCCCTCTCAGAGAAATATGCATTTAAAAAAAAAATAATAGAAAATTAATGCTGAGAGTCCCTCTCAGCAAGGACAACATTCTCCACAACTCCAAGCTTGTCTCGAAAATGTGCAAACTTCACTCAAGAGAGAGGTTTGGTGAGAATGTCGACTGTCTGTTCATCAGTGCAAATATACTGAAGTTTAATAGCTTTTCTCAGCACCATATCTCTGATGTAATGATATTTGATATCCACATGTTTTGTTCTATCATGAAATACTGGATTCACAAAAAGCTTTATACAACTTTGATTATCACAATGAATTACAGTTGGCTCTAAAGTTTGACCAAACAATCCTGCAATAAGTTTTCGAAGCCACACAGCTCCTCGAGCAGGTACACATGCTGCAATATATTCAGCTTCTACAGTGCTTTGAGCCACATAAGTCTTCTTCCTGCTACACCAGGAAATCATGGCATACCCCAAACTGAAACAACATCCAAAAGTGTTTTTCTTATCAGCTACACTCCCTGCCCAATCATAATCAGAATACCCTTGTAAATTCAGATCTACATTTGAAGCATATCTCAAGCCAAATCCAACTGTGTCATGCAAGTATTTCAAGATATGCTTGGTTGCAACTAAATGGATATGTCTTGGTTCACACATGAATTGACTAAGAGCACTCACTGCAAAACAAATATCAGGTCTAGTATTCACTAAATACATCAAAGAACCAATCAACTGTCTATACATGGTGGAATCTACCAAATTAGAACTAGCTGCAGTAGCTCTTAACTTTTTGAGATTCGTCTCCATTGGAGTAGCCATGGCCTTGCAATCCAACATCCCAAACCTCTTCAAGATATCTATAGTATATTTCCGTTGACTAAGAATAATCTCATTGGATCTTTGCCACACTTCAAGTCCTAGAAAGTAATGCATGAGACCAAGATCCTTCATCTCAAATTCAGAGGTTAAATCTTTCTTGCATTTAACAATGAGACTATCTTCTCCGGTAAGAAATAAATCATCAACATAAAGAACCAGAATTAAAACTCTACCATTAACTATCTTGAAATAAAGATTTGAATCTGCATCATTCTTGGAGAATCCCAAGCTCATCAAGTATTGATCAATCCTTTCATACCATGCATGAGGTGCTTGCTTAAGGCCATACAACGCCTTCATTAATTTGCATACATGAGACTCCTTCCCATGAATCACACAACTATATGGTTGTTCACAAAATACTTTTTCTTCTATTACACCATTAAGAAAAACAATTTTTACATCCATTTGATGTAATTTCCAGCTTTTAGTTGAAGCAATAGCAATGATAGTCCTGATAGATGTATAATGAGCTACATGAGCAAATGTCTCCTCATAGCTATTCCCTCTTTTTGAGAGAAACCTCTTGCCACAAATCTTGCTTTATATTTTCAATACTTCCATCAGCTGCATGCTTGATCTTGAATAGCCACTTGGAAGTCCCAACGAATTTTTCTTTAGACCTTGGTGCAACAACCCGAACATCATTCTTGATGATAGACTGATATTCTTCTAACATGGCATCTTTCCAAACTTGCTGATTTGATGCTTCCTCAAAGTTAGAAGGCTCAGTCTCAATGATATAGCTCATCAATGCCACATATTTTGAAAATTCGTTGCGGTCTCTTGCTTTCTCAAAAAGTGCCACGAGGAGCTGCATAATTTTCCGCCTCTTGCATTGTTTGTCTAGCCCATAGAAGTCTCTTTCTACTTGAAGAAATGTTGCTTGGCCCATCAGTAGGTTCCATAGTATTAGAGCAGGCTTAATCAAGTTAACCTATAAACTAAGTACAAAGTTCCAAAAACTCAAATGCAACCAATGAAATTCTAGGGGGCAGGATGCCCTGCTGATGCTTCTCCTTGGAAAGTCCTTGACCAAAGTCCTTCAAGTTGGCTGTTTCCATGATTTCCAAATCTTTAGGCTAAATAACACAATCATCAACATCATCATCATCAATTTGAGGTGGAACAATCTACTCAGACTCTGGATCTACCTCGTCAAGGTCAATTGGGGAGTCATCCTCAATAGTTCCTATTTTTTCCCATATAGAAATTAGTCTTTGCCTACAAGTGAAAAACACAATGAATACAACTTCAATTGAGTGCAAGTTATTAAAACTCCTACCTTGAGCTTTTTTTACAACTTCAATTGAGTGCAAGTTATTAAAACTCCTACTTTGATATTTTTTTAGCTTCAAGCGAAGGTTGTGGTGAACAAACACCAAGTCATTCATTTGTTTTTGTGTTAGATAGTTGTGTTTCTTGGAATGTATGTGTTCACAAACACTCCAATTACGCTCACAAGCGGATGAGCTGCATGGCTGGGTCAAAATGTGTTTTGCCATCCACCTAAGATTTTTGCACTTGTGACCAAAAAAATCCCACCATTGAGCTGAAAAACACATTATGGGGGGATGATATCATGTAAGAATATCTTCAAATCTTAACAAATTGTTTAATCACATCAACAAAATAAATATACTATCAAAAGTTTATAGAGTGGGATAGTGGCTTTCAATTTCTTTGTGCTTTGAAACATTTTTACATGCATTGAACAAGCCTTGTGTGATCTCAACGTCAATCTCTGTGTATTCCGTGTTGTAGAACAATGATGGATTGAGAAATTATCTTGCAACATGGAGGGAGAGTGCATCCGTCCATCCCATCTCCTATCAATTATGTCCCATAATGGCTGATACCTCGTCCTGCCATTTTCCAACCTATCCTTCATCGCCTCCTTGGCCCTATCCATGGCCTCATACAAATATCGCATTGGGGGTTTATCACCATCCACTAGTCTCAAGACTTTTACTAGAGGCTCTAAAAATCGTAATTGTTCAATTGCTTCCCAAATATTGGTACAATAAATGTACTTTGCCACTCATGCCATTTGTTTGATTTGAGAAGCCTAAGTCCATCCACTTAGATGAAACAAACATTCATCTCAAGTTCATTTTTTGCTGAACTAGAGTCTGTAGTGCAAGGAAGTGTGTTGCAAACCTTGTCACCCTTGGTCAAGCTAGCTCCTTGTCCCCTGTGAAATGACGCATCATACTCAAAACTCTCGTGTGATTGGAGATAAATTTGGTAATCGTGCAAGCCTTCTGCAATGCTTCCTTAACCTATTCAATTTTTCCAATGTCCTCTAGGGTTAGATCAAGACAATGTGTTGCACATGAGGTAAAAAACATAGAGGGGTATCTGTCTATCAGGAGTTTCCCAGCAGCAACACAAGCAACAACATTATCGGTAATAAATTAAACTGCATTTTGTAGCCCCACATCCATGACTACTGAGTCATACATCTCAAACAATGCAGTTGCAGTTTTCATTGTATCTGATGCATCCACAGATTTCAGAAATATAGTGCCTCTATCACAAGAGACGAGGAAGTTGATGAGGGTTTAGTTCTTTCTATCTGTCCATCCATTTGACATAATTGTGCACTCACTACTAGCCCACTCTATCCTATGCTCTTTGACAACATGTTCAACATCTTTTACTACATCATTAAACATACCAACCCTCATTGTATCATAAGACGGGGCTTTAAACCCAGGCCGTGCAATTGCAATGGCATCCATCATAGCTTGCCAATGTGGAGGGAGATCTGCAAGCATGGAATGCCAAGGTAGAGGAGAAAAAAAAATTGGAATCCCTTTCATTGCGTGTTCATGGACAGTTTTCCTCCACCCCATACTCTCCAAAGTGGTCTGTGATCCTGGTGTAGTACGAGGTCCAAAGAAATCATTGATGTTCCCTCCACCCGTGTATGGGTCATGTGCTATATTCTCATATTCCTTGAAACCCTCCCTTCTACCATCTTCCACATCCAATTGATTCCTCCTAGCACCTGTAGAACTAGAACCTATTTCAATCTTGGTTCTCGCCTTTTTTGCCTTGTTTTCAGTAATTCCATCAAGAACTCTTTTGGCCTGGTATGTGACATCTGCAGGGCATTTACCGCATGCTGTGGTATTATACTGCATTATATATAGTAAAATGAAGTTATTATAATACAGTATTAAAATTTACTGCTAAAATTTATAGTATATTATAAATTTAAAATATATGTATAGTATACAATATATTATACACTATTACAGCCTTTTAAAATATACAGTATAGTATACAATATATTAACAGTATATAAGGAAAGTTTACAAACGAAACATACAATATACGAATGAAATATACAGTGGCACAATATAAGGCAGCTGGATGCACAAGAATCACAGTATACACACAATATACACACAATACACACACAATATACTGTGATTCTTGTGCATCCAGCTTTATAAAGTTGTAAAAAAAAAAAATATACAGAAGAATCGAAGATTGAAATAGGAAAAAAAACCTGGACTTGAAGACTCAGATTTTCCTCTTTTTATACCTGCGCCTACGAATCCTCTGCCCTGCGAGTCTGCGTTTATAAGAAAAAATTGCCTGAAGTCGCCTTTATAAGAAAAAGTCGTGCGCTTAGGGTTTTTTTGCCCAATTTTTTGGCGACTTTTTACCGGTTTAGTCATGGTTTTTTTGTAAATGTTGTTGACTGCCCCTTGACCGATTTTATGTGAATTTTTGGGGAAAAAATCGGGGGAGGTCCTGATTCCCGATTAATCAGGTATAATCACAATTGTTTCCTAATTTCTGCTTCTTTGGTTTGAACCTTGAAAGTTGAAACCTTGACTTTTCTTTTTCTAATTTCATTCTAATCTATTTTTATTGTAATTTGAGTCTTTACCTATCCACCATTCACTATTCTATCCCATTACAAGAGGGAGGAATGCCCAAACAGAAAATAATCTTCAACTCCATAAGGCAAGGGCCTCTATGCTTCAACCCTAGGCTCCTTATAGTTTAACAGTCTCACTTTAACTTTACATTATATGATAATATGTCTCCAATCAAGATTCATACCCTGTAATCTGACCTTTAAAACAGACATTTAATCTGATTTGCTGCACACTACTCATTCTATTTTTTCAAGTTGATTTGTCTTTTATTGGCATGCATAACAATGTTTAAGGAAAGGTTGATAATTTTAAAATGTATCTAGCATGGTTGAGATATATGGAGCGTTTTCAAATTGTATTACTCCATTGGAATTAATTCCAAATGCATCCTTTGCATCTTGGATCCAATTAACCTAACTATTTGACAAAAAATATTTGGATGTCTCTGAGAACACAGTTTGGATTCTTTGGAATGTTAATGCAGATAAATATATTATTGAGTTCTAGACACTTAGGGGAGTATATATTTTACAGTTGCAGGGGGACAGGTTTAATTGAGGAAATACTTTTACAAAAAATCATGCAGTGAATTATACATCAACTGTACATGCCTTGAATTAGAATGTTCTGTACCTTTTCCAAAAATAGATAAAAATTCTATTAAACTGAAAGGGAATATAAACAGACATGACTGGCATCCACTGATGAAGAAAATAGATCTTTATGTCTCCCAATACCCAACCAAAATTACAGTTTTCAGAAGTTTTCAACCCAGTTAGCCGTTAAAGTTTGCATCCCAGCCAAGGACACTGGAAATTGACCATCTCCATAATTGTGTGGTTCCTCCTCTCCACAACCCCGTTTTGCTGCAAGATGTAAGGAGTTGAGATTTGCCTCTGAATCCTTTCCTTGCAACAGTATCCTTTGATGTTTTTGAACTATTTGGAATTAAACTCTTCCCCGTTATTTGACTTGAGAGTTTTAACTGTTAATGTGTCTATCCATTTGATTTTCTGTTGATGCTTTGAACCTACCCAAAGTTAGTTAAGAAATTCAAGCTTAAATTTAAGAAGTATACACACATTCTCTGAGAAAAATCATCAACCAAAAGAAGAAAATATCTTGCTCACAATATTGCTGTTTTTCATGACGAGTGACTTAAATCAGCATGAATGAGTTCAATAACTTCTTTGTTCTGCTATGCACTTTCAGTTGGAAATGGTTTTTCTTTTATGATTAATCCAAACACTTTGCACTGGTGACCTGCCTTCCCAGAATGGAAGGTAATATGTGTGACAAGTTTACGTGCCAATGACCTGCTAATGGCATTATGCAAAGCAGATTTATTTTCTCTTTACATCATTGACTACTCTTTGAAGGCTTCCAGTGACAATGGTTCGGGCTGCTCCATAAACATATGTCACAGATTTGAACATTGAAACATGGGATGCAGTATTTCCCAGGTCAACTGAGATTAATCTATATCATTTTTCTCAATTCATTCATCAATTCTTCACTTTACCTTCCATCCTTGCAAGATTGCATAAAGGATTGCCACATTTCTGAGAAACCCTCCTCATGTTGGGTTTTCTTTACTTCATAAGTTACATGTCATTACAACTACTTTCTAGTCTTGGTAGCTCCTCAATCTCTCTTTCTTTCATGTTGCTTGTCCATTCTAAAGGAAGCTCTGCTTTAGGAGTCAGAGTAAATCTCTAAACCAGAGTAGATGGAGCTGGCAATGGTTGGTCCTTGCAGAACAGAAAAAGAAAATTAAAATTACTTTGGACATTCAGAGACTGGCTGTGTATGCAATATCTTAGTCATTGCATGACAGCACAAGAGCGTGCAATGAATCAAGGGATAGGAGAATGTTCTTGAGACCAAATAACAGCACTGGTATTGATGGATTAAACATGTTGAAGACCAGGTGAAGTGATTGTGACAGGCTATGGAAACATCACTTGAAGTACCTCCAAATTTTCATAGCCAAGCAGTATCATGGTCTCTGAATATCATTAAAAGAGTTTTTGAACACATCTGGTCTATATCTGGCTTTAACCAAGCTGTTCAGACATCAGCGTAGCCATATTGGTCTGATTTCATCTGATATATTTTTTTAATTACTTTAATGTGAAAATAATTTAAAATAAAAATAATAAACTATTTAGTAGGCCAGTCAAAAAACAAAACAAAATGTACAACGGAAAGTACTAAATTCTAACTAAGTGATAATCTCAGATCAGGTTTTGTCATTTGATGATGCAAATGTTTACAACTTTAAAGTTCCATTTTAATTTTGAGCTGAGGGTCTAAATTATGGAATCTTTGAATTTTCATCTTTTAATATTACTGAATTTGCAATCAAAATATGTGACTCTTATGCATTTATCATTTTTATGACTTATGTGTGTATTGCATATATTTATGTTCTGTATGACTTCAAATATATTTTGGTTTTGCCTTATCGAACCAGTTCTTTTTGGCAGTTCTTTACTTTGGAACATTTTCTCTGTTGTTGACAACCAGATTTACATACCTTGTAACCCTGGTTTTGAATTTTGAAACCATCTAGATGATCTAAATGAATAGATCCAAGGTTCATGGCACCACAATTGGGCCATGGAGATTATGTTTATTAGTATGAGGAGGGAATGGGTAAGATCCATAGAAGATCAGTGGAGATGATGTGAAACAATGTTTCCATATTAACTGAAAAAATTCTACCTTGAAACTTGAATTTTCATCTCTCATTGGTTAGATAGGCAATCAGGAGGAGGGAAGTTGCTTCCACCTTGTTACTATCTCTTTGTTTATTTAGGTAACAAGTTAGTGTTCTTTGACCTCGACAGTGGGTGGTGGTTTGTTCTCCACATCATTTTTCACATGAACAAGTTTTCTATCAAGGATGAGATAAAGTACTCAAAATATTAGCTAGAGCTATGACGTGAGAGCAAAATATTTTTCCTTTGATGCCACCTTTGAGAGGCATGTGCTTGCTATTTCATATACTTCGCTCTTTGGTGGTTGAAAGTCCACTATATTAGTTTCATGCATGAATACATTTTGTAGATTTTGGGACAATTTTCTAGCAATGGGATAGTTAAGCTAATTTTTTAATTCTGAACCATGTATTAAAAGCTAAAAAGCCATTTGTGGGAAAAGAGAGACTCTGGGATTTGTGAGTTGGCTTCTACTATGACAAAATCTACTCTTCTTTTAATAGCCATTACCTCATACCCGCTGCTTCCACAAAGTTATTTGTTTAGGTGCCTAAACTTTCGGCAATCCCAAAAGTCAATTCTCAATCTGTGACCTTGATAAATGTCTTTAAAGCTAGAGGGTCCTGGGTTGCCTCTAGAGGCACCATTTATGTTTAGCTTTAGTCACTCCTTGGGATAGGGGTCCATATGGTTGCAAGATTACTGCATTTGTCAATCTCATAATTGGATTAGCTAGTTGGGTATAATTATAGTTATCTTCACATGGCAGATCATGAATGGGTAGATTACGTCCAATTGAGAAGAAAGACATTTGACCACATTGTGATTATTAACAAGGATTTCCCAACACACCGATTGACACGATTTGAATACTGGGATATAAACATTCATTGAATATCCATTTGGTTGTCTTTTTCTGCAACTTGGAATGTTCTCTTGTTTGTTAAAAGTGCATGCTTAGAAGTCATCCAGATATGTAAAAGTCATTTTTTATTTCAAAATAAAGACAACCAACACTATAGGATTCAATGAGAATCTCTTTCTTGAAATGTTTTAATTTTGAAAAGCTACCAGCAGGTACAAAATTAAATCTTTGCCACCAACTATGAGAAAACTGAATGTAAATGTGCAACTGCAAATAAAATTGGTTCTACTTACTGTGAATTAATCAAGAAGACGGTGGTGCCTGTGAATATAATCAATTAAAACATTTTCTAAATCATGGTGCCTTTCAATTTTCATTGTCCATGTTAAAGCCTGATATAATTATGAATGGCGAACTTGAGATTTGGTATATCTCTTTTCCATTGGCAGGATGCACTTGTTGAATTGTCAGAGCATGGAATTGTAATAATTGTAGAAGAACGAGGTTGCCTTCAAGCAAAGGTTTATTTCAGGAAAGAGGTACAATATAATTTTTGTGACTAGTTAAACCTTTTTAAATTTTCTTTTTTTTAGAAGAAAATGTTGTGTTGATCAAGAGTATTATTTCAGTTTTTTTGGAAGGTTAGGATAGTGTCGTTCCTCCTGTTTGAATCCATTGATTCAATATTTCATGCACAAATTAGGTTTTAGCAATAGTAGGAAGCAAATTTTTTTTAGTGCTTGTTATAAGAATATGGTGAACTGCATTATAGATAGTGAGATTTACATGTATTTTATTGAGAACTGTATATCCATGCAACATTAAAGAACAGATGTTGCTCTGTAATAATTACTCTAATCTGCACAGGTAACCTTGTCAACTTGAAATCTTGCAGCTTTTTCGCACATATAGTTACAATGCTGAAGTACGACCACGGTTTGGAGTGGGCTTGGGCCTTTTTGTTGACTGCTTGAATACCTTTACATTGTCTGGTGGGACCACAACACTTGAACTTCGGTATCCTGGTCCTGACATGCAATTACTTTTCAGGTATTCTAGAGGATCATTCTAGAAATGTCAAATGTGATTTTAGTTTATACTGATTCATGATGTTCTTGTTATCTTTATTACAAGATTGAGTGGCGTATATTCTCTAAGAATTTATTGGGAGGATTTACAGTATATGTGTCCCATACAAGCCAGGAAACAGATTTTCTTAGTTGCTGTTGGCCCCAGATTTTTTCTAAGTCTAGCATTTTAAGTAACTCTGATTCAAATTATTTGCTATTGAGCTCAAGTCTTAGAACATAGCTCTTCAAATCTCAAATAATAATTCCAAACAGAATATGAGAAAGAAAACTCTATGATTTTGGATCTAGCCTGCTTTAAACAGGGAAACAATTAAAGATGAGGATAGTTGCAAATTCTAAAAATTGAGGCCTTTAGATTGTAATTAGATTTATCGTTATTACATTACATGAATAATATATCTGATTGCACATGAGTCAATGATTATGGGTTAAAGTTTAAAAAACAAACAGCTACCAAGCTATAGCCTATATTCTTTATGAAGTAGGTTTTAATTTCTTAGAAAACAACTATGAAGTCCAAGGGGTGGAGATCAAGCGTTTAAACTTAAAGCATTGGGTTTCATCATGGAGATCTCGTTCAAATCCCCAAAGTGACATCTAAGGTGAAATTCTAAGTGGTGACTCATGTTTTTCCACTGTTTGGCATCTTGTAGAGATTTCTAATTCGTTGCTCGCAAAGAGTTGAGCATTGTATTGTTCATGAGGAGCTACATATTTATATTAGTTGGCTTAAATGTTCATTTGATTTAAATTTGTAGAATATCAAAAAATATATAAAAAATAAAAAACTATACATGGAGTCAATCTCAATGGCAACAGGTAAGCAGGACATGTGGGGAAACATTGTCGAATCTGCAGACAATTTCTTCGATAGAGTACTACCACCGCAACAACTTCTGCAACAAATGTTTGAGAGATGTAGGTGGATTTATAATACTCTAGCCTTCTATCCACCTTGAAGAAAGGCTCTTAAGGAAACCCTAGAATCAACTTTGAGTTATTTTTGAAGCTTTGCATTTGTTTCTCACCCTAATGGCCGTTGTCGGGGCTTTCAATCAAATGGTAGAAGCAGACAAGGGCCTTCGTGAGGATATCAGAAGAGGCAAGGTGCAAGGAACAAAAAGTTTTCAAAAACCTCAACGAATGGTAGGGTTCAGGAAAGCCCTAATTTTTTTTAAGCCAAAAAGAATAATCCCAACTTGTAGCCACTGGGGTTGAAGGATAAAAACCCCAAGGAGAAAACGTAGGGTGTTAGAAAGATTCAACAAGAGCAATTAAAGGGTGATAAGGGAAAGATCCAACAGGAACCAGAGATGGCATGGAGCCCAGTATTGACTATAGATGTGGGTGTTGCGCCTTTGTCCTATAAGGCCAAGGATCTTCACTCTAATGCAATAATCATGCAGATATGGGGTGAGAATTCTTTTCTCTCTCATCTTCATAAACACTATAAATGATATGGAACTCTTTATTGTGAAGTAATCTCTTCGGACTACGTTATTGCTGTTTTTGATTCGGTGGAAGCTGAAGATAACGTGTTAAAAATACCTCATTACTGGCTTGGGAAAAATCTCCTTTTTGTCTTTCCCTAAAAACTCCACCTCCAACTATCTCAAAAATATTCAAAGTTGGAGCTGATTTGCTTTGTTCTTCCTCAGTTGCCTTTGGAGTTCACTAACCTTGGCATTTTAGTAAAAATAAGGGATTCTTTTGGGGAATATTGCAATTTGAGGGTTACTTATCAATGACTTATTGACTATCAAAATTTGTGTTTACATGGATCAAAATTCTCCAAATTCTATTATCCTGCGGTCCTTTGATCTCAAATCGAATGATGGTTTATGGTGCCAAGGTTTAGTTAGGGATGAGCCATGGTTTCAGAGATCTAAAATCTTGATTGATGAAGATCTTTTTTGCATATTAAAGAGATCTTCACCATCAGATAAAATTGTTAAAGAACAACTTAACCACCTATAGAAGCCTGTTGTGAAAAGCGCATTTCCTTGGCAAATCTGGGAAGGAAACCCTAAAAAATGTTGAGCCTATCCTTGTTTCAGAAAAGCAAACAGACCATTGTCCGATTACTATTGTTTCATAGGAAATGTGTGGGGATCTGGGAAAAGCTTATGGCCTTGTATCTCTGCAAATATAGGGCACTCCTTTAGTCAATAAGATGCTGAAAATACACAAGTGGCTGTAGTTACTGATTTGGTTCATATGAATGTGCCTATAGATTTGGTGCCTTCTCATCTAGATGTGTTGCCATTGGAAGATTCCTTACCTCCTAGAGATTCTCCTTGAATCCCAATAAAAAATCTCCACAATATTGGTGATTGTGAGGGTCAGTTTTACTCTGAAAGAATTGTCTTGGACCCTTGGTAGATAGGCTTGATGAGGGAAACCATATTGATTTCCCAATGGATCTCCCAATCTCCCTAGAAGCTATGGACCATCAAATGTTCTTGCCCTTGATCAACATTTGATTGACTTGGTCCAAAAAATCATTGAAAAAGCAAATGTTGTTTTAACAGAAGAATTGACAGATCGTATTCTAAAGGAAATTAATAGAGATTTTATTCAGCAACAACTTCTGATCTCACAATTTGGGAGGATTCAGACGTCTCCTTTTACCCCACCCTCCAAGCGGGGTAAGAAACCAAAAAGTGATAAAACACAAATGGAAATTGATGTGGGAATCCAATCTACCTTGGTTCAATCTTTATCTACCAAAAAGAATTAATGGAAATTCAACCCTCCAATAACTAGGGCAACAACTTTGAAGAGAAATTCTCAGATCGAGTTTACTGCAGAGAACTTAGTTTCTCAAAATAAACTCACTAAAAAGAGGGGAGGTGATGACTCCCCTCAAGTGCAATGAGGATTATCTCTTGGAATGTTAGGGGCTTCAATGCCCCTAGCAAGAGACGCTTGATAATGTATCAATTATAGCTAATGGAATTTGATTTAGGTCTGTTGCAAGAAACAAATTTGTCTTAGAATGGTGCTTCTCTTTTTGATTCATGGAAGCAATGGAACTATTTTTCTTTGCCTGCCAAGGGGGCTTCAAGAGGCTTAGCGATCCCTTGGAAGGACTCAAAGCTAGAGGTTAAACTCATTTCCTCCTTTGAATATTGGATGCTAGTACGGATTCAAAGTAGATTATACAGTAGTAAGTTGGATTTTTAATGTATATGGTCCAATTGCTTCTACCATTAAAAAGAATGTTTGGAATCAACTGTGTCTAGTCTCTAAACCTCTCATAAATGAATCAATATTGTATGGGGGAGACTTTAATGCTATTTTAAATGGTTCAGAGAAAATTGGACGAATCATTCCCAACAAAAGAGTCATGGAAGACTTTTGGAGAATAGTCTTTTGGGTTCTACTAAAAATGGTCAGTTTACTTGGTCTAATAAGAGGAAAGAATTTTCTCAAATAGCTAAGAGACTTGATAGGTTTCTTGTTTCAAATGATTGGCTCTCCTCTTTTGATTTCACTTCATCCATTTTGACTAATATGGGTTCAGATCACTTCTCGATCTTGTTTACAATTTTTGAAGACAAAGCCCCATTCAAGTCTTTTGGCAAATTTGAACCAATGTGGTTCAAGGATCCCTTGTTCATCCCAATGTTAAGACATTGGTAGAAAAATTACCCTTTTATTAAGGGATCCCATATGTACCAGCTTGTCAGGAAGTTATCTTTTATGAAAGGAAAAATCAAGGAATGAAATGTTACACATTTCAAAAACATTTTTTCAGAAGAGTTAAGATTGGAAAAGGAATTGGTGGATTTGAATGAGGTTGTTATGAATAAAGGCATGGATTCCTCTTCTTATGAGCTCGAGGAATCTCTTAGACTGGAGTTAGATGATTTTTTTCTTAGAGAAGAGCTATGTTCACCTAGGGACGCGTTTCCACCCAAAACCCATATGTACTGGAAACATAAACAGTTTTGGGGACTTGGGGACGGTTAGAAACATTTCCAAGCCGTCCTGGGGACAAATGTCTGTTTCCGGTGGTGGCAACCAAAAAGTAATGCCATTTTTTATTTATTTGCAATTTGTTTTCCTAATGCGGGCCCCACACTTCAATGCAACTCTAAAATGACTAAATATGTTTCTTCTATATTCATTCTCATTCATTTCATTTTTTATTTCGAAGAGAGCAAGAAAGGAGCAAGGACTTAGAGGCAGCACAGTCTGAAGAAGAGAAAAAAAGGAGGCAACAACAGGGCTTCAAGGAGCATTTGGAGGTGTTGGAGCATTGAAGGTGAGTCTGTGCTTTCAGATTTGGTTTTGTTTTACAATTTTTTTCACAGTTTCAAGAAAAAAGTCCATCAAATGTGGGAGGAAGACTCTGATGTAGCTACTATGCTCCGTATAAAGACACGACTATAGGAAGATTATGATTATAACCAAACTGATGACAACAATAACTAATATGCAAATAGTTGATGTCTAATAACTACAAGAACATCAATACCATCACTGGAAATGTAATGAGCCTAACTGGCTCTTTAAGCAATTTGCCTATTTGCTTTAATTTATAAAATCTTTCTAGCTAAATTGCGAGAGAGAAATGAACTAGCAGGTATGAAATTGCTTTCGTTTATTATAAGTAAACACTTCTTCAGCAAGAGAGTTACATTTAATAGCAATTTTAATTTATTCTCAGAATTCTGGAAATGCTTTATTTAATTGCCAAAACCAACTATAAAACTTATGCAAGCAAACTAAACATTAATGT
>MU223618.1:1174036-1186052 GCA_018584345.1 Thuja plicata | reverse complement strand
TTGCTCATTGGAAGACATTATTATTACTGTAACCTTTGGGAATGATTAATGAAAGTGTTTATTGTTCTATGATATATTCTGTGTGTAATATATTTCCTGTACTATGTCTATGCATTATTAAGTTACCAAGTTGGGACAACAAATACTTCAAGTCAAGAAACACCTCTACATGATCAAAATAAGATAATGATTAGAACCTCTATGAAGACTATTTCAAAGTTTGTTGAGACAAATCATCCAATCAATCAGATTATGCAAGAGGACAGACCTAGAGCTACAAGAAGGAAGGTAAATTATTGTGAAGATGAAGACATTTCTTTACTTTCCTTGTTTGAGCCAAAAACTTATGAACAGGCAGCTAAAGATAAGTCATGGGTAGCAACTATGAAAGAAGAACTAGATCAGATTCACAAGACTGGTACTTGGGAACTTGTCCCAAGGCCTAAGAATAAGAACATAATTGGCACCAAATGGGTTTTCAAGAACAAACTAAATGAGGATGGTCAAGTGGTACAAAACAAGGCAAGACTTGTATGCAAAGGGTATGCACAGGTAGAAGGTATTGATTATGATGAAACTTTTTGCTCATGTTGAACATTTATAAGCAATTTGTGATGTTCCCAATTTTAGCAGGTATTGGCTGTGGTTTTGTCAGCTTATTATCGCGACCCTCGTGAGTTGACGCCTGGTTTTGAGGGTCCCAGTTGGCAGACTTGCTATTTTTAGTAAAACTGGACTTACTATTTTTAGTAAGTTAGTTTGGTCAGTTTCTATTTCTAGCAGGGTAGTATCGGCAGTGGTCAGTACTCCAGACAATATCTAGTTTGTGCAGTTCTTTGGCTGGGGACATACTATTTTTAGTAAATCTATTTTTGGCAGTTGCCATTTTTGGCAGTGCAGTGGGTGGCTCTGGCAATTAGTCATCACCTGCAGCGGATGTTGGATTTATTGCACGAGCTCATATTTAGTAATTAATTATTTATTAATTAATAATTAAAGTCATATTATTATAATAATGTTTTAGAAGTTGATAGTTAAAAGAGTTGTGAACTGAAGTTCTTTTTGGGAAATTGTGGCCAAGGATGGATTATAAATATGAGCTCATTTCATTGGGATTGATATACGATTATTGATTAAACTTTTGACTTTGTGGCTCTGTGCCGGAATTTCTGAATTGTGCCCTTGCTGAAGCATAAGGGTTTCTGAGTTCTGCAAATTGGCAAATGTGCTGAGGTAAACATTTGCTAGATCTCTCTACTGTATTTCATTTGTACCTAAGAGAGGATTTTTGAAGCATTGGTATGCACACTGAGGGTGCGAATTAATTCTGGAATGAATGTTATCAAAGATGTTATGATCTTATGTATTCTTTCTGATTTTCAAAATTAAAACTGGTTAAGAGTTGAGAAGTTTTTTTGACTTATCGAATTGTAAATCGATCAAGTCCTTGGCACGTGAATTGGCTGGGAGGTCTGGTCAATTGTGGACGTGGTTACCTGACAGGGTAGAAACGGTTTATGCTTTGGCTACGCTGGTTCAGTGGCTGCGTGTGGTAATTGTTATTTGGGCATCACAGGTTGAGGGAGGCATTACAACATCCGATTGCAACAACAATCATTAACAACTCCAGCCGTAAGTGAAATCCGCGAATGCTACTTCCAATGTAACGTATGGTTACAAGTCTGCGCAGTGGGAATAGGTGTCGCGGCTAATAGACAGGGTCGCGCGGCCAACATGCATCAACATTCAAACACAAGGTAGAATCAACATCTTTGGTTAGTAATAATTGTTGTTAAGTGGAATGTAATGACAACATATATAACATAGTTTTCTTAAATAATCATGATCATGAACGATAAGTTTTACCTCGCAAAAACTGTTGTTTAAATTTAAATATTGGAAAAGAGTTTACAAAAAAGAAGTTTATTTATATTTGTTTCAAAAGCAAAGTTTAGTTATATTATCTTGCGAAGTGGAATCAGGTGAGTTTGCAAGAGGAGCCAGTCAGGTTCATTACAGTGGTATCAAAGCGGTTTCCTGCCAGCCTGCAGGGAAATCAGGTTCATTCTTTATTATTATTATTTGGGAATTCAATTATGGCAGATGACAGTAGATTTATTCCCGGTAGGCATTATCACCGGAGAGGTCCTTCACCCCCACCAAATGAAGGGGACGCCGATATTCAGTTTGGCACAGTGCTTGGTGGTGATGTTAATAATCCAGGTGGTTCAGGTGGTTCAGCAGGTACTGCACGACCCACAGCTGCTACTGAAGCAGATATAGACAGAGAGGCTAGGGAGACCTTCAGAAACCTAGCAGCAGGCCAGCATCATGTAGCTGATGTATTACATGAGCTTTCTTACACCTTGAGACGGATGGTATTACCGAGGGACTAGAGTAGGGAGAGATCACGCGATGCTTGTGTCACATCACATAGATCGCGGATTGATGACATGCACAGGGATTATGAGCATAGAGCCTGGAGAGATGACAAAGCAGATAGGGCAGGTGACAGGGGAGATCAGTTCAGACCCCAGGGGCCCAGATTTGTGAGGCCGGAGGCTGATGCAGTCAGCACTGATGCTGAGGATGCCCCCTTTGCCGATGATATAGTCACTCACTATGCTGAGTGGGATGCCCTTCCTCACGCCTTGATGCAGAATTTGAACTTTGACAAATATTTGACACAAAAACGGGAACACTCGAGGGGAAGATTGGCACAGGATACGCAGAGGATGGGGCAGAATGATTTGAGACAGGTGGCTAGCAAGATGATGCTAGCACATTTTGATGGCAGTGGTAGGGTCACTGCTAGAGCTTGGATCCACAAGCTCGACACCTACCTCGCATTGCGTCCTATGACTGAGGAGGATGCCATAAGATTTGCAGTTTTGCATTTAGATGGGACTGCACATGACTGGTGGTACCATGGGTTGAGATCTTTACACCATGACCGGATTATTGTTTATCAGGAGTTTGTGGACCGATTGATTGAGCGTTTTGACAGGAAGGACCCTGAGGTATACTTTAGAGAGTTGGCTCAGTTACGACAAACGACTAGCTTAGAGGCTTTCATCAGTGAGTTTCAGCATTTGTCAGTTATGGTGTATGACATTTCTGAGCAGAGGAGAGTGATGTTATTTTTGGAGGGGTTAGCAGAGCCACTCCGTGGATGGCTTAAATCTTTGGACCCACCCACTTTACAGGAGGCGATGAAGAAGGCCCGAGATCTTGAGTCATCATCTCGGAGCAAGGGTGCCTCGAAGTCATCTGATCCTCCACCTGTTGATGAGGAGTCTCCCTTCGTTGTTGAGGACAAGGGCAAGTCAACGGGGAGATTTGATGATACTTCCAGAGAGGACCTGAGGAGGAGACAACTTTGCTTTTGGTGCAAGGGGCCTTTCTCTATAGGTCATACTTGTGCTTTGAGGTTGAAAGGGGTAGTAAACCGTGGCATGTGGGTTTACACGGATGAGATGGAGGAGTCATCACAGCAACATGAGGATGAGGACAAAGATGATCCTACTGGGGATCGAGTCTATACTATGATGAGTGTTTATAACCTCATATTTGACTCACATGTTCAGGATATACATTAGGTGCAGAGCTGGTCTGTACCTAAGATGGATTGGTTGCAGGATGACTGGGGAGAGTCAGTGAAGTTTAGTGTGATGAGTTCTCCTGTTGAGTCATCTTCTGGTGATGTCCAGATCTCCACTTCATTAGCGCAGGCACTTGGGGTTATGATACAGGTTATGTTACTGGTGCTGCTGATGTGATGGGTTTACAGTTGGTTCCATGATGACAGGGATGTCACGTGCTTCTTATGGGATCCGGGTGGAGGCTCCAGTGAGATACTCGATTGCTTGAGGACAAGCAATTTTGGGGAGGGAGGAGTGTGATGTCCCCAATTTTAGCAGTTATTGGCTGTGGTTTTGTCAGTTCATTATCACGACTCTCATGAGTTGACGCTTGGTTTTGAGGGTCCCAGTTGGCAGACTTGCTATTTTTAGTAAGTCTGGACTTACTATTTTTAGTAAGTCAGTTTGGTCAGTTTCTATTTCTGGCAGGGCAGTATCGACAGTGGTTAGTACTCCAGACGATATTTAGTTTGTGCAGTTCTTGGGCTGGGGACTTACTATTTTTAGTAAGTCTATTTTTGGCAGTGCAGTGGGTGGCTCTAGCAGTTAGTCATCACCTGCAGCGGATGTTGGATTTATTGCACGAGCTCATATTTATTAATTAATAATTAAAGTCATATTATTATAATACTTTATTATAATAATGTTTTAGAAGTTGATAATTAAAAGAGCTATGAACTGAAGTTCTTTTTGGGAAACTGTGGCCAAGGATGGATTATAAATATGAGCTCATTTCATTGGGATTGATATAGGATTATTGATTAAACTTTTGACTTTGTGGCTTTGTGCCGGAATTTCTGAATTGTGCCCTTGCTGAAGTATAAGGGTTTCTGAGTTCTGCAAATTGGCAAATGTGCTGAGCTAAACATTTGCTAGATGTCTCTACTGTGTTTCATTTGTACCTAAGAGAGGATTTCTGAAGCATTGGTATGCACACTGAGGGTGCGAATTAATTCTGGAATGAATGTTATCAAAGATGTTATGATCTTATGTATTCTTTCTGATTTTCGAAATTAAAACTGGTTAAGAGTTGAGAAGTTTTTTTGACTTATCGAATTGTAAATCGATCAAGTCCTTGGCACGTGAATCGGCTGGGAGGTTTGGTCAATTGTGGATGTGGTTACCTGGCAGGGTAGAAACGGTTTATGCTTTGGCTACGCTGGTTCAGTGGCTGCATGTGGTAATTGTTATTGGGCATCGCGGGTTGAGGGAGGCATTACAGCATCCGATTGCAACAACAATCATTAACAGCTCCAGCCGTAAGTGAAAGCCACGAATGCTACTTCCAATGTAACGTATGGTTACAAGCCTGCGCAGTGGGAATAGGTGCCGCGACTGATAGACAAGGTCACGCGGCCAGCATGCATCAACATTCAAACACAAGGTAGAATCGACATCTTTGGTTAGTAATAATTGTTGTTAAGTGGAATGTAATGACAACATATATAACATAGTTTTCTTAAATAATCGTGATCATGAACGATAAGTTTTACCTCGCAAAAACTGTTGTTTAAATTTAAATATTGGAAAAGAGTTTACAAAAAAGAAGTTTATTTATATTTGTTTCAAAAGCAAAGTTTAGTTATATTATCTTGTGAAGTGGAATCGGGTGAGTTTGCAAGAGGAGCCAGTCAGGTTCATTACACAATTAGAATGTTCTTGGCATTTACTTCTTTTAAAGGTTTTAAAGTTTTTCAAATGGATGTTAAATCAACCTTTTTAAATGGTATCTTGAATGAAGAAGTGTATGTAGAACAACCAGATGAATTTGTGTTAACAAAAAATCAGAACTATGTATGCAAGCTGAAAAATGCTCTTTATGGCCTTAAACAAGCACCACGTGCTTGGCATGATAGGCCGGATTGTTATTTGCAGCAACAAGGCTTCAGAAAAGTCATAGCGGACAGCAACTTGTATGTGAAAGAGGAAGGTAAACACATGCTGATTGTTGTTTATGTTGATGATTTAATATTTGGGAGTGATTGTGAACAAATGTGTAAGGTTTTTGCATCCAGTATGAAGGAGTTTGAAATTTCCATGTTGGGTGAGCTTTCTTTCTTTTTTGATTTACAAATTCATCAATGTGAGCAAGGTATTTTTATCTCTCAAACAAAGTATATTAGAGAAATGATGAAAAGTTTCAGAATGGAGGATTGTAATCTTGTTAGTACTCCTATGATAACAGGATGTAAGTTCAGTAAATTTGATGTGTCCCTAGATGCTCATCAAACATTTTACAGGTCTATGATAGGAAGTTTGTTGTATGCTACAACTACTAGATCTGACATTATGCAGGTTGTTTCTTATGTTGCTAGAGTTCAGGCTGCCCCTAAGAATACACATGTTCAAGCTGTTAAAAGAATTTTCAAGTATCTAAAGGGTACTATGGATTATGGTTTGTGGTGTCTTAATTAGAGGTAGTAATTTTTCACTTGCAGCCTACACTGATACAGATTGGGGAGGTTCAGTTGATGATAGGAAGGGCACAAGTGGAGGTGCATTCTTCCTTGGTGGCTTTCTTGTTTCTTGGTTGTGTAAAAAACAAACCTCTGTTTCTTAATCTACAACTGAAGCAGAATATATTGCAGTAGTGTCTTGTTGTACACAGGCTCTTTTGATGAAGCAAACTCTACAGGACTTCAAGGTACATTACGATTATCCAATTCCAATTTATTGTGATAACAAGAGTGCCATTAATATTTCTAAAAATCCAGTTATGCACTCTAGGACTAAACATATTCCTATTAAGTATCATTTCTTGAGAGAACAAGTTGTTGTTCAGCAAGTTAAGTTGGAATATGTGTCTACCACAGAGCAGATTGCAGATGTTTTTACAAAGCCTTTGCCAAAGGAGACATTTGAACATTTGAGACTACAGTTAGGAGTGATTTCACTCCACCATTGGTGAGTTGTCTATAACAGGGGGAGTGCTTCATTGGTCCATCTTTACAACCTTGTTTCAGTTTGGTTACATGTTTCAGTCATTGATGTCAAAGGGGGAGTAGTAAGACATGGGGGGCAATTTGTTTTAGTGAAGATCTTGGTTTCTATCTCAGGCTTGTTGCAGATTGGGTTGCCATCAATGACAAAAAGGGGGAGATTGTTGAATGTTTTTGTCATTGATGTCAAAGGTTGACTATGAAGGTCGTCAAAGTATTAGTAATTTAGTCGAGCTACTTGGTTGAGGTGCTTGACCTGCTTGAGGTGTTTGACGAGCTTGGGCTGCTTGTTAGTTGCTTGTCAGCTGCTGAATCAGATTTTATGCCATGTTAGGTCATGTATAAAATTATGTGCAGCGAAATTGATGTTAAAACCATTTTAAACACATATACTCACATTTTGTGTGAAGCCAAAGCTTGGTGTTTCACTTGAATAAATGATTTTATTTCTCCTATTTGCCGTGTATGTTTCTTTGCAAGAGTGTGTTATTTGAGGCAAATATATTATTTGTGGAGCCACCTCAATTCAATTAATGAATGGTCTTTGTAGCGCGCTTCAACTTAGACAACACCTGGCTGAAGATATAATAATATTTTTAAAAAACACTGAGGCCATATAGAAGATGTGCTCTATTATTTCTCAAGTGCTGCGTTATTTCTATTGACGTGGCTGTGTTTTTGATTGCAGTGGGACTTTATAAAAATGGGAGTCAATGATTATTGAGATATGCTGCTTAAAAAAGAATCGTTTCCAGAATTCTGGGCATGAAGCGATATTAATGAGCCGTTTTTTTGAGGAGACTCGAAATGACATAGCTGAGTGCATCCTTTTTAAATTTTTTTGACTCTTATAATTATGTAGAGATGGTGAAGTGACTTGAGATTTTTAAAAAAAAGGGGGAAATACATATTCTGGGCTGTGCGTTCAAAATTTTTGATTGTGAATAAAGGTGAACGAAATATATATGTTGCGACAAATTTAAGCTTGTGAAGAGAAGAAAAGAACACGATTTTGTTTTTGCAGGAGTCGTTTTTGGTATTGTTGTGTATCAAGTAAGTGTTGTTGGGGAGCTGGAAATATCTGTAGTTTTAATCAACCTGACAGTTTTTGTTATAGTAACGTTTTCTACAGCAAGAGAAGGTTGAAGGTGTTTGTGGAGTTGCTGAGTATAAAAAGAAAAATTGGTTTGGAGTTGTTTCATGTTTAGTTATTATTGCTTTTGCATTTGAGGTTGGTGCCTCAGCTAGTTGGAGTTGGTGCTTCAGTTGTTCAGAGTTGGTGCTCTCTTTTGTAATCTGGGTTGTGTTGTGAGGTCTTCACCCCATCACCCCACACATTGGGGACCCCCCCTCTCTCAAAGTTTCTTTGTGGCAGTTGGTAGTGACGAGTTAGAGGATTTTGCATTTTTTGGCTAAGTGTTGAGTGGTGGAGTAAGGACTCCAAGTTTAGACCCCTCCATGAGCCGGCGGGATTTCACCATCCATAGGACAAAATTTGTCCTATGGGCTTTTGATTTACGCCACTTGTTTGAAACATGGATTGATTGATTTGGCCCAAGGGAAGACCATTTACTTGGCAAGATGGGTAGTAAACAAGGTTTTGAGTGACTAGGGAATGAGCATGGAGCCAAGATGCATTGCCTGGTTGGAATCTGACCAGGGATAGGACATTAATTGTCCTTAGACCCTTAGATTTCCGCCATGGGTTGTTTGTTTGCTTACTCGGTTTGGGTGTTGGGAGGATAAGCGTGGTCAATGAAGGTGTCAAAGAGGCAACTTGTTCCAAAGGTGGTGGGCGGAATTTAGCTGTCTATGGGACACAATTTGTCCCATAAACATCAGATTTCCGCTCCCTTTCTTTGGGCAGTCATAAACTCTAGCAATCAACGACTTGTGAGGATAGTGAGGTATGCATTCAACTTGGAATTGGTCGAGATGAAGTAGAAGGTTAAGAGGGGGAAGTTTGAGGTTTTAGTTGACTTGTTCACCAAGTGAAAGCTTGTCCCATGACTGGTTGGAATCCGACCAGTCATAGCACACAATGTGTCCCATACACCTTAGATTTCCGCCTCCCTCTTTGAGCTTTAGGCGAAGTTCCTTAGATTGACGAATGCGTGATGGCAAGTTCCAAGTTCATTTCGACTTGGAGAGCCAAGTTTAGAGCATTTTGACTTGGGCGGAATTGTCCTATGCATGGGACAATTCCGCCACACTTCTCCTTGACTCCCAATTCTTCCTTGGCAAGTGCAAACTCCAAATCACCCGCCCTACCTCCCCTTGGCTCAATAAGCAATGAAAGATTCAAGTCAGCCTAGGCATACAAGAAAGTTTAAATTTATTTATTTTACTCTCCTAACGTCCAGGTCGGCCTACTATAGGTGCAAGGGGTGCGAAAGGGTATAAAGGAGGGGAAGTTTAAGATCATTTGCACACTATAGCATGCTAATTTCCTTCAAGCAGAGTGCATATCGATCTTGTAGCAGCCCTTAGATTAGGAAGCAAATCAGACATAAGGAATGTGTTGTTGATCCTATCTCCCTTGCGCTTCATTGGTGGAGTAGATTGGCATGATTGTGTAGGAAGAAGCAGCAAGTTGACATTCATTTCAAAATCAAAATCCTACTTGAAAGCTACAGGTCTGTTCGAAATTAGATTTCTTTTCAAGAAGCAAGCACAAAGTGGGGAGGTTGTGATAGGATCTTTGAATGTCTTGATTCCCAAAATAGGATCCCATCTTCTTTCATTTTAAATTCTCAGTTTTCAATCCTTGAAGATGTTAAATTAAGAAATAATCAGACTTCGAAATCTTATCATAATCTGAAAGTAATAATCATCTTGCCTAATAGATTGAGTGGTTTGGAGTCTTGTAATCTTCCAAGGCTAATCATGATAGGAGAATTATATTGGAAGTCTGGAAATGGGATCATAATTGAGAGTTTTAGATTAACTTTATAAGACTTAACTAAAGAATTCAATCTAAAATTCTTATTCTCAGATTTATAGCATAGTGAAATTGGACAGGTAAGATGTGTTTTTAATGGGTGTTTTGCAGGGTGAAGAATGACTGATCCAGCATTTGGAAAGGCACAGAGACTAGCACAACTAAAGAAGAACACTGAGGATATGATGCCAAAAACTGTTTTCCCTTCTAAATGGAAGAAAATTAGAGATACAAACCTGTGACCAGTCAACATGATCCAGATGAAAGATAGGATGACAAGAGGGAATCCATCTAGGCTGGCCAAAAGGATGACAAAGAATGGAATTATTCATGTGGCAGCCTTCCCCCTACCTTGCCATGTCCAGAGCTCATATTAGATCGTGCCACACATTATGATCACCAAACCCAGACAATCTATTATGGAGAAGAGAGGAAGGTGCTTGTCTACCTTAGTGATCGAGCTATTGAAGAAGTGTTCAACATACCACATCTTAAGGTTGGGGTCTTCATGACAAGAGATCAAGCACTCAAGCATTACACTGACAATGTTAGCCGCTACTCAGCCCTCTTGTGTGAAGAATGGTTGAAGGAGCCAAGAGACATTCGAAGTTGCCAAAGTTTACAAGGACAGATTTGAAGGAAGAGTATGGCGACCTCATCTTGATGCTAAGCAGAATCATGGGAATTCCCCAAGCAGGGGTACTTAAGCCATGGATGTTCTACTCCATTGAGAAGATATCATGTGATGTGATGTTTGATTGTGCTCAAATAATAAGCGAGAACTTGGATCTCCAACTAAGATTGGTACATAATTCAAAGACATTCTACATGGGATCCTACCTCTTCTACATGATTGCGGGCCTGTTCCAATATCCAGGGTTAAAAGCTTTGGGCGATGGAGGGAGAGAACCTAGAAAATACTTGGTGCATGAGTGCTATCCCCAACTCCATCTCCATCATAACAAACACTTCAAGATATTTTACGATGCCTTTGCTATGTAGACAGTAAGGACAGTACAAGAGGCACCTCAAAGAAGGCTATCTCTGGAGGCTGAAAAGTTGATCAGAAAGTATGGATGGTGGTACATCCAATTCCAGAAGTTCACATACATCAGGGTAGTTGGAAGTACTTGTTGTCCAAAGAAGTTACCAAGGTATCCACCCAATACGCTAGTAGTAATGAAAGTGGCAAGACAACTTGGCCATTTTGACAAGGTTCAAAAATTCAAACATAAGCAAGGCATTTCCACTCTAGACGAGGGCTAATAGTTGCAATTCTTTGATAGCCATGGCAGCAACAGAGGAAAAGTTGGAATTTTATGCCTTAGCTCTTTACGAAGGAAGACAAAGTTTTGATCCTAACAAGCAAATTCATACAACATATGGAAGTACATATAGGCATGTACATCACATTGAGGATTATTGGGCTAATGCAGTTGATGATTTCCAAAGTGAGGAAAATAGCCTTCTCAAGGCTAACTGTGGACATGATGAGGATGTTTAGATGGAGACTACTCCGAATTCCGGACCAATTGGAGGAGGATGGAAAGGTTCTAAGGGCAGATTTTGATGCAATAAAGGGACATGAGTTGAAATCCATCGAATGGGAAAATGAAAAGGAGACTTCACTAGAGGCGTTGATGGTACCAGTTGATCTTTTCACTCGAGAATGGTATGAAAGGAGGACGGCTAGATTGGAAAGAGGGGGTATCCTTCTTACTTATGATTAGATGAAACAAGTGGAGGTCCTAGAGAAGTCATCCAGACAACGCATAGGAAGCAGTGAAAGGCAAGAGGATGCAAGTAATAGGAAGGAAGCGGATAGTGTTAAGGGAAAGGAAAAGGAAGGTGATGGGTTGGTAACCAAAAAGAAGAAAATGAGTGCATACCATCCAAAGAAAGTGCCACTTCGGTCCAAGATAAAATCACAGAGAATCAAGAAGGGGAAGACTCACCACAGGAAAGTTCTCAATCAGAGGGTAATTCCAGCTCCAGTTCAGGATATTCACCGCTTACCATAAGTCAACAAGCTAGGGGATCGTCCTCACCAAAAGACAGGGAGGTAGAGATGATAGATATTGAGGCCCTTTCAGGGGATGAAATGGTTAATGCACCTCAGCCAACTAAAGGAGTATTGCTAAGGCAAGAAGAGCCTAACCTTGAATTCGGAAGATGTACAACACCTGCTTGGTTGATGGATATCTTGCGACTTAGGAAAGAAATTGTACCACTTGTGCCAGTTGAAAACATTGAGGATATAATTCATGGATTCGAAAATGAAAAGGAACGTTAGCCTGCAGAGACAGTGGCCAAGATTATTAGAGATGATTCAAGTTCCCGCAGGTTACAAATTGCTGTCCCTAAGGTGGACAAGACAAGGAATGATATTCAAATCCATGAGTATGAGATAATTGAACACGAGTTGGGAACTACTACGAAGGAGATAGATTATGAAGAGCTCCAGGATGGTCTCCTTATCATGAAGAAGAGATTGG
>MU223618.1:1131629-1173013 GCA_018584345.1 Thuja plicata | reverse complement strand
ATATAAAGCCAAAATCTCTCATTTGTAAAGGACTTGTTGGAGAAATTGTTGCTGATATAATGCCAAAATTGTTCTACTTGTCATTGTTGTGCTTTACATGGTGACTAAAATTGATCAACTTTGTGTTTTTGTGTGATGGCTCTCTTCCATGTTTAGATTTAGTTTTCATTTTCAAGTTGTTGAAGTACTTTGCTTAGAATAGAATTAGTTGGATGAAAGTATTGGTGGGTGTCGATTGGTTTGACTCAAGAAAACTAGGTCACTAGCCTTCTTATTGATTGTATAAAAGCCTTGTGTGGTAATCTAGTTTGTGCTGAAGTTCAATTAGTATAGAATCCTTAGTTTGCGTTCCTAAATGGGGTTAAGGGTGAAGTGCTAGTTTGAAAATCGTTAGTAATCCATTTGAAGCTTTCACTAGGTGTAGTTGAAGTCATTGATAAACCTTCATCTAGTAGAGTCCTAGTCCGTCGACAAGTTCTTGCATCCATAGGATAAAGTAGTAGTAATTTGGTCAACTTAGAAGTTCAAAAAATTGGTATTTTGAAAAAGGCTATATTTTCATTGCACATTGTGAAGCCAAATCTTTAGAAGTGCAAATAGTTGACGAGTCTTGAGAAATAACGTAATTCCTCTAAGTGATTACCAACGAATCACATTATTTCACTGAGCGAGTGTCCACAATAGAAAGAACCTTGAAGTCATCTCACGATCTTATGTTGCAAGCTTAGCATGAGAGATGACCTTATATCAAGAGAGGATTGAGTATTTGGTATTTCATCTTGGAATACTAAGTATTTGATTTTGCATGTTGTAGTGGAACAAAACTCACATCAACAGAAATTGGCGCTAGGAGGGCGGATTGTAGTTTTCTTTAGAAGTTGTGAACAATTGAAGATGATTAAAAATGGGGTTCCCTTGTCCACAACAACCTAAGAGGAACTGGGAATCATTCCAAGACAATATCATCCTAACATTCCATTCTTTCTCTTTCAACCAAAGGATAAGTGGTCGTGAGTACTTGTGCATTGCTGATATCTTAGACGAAGAAGAATGTAAGATTCCCTTTCCGGAATCATCCCAATTTCAAACAATTCACGGTTTGCAGAAAATGCAGGGATATTTAAATTGAAACTGAATTAAGATAAACAATGCATTCCAGAAGTTCCATGGATTACTTCAGACCTCCAAGTGTTGTTAATTTCACAAATAATTATAATATGGTAGAATACAAGGAGTAATAATACTACACCAATCTGCAAATTATTCTAAAGTATAGACGGAAGTATGCACCTGTGTAGTACTGCTGTTTGTATTGTTTCCCTTTGTTGGAAGAACCTTTAGTGCACCCAATATGTTGTTGTAGACTTTTCTTTCACGCTGACTCATCCGCATTAACTCTGTAAAGTTCCCCTATTGCAATCTGTGTAAAGGCAATGATGTTCTGCGCGGAGAGAGTCTTCACGTGGTTATGCACCTTATCTACTGTGTTTGTCACAAACACTATGCCGCAATCTTTTGTGTTGGCCACGGCTATAGTCAGACAGAGATGTTTCCACGTCTACTGGAAATGCATCATATGTTACCTGGTGCCTCCATTCCGCGCATGTCTGCACTTCACGCATTCGGTGATCTTCTCCACATAATAATTCCAAACGATACACTAACACATCCGTTCTTCACCGCTGGTTACCCAGCCGACTGTAGACACAACTGAAGTTTCCAATAACACTTGTCGTGTTATTCCTCAGGTCCTGATGGGTGTCACTGCAACCCGATATGATAAGCACTTCCGTCACCAGCCACGCAGGAGTATGAAATGATGGCCCCCGCACTTCCTGTCTCCATGCCCGATGATGCCAAGTTTCACGAACTACGCAACTCGCCGGTTGTTCCACGCGTTGATATTCACACGCTCCCTGTCATCTCCAACCCACGACCATAAGCTACTTCTCCTCTTCCCTCCTAATACTTCCAATTCGGATCCCATTAGGCCAGATGTGATGTCTGACGAAAGGAATAGTTTGTCTCATTCCACAAAATATTTCGCGAATCTTCCAGCATACCCATTCCTTCTCGGAAAGCATTATTTATCCAACCAAAAATTGGTTACGATAGTTTCCGTAACCATCTTTATTCAAAAATAAAACAATACTTCCTAATTATTTAATATTAATGTGATGGCATAATTAATATTAAATAATTAATCTCCATAATTAATCAATATTCTTAACACTCTATTTGGGGACATTACAAAGAAGAAAAGGCTCAAAGGATTGAAGGAGAAGTCCAAGAGAGGTTGGAGCAGGAGAGACAAAATTGAAGGATGACAAAGAATGGTTCTTCCCGGATCTCAATAGCCTAGAGCAACTTGGGGAACACTTCAAGATCATATTGTAGCTACATTGCACACAGCCTCTTGGGAAGATAGAAGGGACAATAAAGAGTATTTGGATATTGCTGACGTGTTGAACCAAGAAGAAAGGAAAGCGCGAGTAATTGAAGGGAGATTCTAGAGGAGATTGGAGCACGAAAAAGAAATTCAAAGAAGGCTTGAAAGAGAAAGGAAAGCGCAAAGGGTATCCCAATCAAATATTGAAGAAAATCAAAATTGAACACAAAGCTGGATAAGAAGATTGGATCTTTCTGTCCAGAAAGATTTGAAAGGCTATAGTCGGAAAGACGACAAAGGGTATTGAGGGCAACTCCAAAGCAAGAGGAAGATTTGGTAGAATTACAATTTCACAAGAAAGGAGGAAATCATTGGGTAGCTAATACCATGGGTTGGGCAGGTTCTTCCAACAGTCCAGTTCAGGGCAGTCAAGCTCAAGGAACACCAATTCAACCAACCAAAACACCGATGGCGCAACCTGCACCATGGATTCAAAACAATGCTTCACCTCTCACATTCAATCAATACCATGATTTGCCAAAGAATCTTGAACACTTCTGCTCTAAGTTCAATGTGAATGAACCAAATCGGATAGCAGAAGAGCACATCAAAATCTTTGAGGATGCATTATGTAATAGGAGAATTCAGCATGAGGATGTAGCATGTAGGCTCTTCCCTCACTCCTTGGGAGAAGAAGCCTTTTACTACTTTGTGCATTTGCCAACCTCATCCATAAGCAGGTGGAATCAGTTGAAAGAGACATTTGTTGGGAAGTTTGGCATGCCCATCACCCCGTTGGACTTGTACAAGCAGTTTGCGGATATTAGGAGGCAAGATCAAGAGTCTATTAGTTTTTTCAACAATCATTTTCATAGAGCACACGCACGGCTGCAAACTCCTTATACTGTGCTAGATGCAGGCGCCATAGAGATGTATTACAATGCTTTGGATTCCCAAACATCTATGTTCACACGAATCTCTCATCCTAAACCAACTAGTTTGAATGAGGCTTACATTAGAGCGATGGAAGTGGCCAAGCGAATGAAACAAAATGTCAGGGTCAACAATTACGAGTACTCAAGTTCCACGACCCACATATCAAGCTCCATTGAATCAACTCATGTTGCACCTCGGAGCCCCATTGTCTCACGCGCCTCTAGCAACGCCAGTATATCTTCAAGGTGCAAGTACATCTGCAAGAACACAAGAAGAGAAAGATGAGATTAAGGAGTTGGTCGAGCAAGTGAAGAAGCTCTCCATTGAGTTCACATATTTAAGGAATCAAAATAATCAGCTTCAAAATACACAAAGGAACTTTCAAGGAAATCCAGGAAACTACCAAGGTGGTTACCATGGCAATTACTAAAAGAATAATCCGGATGGTGGGTACCAAAAGAATAATCCGGATGGTGGGTACCAAAGGAATAATCAAGGAGGAAACTATCAAGGGGGTGCTCAATCTAGCAGTCAAGGATATAACAACATTCAAAGGAGGACATGGAATACCAATCCAAATAATGGCAATGTGGTGTCACCACTCGATAACCCACCCGCTCCGAAGAGCAGACCAACTGAGAGAATATTCTTAGCAGAGTCGACACTCACAATACTGTAGATTCCATGAGACAAACCAACATTCAGAATTACAATGTGCTGAGTTTAAGAAGGCATCGAACTTGTTCCAAAAGTGGTGGATGAGTCCATCAATCGGGATGATACTCCAGTTACTGGATGTGAAATAGAGTCTGCCCCAAGACACGACCGGTGCCTAACTTTCGAAGAATTCTCCTTCCCTCTTGAATTTGAAGCTTATGAAGAACAGGAGGGAAATTTTCCACCAGCATCAACGAATGGTCCAATAGATGCACCACCCGATCCAAATGAACCTATAAGAGAATCCAAATATTATTTCTCCCTATTGAACAACAGTGTCCTCGTTCAAGGAACCAGTGAAGTTAAAACATTCCAACAGTCACAAGGGAACCCAACAAGGTTTTATCAAAGAGGTAACAAGAGGAATTAGGAACGCTTGACTTCTTATATCCCACCAAATAACTTCAATACGCCTCCTCATCCAAATGCGAGCAATGTACCAAATTATCCAAAGGATGCCCCAGAGTATCGACCAGGAAATAATAACAATGGTGGTGAGAATGCTAGCAATCCACAAAGTGTTTGTGGAGCTCAAAGCATCAATAAAGAACAGGCGGCCAGGAATCCTCCAAATAATGAAGAGTTGAGGAAGCTAGGACAGAGCGTAACTGAGGAACTGAAGAAGGTCAAGATCAATTTGCCGCTCTTTGAGTTAATGAAGGTTACAAAGATTAGAGACATTTTCCTCAGCAGTTTGAGAGATAGCGAAGGATACAGACCATATACTCAAGCTTCCATAGGGGTAAATAAACCTCCTCACAACACAGTGAATGTGATCCAAGAGGCGAGCCCGACACAGAGTATTTCATATGGGGATCTTGATACCTTTAACAATCAACAAGCACCGCAACCAATTTATGTAGCTCAGAGTGTAACAACTCCAAGCCGGAATATAAATAATGGTGGAGATGCCGCCAAAGGGAGTGAAGCAACAAAGGCAAAAGAACCAACTCAATCAACTGAGACAAAAACAAAACTTAAGCCTGGATTCAAAACCCCAGTAGTATTCTATCAAGGGAAAGATGAGCCAACTCCCTTTTTTCTATCGGTAAGGATATTTGGGAAGTTACTGCATAATTGTCTAATAGATTCAGGAACATCCAACAATGTTATGCCCCTAGCTATTTTTAGGACATTAGGACTTGTCCTAGCAAGGTCAAACAAGAAGGTTACTCAATTAGACAAAACTGAAATACCAGTGGTGGGTGAGCTGAACAACATCCACATGCAACTAGCTTCGGATCCTAGCATGGAACAACTTATTGACATATCGGTTGTGGACGTATCAGATTATTATGGCTTGATCCTAGGAAGAGACTGGACTAGAAGATTGAATGGTTATATGGCCACCGACTTTTCTCACATGTGGTTACCATGGAAGGGGTTGGCTAATCAAATCAGAATCGATAGTACCCCGAGGTTGAGATTGACTAGTACAGAGAAGAGGGGGGAAACGAGGTGTTGTTTGCTGAAATGGACCTTGGCCTCTACAAGCCCAAAACTGAGGAAGTATTGGCGTTGCATATTTCTGACAAGGTGAGAGAAGAAGAATCAATCGAAGTAGTTATTGAGACTGATCATGATTCTTCATTAGACGAAGTAGAAGGGATGTTTGAAAATTTCAGAAATTTTGTGTTGAGAACAGTTCAACAGAGCCTAGAATTGGGTAATCGAACTTCAGTGAGAGACCTACTATTGCCCAACTGGTGTAGGATTCATAACGCTTTCCACTTAGAACTGTCTTGTTCCATGTGTGACATCGCGTGGAACAAGTAGAGAAAAGAATCTTAGGGGTGCTAAAGCAAGATGACCGACATGGAAAGCAAAAGGTTGAGATTTTACAAGCAGACGTAGCGGAAAGTAGTAAGATGGGTGAAAATCGGAATCAAGCCTTACGACATGATCCCGGGATAAGAATGGAAGGAGGGTCGGATAAATCCAAGAAATCATCATGAGGACAATCAAGTATAGACGTTAAGGTTTGAAGGTTCAAGGACTAAGCAAGGGGCTGGAGCAGGCTTCGAACTGACTAACCTAATAGGAGAAACTTATTTGGCAGCCCACAGATTACAGTTCCCATACACCAACAACATGGCCGAATATGAGGCTTTGATCCTTGGATTACTGTGTGCAATCAAGAAAGGCGCAAGGACACTTCATGTATATGGAGACTCATTTCTAGTGATTGAGCAAGTAAGGCAGAAATTTGCTTGCAATGATAAGAGATTGAAAAGGTATAGAAATAGGGTGTGGGATCTTATCGAGAGTTTCAATGCTTTTAACATCAAGTTCGGATATCGGGCAAGCAACAAGGTGGCTAACGCCCTTAGGCAAACTGCAAGTTCTTTAGCCCCAATCGCATTAGAGGGATTGAAGAAGTTTAGAGTCGAGCTGGCATCGGTACCATCAGTACCTGACAATGTAACCGATTTCCAAGTATTTGACGATGATAGGCATATATTGAAATTCTTGACAAACTCAGATGTATTCACGACTCAGCTTATTGATGATGGTGAGGAAGGCGAAGTAGAGATTAATCCAAATGGAATAATGAATTTAAAGACCAATACCATCCCGAAGGGGATGATTGAGTTAGAAAGAATATTCGACATGGACCAGTTTAACAAAGTACAATGTCAACCCATGTGGGGGACGAATGCGAGAAGGTCAACCTGGGAACAAAAGAAAATCCAAGGATGGTTCAAATTGGGAAAGTTTTTACTCCAGAAGAAAGAGAAGGCATCATCAACTTAATAAGGGAATTTCCAGATATAATCACATGGGGATATGAAGATTTGAAAATGTACGACCCTTCCATCATCACACATACAATAGCCCTCAAGGAAGGAAGTAAGCCTTTTAGGCGAAGGCAAAGGCCCGTTAATCCTTTGCTTGAACCATTGATCTATCAAGAAGTAAAAAAAATGTTAACAACCAGAATCGTATTCCCAGTGCGACACTCAATGTGGGTTGCCAACCTTGTCCTAGTAAGAAAAAAGAATGGAGAGATAAGGTTATGTGTGGATTTCAGAAATTTGAACAAAGCATCAGAAAAGGATAACTATCCATTACCATCATTGGACGAGGTGTTACAAATCGTGAATGGATCACAGATGATGACATTCATGGATGGATACTCAGGGTATAATCAAGTTATGGTGGAAGAAGAAAATAGGTTGAAGACTGCTTTTACCACCAAGTGGGGAACTTATGCATATAGGAGAATGCCTTTTGGTTAATCAACGCGGGTGCAACATTTCAAAGGGCGATGGACTGCATTCCAAGACCTTAAAGATAAGTGCATCGTCATTTATATGGATGACATCACAGTATTCTCAAAGAAGAGAGGATCATATAGAAGACTTGAGGAAAGTGTTCATAAGATGTAGGAAGTTTGGTGTCTCTTTGAATCCTAAGAAATGCATGTTTGGAGTAACTGAAGGAAGATTGCTAGGACGTGATTTCGGAGAAGGGTATTATGATCGATCTTGAAAGGGTTGAAGCCATTTCGAAACTAAACCTGCCAGCAAGCAAGAAGGAATCAAAATCCTTCTTCAGAAAAATAAACTGTGAGGAAATTTATATCAGCATTTGCGGAGATAGTAAAGCCACTGAATGATATGCATAAGAAAGATGCTAAAATTGATTGGACCCCTGCAGCAAAGGAGGCTTTTGAAGATATCAAAAGGGCTATCGTCAATGCACCCGTTCTAGTGAGCCCCAACTATGAGAGGCCCTTTTATATATATTCGTTCGCCTCCGATCATGCATGTGCAGCAATCCTCACCCAAAAGAATGAGGAAAGCGAAGAGCACCCAATCGCCTTTATGAGTGCACCTCTCAAAGGAGGCAGAGTTGAGATACCCAAGCGTAGAAAAGCAGGCATACGCTTTAGTGAAAGCGATCAAGAAGTTCAGACACTACATACTAAGAAGCAAGGTACGTGCTATAGTGCTTGGCATTGCGGTAAAGACGTTATTGATGCAGAACAAACTAGGCGAAAGAAGGGGAAAGTGGTTGCCACTATCCAGGAATACTACATAGACATCCAACCCATGAAACTGGTTAGAGGACAACAGTTGGCCTAGAAGATGGCATTTGATGGACCAGGATTAGTGCAACAAGTCTATGAATTGGAGGATGTGTGCCCGTAGGATTGGTATAAAGACATTGTCAGTTATTTATTGAACCATAGGTGTCCCTCACACCTAAACTCAACACAAAGGAAGGCATTAAAGTTGAAGAGCAAACGGTACATGTTGCAAAGATCAATTCTATACAAACAAGATCATGAGAGCATATACTTGAGATGTGTTGGAAAAGATGAGACAGAGAGAATTTTGGAGCATTTTCATGATAAGTTTGGAACGGGGCATGGAGCAAGTTTGGCCATTGTGCACAAGATTCCGAGATCAAGATATTATTGGCCAATTCTGTTTAAGGATAGACACGAACATGTGAAGACTTGCCATGTTTGCCAGACAGTTGTTGTCTCTGAAAGGAATTCTGCAATGCCGCTGTAGTAGGTCATTGAGGTGAGACCATTCGCAAAGTGGGGGCTCGACTTCATCGGTATGATCAATCCACCTTCCTCGGCACAACACAGGTATATTCTGGCCGCTACCAACTATTGTACTCAGTGGACGGAAGCCCAAGCCTTTAAGAATTGCACCGCTGAGGTTGTCGTTAGGTTTCTTGAAGAGAAAATCGTTACAAGATTTGGATGTCCTTATGCTTTAGTGTGTGATAATGGTTCTGCATTCGCTTCATTGAAATCTTCTAATTGGGCTTTTGATCATGGGATTATACTGAAATTTTCATCCAACTATTATCCCCAAGGTAATGGCCTAGCATAGTCAACCAATAAGAACCTATTGAGTATCATTAAGAAACTATTAGATAAGAACCCAAGAGATTGGCACACTAAACTTAAATATGCTTTGTGGTCAGATAAGACAAGATCCAAGGAGTCCTTGGGAACCTCCCCATATCATCTTTTATACGGACATGACCCAACCTTCCCAATCCAATTGAAAATTCCAACCTTGCAGTTCATGAAAGAATTCTATGACAATGAGGATAGGGTCCACGCAAGGTCGTCTCAACTGATGCAGCTAGATAAAAAGAGAGATGAAGCCCTAGATCGATTTGCGAAACATCAAGGGGTAGTAAAGCGATGGTTTGATAGGCGAGCTGAAGTGAAAGCCTTTAGGATTTCAGACTTGGTGCTATGCTGGGATAAAGCGCATGAAAAACGAGGGGATCATGATAAATTTGACAAGCTATGGAAAGGACCTTATCAAATATCTGAGATTATGGGAGATAATGCTTTCAAATTAAAGACATTAATTGGGAAAGATGCCCCATTGCCCGTCAATGGGCAATTCCTCAAGCATTATTTCCAAGCTTAGGCCTCCTTTTGGAGTCGTTTTTGTACATAGTTAGTTTAGGTTTTGTCTTGGACCATTTGGTTCAAGAGGCTCTTAGTCTAGTTTCCTTTCGTTGGTTTTAGTTTTAGGAGTTTTGGGGAGCCAAGTGGTTAATTTGCATCAAGCCATTTGACTTGAGGTTCGTAGTGCCCCCCCTTTTGGGTTAGGTTTTTTTTGGCTTTGGTTTTGAGATCTAGGGGGCCCGGCTTATAACTTGTAAGTGAGGGGTGTAGATTTTCAACTTTGGTACTTGGGCTGGGTATGTCTTGCTCATTTCTCGAATATCTTTAACAGGGTTTGGGGGTCTAAGGGTTGTACCTAGTTGTTGGTCTATAGAAAAGGATTTGTACTAAATTTGGGTTAAACTCGCTTATTGTTCTCAGGATACCTTTGGTAGAAGTTACAACATTTTGCTTACACTTAAGTGCTCCGAGTACTCTAGTGGTTTCGAAGTGAAGTTGAACTTAGCGAAAATCATACACCTACTTCAGCGCCACTGTGGTTTTCCAAACCCCCCACAAGCTTCACTGCTTGTAAGCCAAACAAAAAAAAGAGGAAAAGGGAAATACAAAAAGAAAGTGTAAAAAAAAAAGAAAATGAAAAATGAGAAAAGAAAGGAAAAAACAAATTGGCTTAGGGCATGCAAACACCTCTACTGGTGCTATCAAAAGAAAATCACTAAAGGTAGAGAAAAATTTGTGGTTGCCCACAACGATAACCTCGTCGGGGCTATGGACGCCTGGCTGGCAATGAGGCTCTATCTAGGATGCTTTTGGAGTAAGGATATCAAAATAGCTAGGTTCAACAGATCTAAGAGATTGCTATGTTCTTGTTGAGCGGGGAATGAACACATTTGCACACATGTGAGTAACTACTAATCAAGGTTCTTGGGCCCAGTAGGGAGTCCTTCCCATTTTAAGTACTTTTCCTACTCAATGAATCATCTGGTAGGATAGCCTAAGTTTCTTGGTGCTTGGTTATTGTTGTTCTTGAAATGTTTGGGAACATTTCCTCAGTGGAGTCGCCAGATGTTGTGAGGCCTTCACCCCATCACCCCACGCATTGGGGACCCCCCCTCTCTCAAAGTTTCTTTGTGCCAGTTGAAAGTGACAAGTTAGAGGATTTTGCATTTTTAGGCTAAGTGTTGAGTGGTAGAGTAAGGACTCCAAGTTTAGACCCCTCTATGGGCTAGCGGGATTTCACCATCCATAGGACAGAATTTGTCCTATGGGCTTTTGATTTACGCCACTTGTTTGAAACATGGATTGATGGATTTGGCCCAAGGGAAGACCATTTACTTGGCAAGATGGGTAGTAAAGAAGGTCTTGAGTGACTAGGGAATGAGCATGGAGCCAAGATGCATTGTCCTATGTCTAGAGGCCGAAAAGTTGGTCAGAAAGTATGGATGGTTGTACATCCAATTCCAGAAGTTCACATACATCAGGATAGTTGGAAGTACTTGTTGTCCAAAGAAGTTACCAAGGTATCCACCCAATAGCCTAGTAGTAATGGAAGTGGCAAGACAGCTTGGCCATTTTGACAAGGTTCAAAAATTCAAACATAAGCAAGGAGTCACAGTTCCACTCTAGGTGGGAGCTGATAGTTACAATTCTTTGATAGCCATGGCAGCAACAAAGGAAGAGTTGGAGTTCTATGCCTTAGCTCTTTATAAAGGAAGACAAAGTTTTGGTCCTAACAAGCAAATTCAGACAGCATATGGAAGTACATATAGGCACGTACATCACATTGAGGATTATTGGGCTAATGCAGCTGATGATTTCAAAGTGAGGAAAATAGCGTTCTCAAGGCTAACCGTGGACATGATGAGGATGTTTAGATGGAGACAACTCCAAATTCTGGATCAACTCGAGGAGGATGGAAAGGTTCTAAGGGCATATTTTGATGCAATAAAGGGACATGAGTTGGAATCCATCGAATGGGAAAATGAAAAGGAGACTTCACTAGAGGCGTTGATGGTACCAGTTGATCTTTTCACTCGAGAATGGTATCAAAGGAGGATGGCTAGATTGGAAAGAGGGGGTATCCTTCTTACTTATGATAAGATGAAGCTAGTGGAGGAGGTCGTAGAGGAGTCATCCAAACAATGCACAGTAAGCAGTGAAAGGCAAGAGGATGCAAGTTATAGGAAGAGGAAGGAAGTGGATAGTGTTAAGGTTAAGGAAAAGGAAGGTGATGGGTTGGTAGCCAAAAAGCAGAAAGTGAGTGCCATACCATCCAAAGACAGTGCCACTTCGGTCCAAGACAAAATCACAAAGTATCAAAAAGGGGAAGACTCACCACAAGAAAGTTCTCAATCAGAGTGTAATTCCAGCTCCAGTTCAGGATATTCACCGCTTACCATAAGTCAACAAGCTAGGGGATTGTCCTCATCGAAAGAGAGGGAGGTAGAGATGATAGATATTGAGGCCCTTTCAGGGGATGAAGAGGTTAATGCTCCTCAGCCAACTAAAGGAGTATTGCCAAGGCAAGAAGAGCCTAACTTGGAGTTGGGAAGATGTACAACACCTGCTTGGTTGAGGGAACTCTTGCAACCTAGGAAAGAAATTGTACCACTTGTGCCACTTGAAAACATTGAGGATATTATACATGGAGTCGAAAATGAAAAGAAAGTCAACGTGCAGATACAGTGGCCAAGATTATTAGAGATGATTCAAGTTTTTGCAGGGTACAGATTGCTGTCCCTAAGGTTGACAAGACAAGGAATGATATTCAAATCCATGAGTATGAGATAATTGAACACGAGTTGGGAACTACTACGAAGGAGATAGATTATGAAGAGCTCCAGGATGGTCTCCTTATCATGAAGAAGAGATTGGACAGAGAGATAGAAGAAAAGAACAAGTATAAAGAATAAAATCAAAGATTAATAGCTTACTACAGGAATGCTTGCAAGCCCATCCAACAAGTAGATCACTCAATCATGCCACCACTTGCACTAGAAAGAAGGGATATTGACAGCTTGGAGAATGCAAGGATTACACTTCAATAAACTCAATGTTGGGTTGATAAGATTATGCAGGAGGGATTGGTTTTCTTGCCAAGGTTTGTGGAACAATTCCAGGCATTTGTAGCTCTCAGGGATAGATTCCACCCTTTCTTTGGTCTCTAGAATGATTTCCTTCCCATAAAAGACAAGACTATTCCCTAATTGCAGGCTATGATTGATACTCCAGAAAGATTACTAGAAAGGGGCAAGTTGATTATGCCGGGTGAGGACAGCATTGAGACATGGTATTTAACCCTACTTCACAAACTTGAGATAATGGAAGGGATAAGGAATGGAACTACTCATCTTGGTGTCGTTCATAATGTGATAGTGGATACTCTAGTGCAACAAAAATTCCCTTCAAACTTGAGGGGAACGGAGAGGATAGCGTGAATTTGGAGACTTCGACTAAGAGGTTGAGATCTTTTGGAGGAGATATTATCAGAGGCGAGTCTCTGGAAGTTCTTTCATCTCTTAGATTTCTTACGAGTTCAACAAAGGACAACATGGCGGAACAAGATAAGATATTGACTACAACAAATAAGATGGACTTGGCTGAGAGGAAGATTCGATATACCCCTTCACCTCCCTTGGAAGAGGTCAGGAATATGATGGTCAAGTTCATTGATTTGGCAAGGAAGTTGAAAGACAAAGGAAGGAGCATTTTGGATGATGATTTGATGTGAGCCTATGTGGCAATTCTATCAAATAGCTTGATGTGTCTAGGTGTCAAGTTCTAATTGGCTTACCATTTGGTGCCATTTCATTGGTTGTCATTTCTTGTAATTTTGCTATTGGTCCTTTGGGTGAGGTGTCCTCTTCTCATTGGCCGATTGGGTGGAAACCCTAATTAGGGTTTATGGGATTTAATCTGGGCCATTGATTCTGATTTAATCTTGGCCGTTCATTGTACTTGGGACTCCTATATAAAGCCAAAATCTCTCATTTGTAAAGGACTTGTTGGAGAAATTGTTGCTGATATAATGCCAAAATTGTTCTACTTGTCATTGTTGTGCTTTACATGGTGACTAAAATTGATCAACTTTGTGTTATTGCGTGATGGCTCTCGTCCATGTTTAGATTTAGTTTTCATTTTCAAGTTGTTGAAGTACTTTGCTTAGAATAGAATTAGTTGGATGAAAGTATTGGTGGGTGTTGATTGGTTTGACTCAACAAAACTAGGCCACTGGCCTTCTTATTGATTGTAGGAAAGCCTTATGTGGTAATCTAGTCATTGTGCTCAAGTTCAATGAGTATAGAATCCTTAGTTTGCGTTCCTAAATGGGGTTAAGGGTGAAGTGCTAGTTTAAAAATCCTTAGTAATGCTTTGAAGCTTGCACTAGGTGTAGTTGAAGTCGCTGATAAACCTTCATCTAGTAGAGTCCTAGTCCATCCACAAGTTCTTGCATCCATAGGATGAAGTAGTAGTAATTTGGTCAACTTAGAAGTTCAAAAAAATGGTATTTTGAAAAAGGCTATATTTTCATTGCACATTGTGAAGCCAAATCTTTAGAAGTGCAAATAGTTGACAAGTCTTGAGAAACGGCAAGTCCCTTAAGTGATTACCAACGAATCACATTATTTCACTGAGCGAGTGTCCACAATAGAAAGAACCTTCAAGTCATTTTATGATCTTACATTGCAAGCTTAGCATGAGAGATGACCTTATATCGCGAGAGGATTGAGTATTTGGTATTTCATCTTGGAATACTAAGTATTTGATTCTGCATGTTGTAGTGGAACAAAACTCACATCAATAGGTTGATGCCCACTGTTATTTAAAGATTTTGATGTGTCGTGTTTTTTTACCTGAAATGGTTTTCCACGAGAAAATTTACTCTTTCAAGTTTAATGTTGTTTTATGCCCCTAAAAGTTTGAAAATCTAAACTAATGATTCACCCCTCCCCCCCCCCCTCTCCCTCTTTGTATTTTCTATGTGCTCAAAACTAAGCAAATCAATGCTATAATGATTATATTAAGGACAAGTGTAAACATCTAATTATTATGAATTAATTATTAATGGATTTTGAAAAGCAACGGTTATGTTGTGCTCAGCGACCCATAACCGTTAACAACAATTAATTAATTTGACGAATAACATGCTGAAAGGACATGATCTTCTATGAAAGAACACATCTCTTAAACCCAAAGGTTATCGTGTGGCATATATGTAGTCATTATGATCAAGAAGATGGGGAAGGAATTACAAAAGAACAAGAAAGCATCATCACACAAGCAATTCATTCACCAAACAATCCATTCAGTTACATGCAGTCAGCAATTCTAATATCCAATCAGCAATCATTATCTAATACAGTCAGCAACACTTCATACAGTGAAGGCAAATCATGTCTGCAGTAAGGAATCAAACAATAATCAGGGAGTTACTAATACTCAGATTGATTTAGATAGAATTTGGACAGCTCGGTCCTAAGGAATTTGTACCAAAAGATATTGCAGATCAGATTTAGGAATTATAGAGTTGAGATAAATTTTCATTGCAGTAACAGAACTTATTCATCAGCAATATATTATTAGCCTCAACTCAGAGAAGAGGAATTATTCCTAGTAGAATTCATTCCTTTGTGAAGAGCCTTCTAAATTGATATTTCTTTCTACAAGAGGATGACCTCAAAGAAACTAGAGATAGCAGACCAGACTTAGTTGACAACTCAGTAAAGATATTATCATTTGTATTTATGTTTATTAATTATGAACACGATCGAAGCTCTACTTGGTGGAGGGCATTCTTAGTGAATGTCAAGAACGATCCAAGCCATGCTTGCTGGGCATTTTTAGCGAATGTCAAGAATGATCCAAGCCATGCTTGGTTGAGGACATTCTTAATGAATGCCATGATTCCAAGTTTGGAATCTAGATAGAGATTTGGATAATCTCTTAGAGATCACATCTATTGGTAATGGAAAATACATATGCATATGTGATAGCGGGATACACCTTGGTGGGTATCCATAAGGCTTGGGAAGAGATGGAATCTCTTCCCAAGACTTATAACGATGGATAAACCAATGTTGGTTATCCTGGAGGCCTTAGTGGAGATAGCCCAAAATGATATGGTGAATAGTTGAAGACTGTTCTAGTTTTGGCCACAAGGCAACTAGAGCCCCTGGAGGTCCTCGTCAGAGAACTAGGAACCTGATTTTGGGCTCTCCCTAAGGATTAGGTGGGAAGTAGTTGGGGATTAGAATATAGTTCTCTCATATATATATATACACTAATAATTGTTACAGGTTTACACATCAAGGAATCAGGTTATAACCAACCTAGGATCCTGGTGGGGACATTACAATAAGAAATTACAAAATTTTAAATAAAAAAGTAACCTTAGAACATGTATAAACTAATAAAAGTTCAAAACAAACACCAAAAACATTTTGAAAAATCCTAAAACTTGTTTTGTTTTTAAACAAGATATTGAACTTTTAATTTGTTTAAAAGTAAAAAGCTTGAAAAAAGCCATAAAACCCTTAAAAAAATTTGTTAAAAAACTAAAAGAATGCATTGAACTACTTGCAAGCTAGATATGTCCCTTCGGCAGATTTCAATCCTTCTTCAAAAAATACAGTCAATCTTCTAAAATGCAAAAATGACAAAAAGACTGAGTTTGTGGGAAAACGTGTTCGTTTTTTAAAACAAGAAATATAATGGAGTTTTTTTAGGGGAGGCACTTTTAGGTTTTGTTTCATATTTAAATCTTAAAAAATAAAGCTTTATTTTTGTTTTTGGTAGTTTAAAAAAAAATGTGTGCTTGGAGGTTGTTGGAGCATCTATGGTGGCAGTGATGTGTCTTGTTTGGTCCTGATGTGCTCCTGTTGCTGGACTGATTGAGTATGAAACCAGGACCTTTAAGGGGAGAATCCGATAACATAGGCTTTGATTTCTAAGTTCTAAGTATTAAAGCATGAAGAAACTTTTTTTTGCCCAAGAGGGCGCCGCCATACAAAGACATTGAAGTTAATGAAGGGTACAAGAGGGGCGTTGACTATACTCTTCTCTGATATAGATGTAGTCACAGTTGTGGGTGAGCCTGGGAAGTTTATAGCTTCTGTAGGTCACAGCTTTAACACATTTCCAAACAAGTACAAGAATGGTGCTCATATGTGGTGGTACCTCCATGGCCAAGGATATATTTACATACGCTTTCTTGCCATCAAAGTTCTCTTACATTTATACATTTTTAATTGTTTAACTCTTAATTTTCTGTGGCAACTATGATCTTAAATTTTGTATTGAATTAGTTTCAAAATCCAATAGTGAGGGAGTTCCTCTTCAGCTTAGTGGAATTGAAGTATATACTTTTTTATCCATTTAGTTACAGTTAGCCTGTTGGTAACGAAATAGGTAGAGGACTTGATGTATATGCATTCCAGCCTATGGTATGTCTCACACAAGCAAGTCAAGTACAAAGAGGGGAAGACAAGGCATTGGGATGTAGTGCTAGACGATTCTGACTTGGATGCTTTTGTGGCATTACTTTCCTTATTCTCTATCGAGGATGAGGGGCACTAGCTTGCTACATAGGACTTGCATTGTATAGCTAGAGGGTGTAGCATTGTTTTTTGTTCGTGGTTCCAAATTTCTCATAAGCCAATTGATGATGTTGAGATTCTCAGCAAAGAGTAAAATGATGATTTGAATTGAATTTACGTGTGCAGTTGCACTAGTTAAACAATTTTGATTTATCTATTAACATTTGACATTGAATAATTAATTATTAGGCTTTTTTGTATTTAATTTTCTATATTTTGTGCAAATTATGGTTATCTCTGTGTAAATATACGTACATATAAACACAGCTCTAATTCAAGAATCAAATTAGTGAATTGTCAAATCCAAACCAAACCCAAATTAACAACTTAGGGAAAAAATTTATAAAGAAAAAACAGGATTTAATTGGGAAAAAAATCAAGACTCCAAAAATCAGAAAAAGTGAAAAAACTGCTATTTTTTTAAAATTCAAAGGAAATGTAATTGGCATTGCATAGAAATAGAGAGTGAAGAGAAATGCAAGTTTACGCCATGAATTTTGAAAAATTCTTTTCATTAATTTCTAGATTGCTGATTGCATTACTCAATGCAGAGTAATATAGTATGATAATTTATTACTATATAGTAACATATTTGCAAAGCACATAGTTCAACTTTGAAGTACAAAATAAAAGGAAATGGAGTGAGCCTATGACTTTTGTTGCCGTGAAGTATGCTATACTAGTAGAGTCTTGCAGGTTTTGATGATGAACCTCCTTGGGTAAATCCTCTCCTAGTTTGATCAACATATGTAGGAAGTCAATTTAAATCTTCATAAAAAGTTGGCTTCTCATCAATTGATGTTCATTCATAATTTGGATTGTTCTTGTCAAAGGCCAATTGGCCAATGTTCCTCAACACTTCTTGATATTGTCAAATTGAATTCATACACTAGTGAAATACACAATTTCACCAACTGGGATTATTTAAAAAAGCCCTAAACCTAACCTTGATTGTTGAAAACACATTGGGGCTTAGGGATTTTTTTGCCACAAAGGATATTTTTTAATAATTTCTTATATGAATAAAAATGAGGAATTTTGTTCAAAAACTTTGAAACTGAAGGATGAAACACTCCATGAATTTTTGGAGGCTCTGATTCAGCTCAAAATCTCAGCCAAACTTCTCTAATTCCTGTTGAAAATGTTGAAAAATGCTGTGGTTTAACTTATAATCTGGTAGAAAATGCTCAGGATCAACTTAAAATCCAATTCAAAATGCTTGGAAGTTGCTCAGGTTAAGGTCAAAAACCTGCTGAATGAGAAAGTGAACAAAAAGCAAACACATTTAAATGTAGAATGAACTCCCCAAAATTGCAAAAAAATTGTCCAAGTCATGAAAAAATGATGTCAGTTGCAAGCAATTGTGATTCATACATTTAAATCATGTTTTATGACAATTAAATGACAAATGATTGGGAAAAAAGAATCTCAGAGCATTATTTAGTTAAAACAATTTGTAAAAACTGGCAGAAAAAATCCTGTCCTATGAAAAGTACCGAGTTATTGTGAGTAATCATGATTTTTTAAAGATTTTTGCAGTTATGTATTACTCTTATAAGTTTTAAGTTTCTTTCCTTACCTTTTACTTCATGGACATTGCTAGGTTAGTTATGCTCAAGGAAGTACTAAAATGGGGTTCTAGTTACCATTAGTTATAAATGGTTTGTGGTAACTTGGTAAGAGAACTTGTAGAGGGTGGAATAGCTCTAATGTTTATGGGATCTCCCAACTTCTATTTTTTATGCAAATCTTATGGCATCAGAACTGTTTTTCTTCACTTTGTCGGAGACACCAAAGGTCCTTATACTAGGCATATCAATGTCTTTGTGTTTCACTTTGTCAATCTCCATAATCAGAAAAATAAACTCAGACTACTGTCATTTGATGTATAGGTCAAGTGATTTGCACAATGCCTCTATATATGCTGAAATCAAGACAAGGATTCCAGATACTATTCCTTGGGATTACAATGCAGAGAATATGGTTGGTGTAAGTTTTGCAGTTAAGGTAATGTTTGTCTGGACACCAAGAAACTAGGTAATATCGTTGACCTAGATAATACTAGATTTTAAAGATCAAAGAAATTTATGGACCATATATCTTAAAATTGGTGCAAGTGGATATATGTACAAACTTCATGGGAATAATAAGTAGAGCACAGATAAGATTTATTAAGGAATCTACTGAATACTTCTCAAAATCTTATCAGAGTGGATTGTAATATTGTATAATAAATTTTGTAGGAGGCATGCAAAGCATATATCTGCTTAAAGAAAACTTCCAATTACATCTATCAAAGTTTATGTAATCTGGATATGCGGTGTTGCATTACCAGCATATAATAAATATGTAACAGTTTTCCTGTATGTGATTTTTTGGGAAAAGTTTAAATGTTGTTAGGATTCGGCATCTCATTTTTTCCTTGAGAAAAAGGAAGAACATAAGTGTATTTTAACTCTGATGGCGTGTTCCAGTCTGCTGCACTGAAAGAAGCGATTGATGACCTTGAATGGCCTGGCTCAAGCATCCAACTGTCTATAAATCCAGACCCTCCTATAGTTACTTTTAAAGGTGAAGGTCATGGCGGTTTGCAGGTATCAAGTATAAAGTTTTAGATTCCCTGTATCATAAGTAATTAACTCAGTTTTTAGTTTTACTCAAGATCCATGTACTGAGAATGTACTCTTGGGTTTCTGTTTTACAGATTGACTTCTTTTATAATACTCAATTTGATCTTTTCATTGCATTTCAGTGTGATCGCTATGTCTCATACAGGTAGCCACCAGATAGACTGGGGATTGTGCTCATGTAGAAAACTAGCTTGGTTATACTTCTTGTTTGATATCATCACATATTTCCTTATAACAGCTCACAAAACTTTAATTTTAAGAGCACTTTCTTCAGTGTGAATTTGGCACTGATAAAATTAATATTCCCTCAAATGGTTTCTCTCAACAAGTTACTTCTGCAGGTACAAATATAAGTTTCTTCGTGCAACTACTGCAAATATTCCAACTGGTGTTTTGAAGGATAACAGAGGAAGCAAGCTAACAATTGGGACGAGCGGACTATTGAAGATTCAACATTTAGTATCTGTACGCCCAGCACCTGGTCATCTGCAGCCTGGAGATTCTTGTGGCAATCAGCAGCAGCAGAATCGTATTTCATACATTGAATTTTTTCTCAAACCTGAAGAAGAAGATGATGAAGAAACAAACGATTCTTAAACTAATAAACAAATTGGATATTAACAAACTGGAAATTTTCTAGCAGGTATAGCTTGCTTAAAAGATATAGCAGCATTCTTTCTCTATAAGGAATTCGGGATGAAATGACTTTTAACACCCTTTAGGTGCAACTGGTCTTTAGGAATTGTCCAAGTGTACTACCTTTCCAGATGATTGTTTCCATGTATATTAATGACTGCACATCTGGCTCCTAACTAAGAGCAGTGGGGAGGTTTTTGGGACTCAAGAACTTTTATTAAACAGAATTGTGGCTAGCCACTTTTAAATTTAAAATTGACTGAGAATAATCAGATGCTCTGCTTCAGGACGGAAATCTGATGATGATGCATTTTTGAGAGTTCAATAAGATTTTGAACTGTTGAGTGCAATATCAATTTAGTTTTGATAGTACTCACTAATGTATGAGAATCAGTTAGAAACTGATATTTGACGCTGCACTTTTTTATGCCATTGGTGGCAATATAAGTGATAATTTGTACGTTGGCTTCTTAGCTATGCTTTCTGAACCAAACTCCATGATCTAGTCATGGTACTATTTATTTTATGCCTGGAATTGTTGTTCTGCAATGATTGAATCTCTAAGTAAGAGCAAGATGGTTGAATACCTTGATTAAAATCTCACAAGTTATAATATCAATAAATGAGAATTAGCTGCAAATGTATCATTTAGTAGAGTACGTTATTAGTCATAATTCTTTGGTGATCTCTCCTGTCAGATAACGTGGAGTTCTATTCAATATCATGGTAAGCCAATTGATTTGTTATAATGCTAGTCAGAAGGTTGACATTCATGAAGCCAATTTCAGGTGTGGTCTTATCCAAATATATGAACTTATTGCAGCCTCTCAAGCAGCTTTTAAAGCTTACTTTGCATAGAATGCCCCATTTTGAACTCGAATAATTTATAAACAAATCTTGTTAGTCTGTATCATGCTTTGTGGAAACCAGTTTCAATGTTGAGGTAAGTTCATGCTAAAATAGTTCTGGATGTATTCTGAAGCTCTTTCCTTCCAAAATATTTGGATAAGGATTAGCCCTTGCATGATTATATTCCCTCTCCCTCTCCCTCTCCCTCTCCCTCTTCTACACCATTATATTTGCAGGATGGGATTTTCGATGGTACATACAAAATCACACGAAGTCTATTTTTGTGGAGACACTTAAACCTTGACATTCAAGGTTTATTAAAAAAACAAACAAAAAAAGTTAGGGTGCATCATTTGAAGCATTGTTGTTAGACTAGTGGTGCATAGCAATTAGACAACTGCTGCGTAGCAATTAGTCCTTACCATTGCAGCATGTTTAAAAGTATAACTAGATGTGTGTTGTGTAGTAGCCAATTCTTCTTGTCAGTAAATGTTTGAAAATTAATCTATTTGGTGATGACACATGATATTTTACTATATGAGTTGGACATCAGTCTTGAGAAGTTGAAGATTTACCACTTGGGTAAAGGTTGAAGTGAGTTTGAAAGTTAAGATTTTAGTGTTCTCATAAATCTATGATGTTCAATATTGCGAGTTTTTTACTCTTTTTCCATTATAGATGTGAAAAAAAAACATCATAAATCAACGTTAGAAATATTTAGCTATTCTTACAAATTAAAATATACAAAGAAAAGAATTCTACACTCTAATGACATTTAAGGATTGGTTAAGTAGTACTGTATCACATGATCATAGCAAGTAAATGAGCTCTTAACATCATCTTTGGCTAATTTGGTAGGGCATAGCATATTTTTAACAATTTTCAATATTCTAGATAGTATTTGATATAGTACTAACCAGGCAAAAGTGTTGAAAAGATATAGTAGAATAAGAATATGGCTGTATCTTGTGCAATTAGCAAGTATTCAATATATAGTTAATGCGTTATGCTATGAAATGATTGTTTGGAAAACATAAATCTTTTCCAAGAAGCCTCTCAAACAATAAACCCTAATATGATGTTTATTGGTTCGCATCTTGCAGCTCAAAAATTGTAGAACATTGCATGTTGGCAATTGGAGGTGGTCCTTTGCTATCTTATAATTGATTGTCAACATCATTTCAACAAGACACGGGTTGTTAATAGATTTTAAATTTGAGCCTTGAATCTATATTTGAATAAGATGTTTGCATGAAATAACTTAGAGGTATGATGAGACCTCAAGTTTGTAAAACCAAAGGAAAAAGAGATAAATTGAAGCCAAAAAATCAAATTTAATAGATAACTTTATAGTCTAGTTAACAATGATATCGAGTCTTAAATTATCAATGATTTTGACACCAATAGTTTCTTGATGGAATAAGAGATCACACATTAACACAATATCTCAATATTTTTAAAACAAAGGCCATATCATCACTTTTCAATATTGAAAATAATTTCCAAATCAATTTGAAGTATCAAATATAGGCTAACAAGGAGAAGCGTAGATAACTTCTACAATATACTTCACAATGGCTGAAAACATTCATGTATACACGGAGATCACAAAGTCATTATCAAATATCTCAAATATCACCAAAATCATTAAATCTGCAAGGATGCCTTCCAAATATTGAACCATATCAAAGTTATAGCCAATGCAAAGCCCATTGACATGAATATCGCTTGTGGATTCATCAAAATAAGGCACGGGATTCCAAAGATTGATAACAACCCTTTCACAATAAAATTTTGACACTAAGCATCATACTAATTTAAGTTTTTTTCTGGACCGCATGTGGTGACACTGACGAAAATATTCATTTAATGGACCACGAGATACCATTCCCAAGCCAATTTGGCAAATAGAGGGTAACATAGAACTATTCATCATTCTCTTTCCAAACCCTTGTATTCCTTTCTGCAAACGGAACACAACTCACTAACATGGAGATCTTTAACATGTTTGAAAATTAATGAAATGATATATCGGGCCTCGGTTCAAAAGCATATGCAGAAACAGGAACTCTAAAGTTCTCAACCCTATCACGTACTGAGAAGCAACTCCATGATCTATTTTCTGTATTGAAAAAGACTAGATTTCCACTACCTTCTCTACAGATGCAAATATATTCCCCTGCTGCAAGCCATTTGTATCTGGATTGTGGAGAATATGAGTCTGAATTCAAAAACCCCAACAGCTCTTGAGGCATCTTTGGAATCGCCTTCCACGATGGTTTTGAAGTTATTTTAAAATTACTGTCATACTTTAACTCCCACAAACATAATTCTTCTGAATCCTGCCAGACGAGAACAAGTGCTGACCCACATACAAGCAAGTTAGGAGGCATGGATAAATTAGAAGTATTGGGTATGGGCGAAAATAGATGCACCATCTGACATGTGCAATCTTCTATAATCCTAAAAACCCTCGTGCCCCATTCCCTAGAACTTCTCACAATACACAAAAATAAACCCTTAAAGAAGACTATATCCCATACACGGCTTGGGGGCAGCTGTTGTACAACAAACCATGATTTCTTTGACAGATCATAAACCTCTATGAAGGTCTGGTGCACTGCTACTACTTGATATTGGTAGCCCTTCCACAGAATGTCTCCCACTATTATCCCTTGGTCTTTGTTGAATTCGAACATGGGAAGTTGGACAAAAGTTTCTCTTACTAGATTGCATACTATAACCATTTCCCGGGGAATGTTCTTCCTTGAAGGAATTTGAGTACCTGTTCCATTAAGCGGATTGTCCAAAAATCGTTCAGTTTGCATCGCGTTAGTTGTAAGGAGTAATCCTCCCAGAGATGCCCATATGAAACGATGACGATTACGAGGAAAAACCTTCAGTACCTTTGTTGTCACGTTCAGACGGTAATAAAGTAATCCCAGTTCTACGAGAAGCCACGGATCCTCTTTGAAATATTCCATCCTCCAAGTTAAGAATTGCTTTGCAGATAGATGGCTGTTCCACTCTTTGGACACCGTACGGAACCTTGTCACCGATTCTAATGGAAGCCGCTTGAAGATGCTCTCTGTTACTCCATCGGGTAATTCAGACCATCTAACCTCCATTTCAGAACTCTGTTGAGAATGAATGAATGAAGGAATGAAAGGAATTTTAATGACGTCCACGACCCAAAGTCTAAGGGATCGAGAGAGGATCAATTAATCTGCTGTTGAAATTTTTCCAAGTAGATTCTTTTGTTGAGGATCCTCGTTAGAAAAGTAGTTGTTTTGTGTAATTTTGTCTCTTTAAAGAGTTCATTCATATTTCACATATAAGTTGTCTTCGTAATGACTGTGAATATCTTCATAAGTTGTACATTCCTTGATTAAATGTCACTCTGTTGCAACCACCCTTTTGTTGCAAAAATTACAAGTTCTTTCTTCCCACATCTCTTTGGGAACTTTCGATCTACCAGTTTTGCATCGCAAATGATGAGAGTTGGTCCTCAGCCGAGCCATCAGAATTTTTGCCTTACTTTTAAGTGCAAAACCTAAATATTCTTTATAGCCATGATCCCACTTGGGGTTAAATTTTTTGACATAGTAAGCTTTTTTTCTACCTTTCTGTTTTGCCCACATGACAGTCTTGAATTTATCTAACAACCACTTTTTTTAATCTCTATATTAGTTTTTGGGCACTCATTGAGGTTTATGTTCCATTTGTTTAACCACTTGCTATTTTGTTTCTTCCTCCATTTTTTTTTCTCCATTCTAACTCCTCTTCAACCACCATCCTAGGCCAGCGATGCATATCCATATTTCCCACATTTTTTTAAGTAGCATAGCAAGCGAATAATTGTCGTGGCTTCAATCAGAAACATACCACCCTCCGCCAAGAGGATCTTGAATTTTTCTAACACATGGTAGTCTTAACACCCACTTTTTTTTAATCTCTATATTAGTGTTTGGGCACTCATGGAGGTTTATGTTCCATTTGTTTAACCACTTGCTATTTTGTTTCTTCCACGTTTTTTTCTCCGTTCTAACTCCTTTTCAACCACCATCCTATGTCAGCGATGTATATCCATATTTCCCACTTTTTTTAAGTAGCATAGCAAGCGAATAATTGCTGAGGCTTCAATCAGAAACATACCAGCCTTTGCCAAGAGGATCTCATATGAGACTGTCAACTTGACCTTGAGGTTACTAGTGATAAGACATTTTTGGATTCTTTCTATCTGCCGCCATTGATGATTTGACAGGTTACTCCCCCAAACCTCACACCCATATAGAATAACCAGAACCACCAAAATACCAGAGAGAGTCTTCCTGGTCTTCCAATCCCACAACTCAGCTTTCCTGTATCTATTGTGAAGAAGGTAAGAGGCTTTCCATCCCCCTGTATTCTTTTTGATCTGCATGTCTCCCAACTTAGCTTATAGTGGAAATAAATTCTTAGGTACTTGTACTCTTTCACAATCTCTAAAGAGTTGCCCTCAAAAATAAAAGTATGTTGTTGTTTTTTCTTTTTTTCAAAGAAAATATCATGGTTTTAGTCTTAGAGGTATTAACTTGAATCCCTATCTCATGGCAAAAAAGCTCCAATTTTTTCAAATGCTCTCTCAATCCTTGAGTGGACTTTGCAATAAGAATAAGGTCATTGGCATACAGAAGCAACCTCACCACATAACCTACCAAATGTATGTCTTCTCTATTGGCCTTGTTTAAACACTCTTCCAATTTATCGATGTAGAGACCAAACAAAGTAGGGGATAAAGGGCACCCTTTTTTGACACCTATGTCACTCCCAAAACATTCAGACATGCCCTCCTTAATTCTAATTTTGGCTCTGACCTGTTCATACAACTTATAAACAACAACCCTTAACTCCATTGGGACGTCCAACTCTTCCATTCTATGCCACAACTTATCCCTAGGAACGATGTCAAAAGCTTTCGTAAAGTCCACGAAACAATAAAAAGCTTCTCCCCCTATTTTTCCCACACTTTTTCAATGAAATGTCTTAGAGTGATGCAATGATCAACGATAGAATGCTTTGGTCTGAAACCCGCCTGTCCCTTTGCTCTTCTCTCTTCTTTTTCTGCCCAATAGCTGATTCTACACTCTAACATCCTCCCAAAGAGTTTTCCAAGAAGGGGATTCACCATAATGGTACGATAATTGGAGGGATTGTTGATGTCACCACTCTTGTGAAGAGGAATAACAACATTGGTAGTCAATTCAATAGGGAAACTGCCCTGTGTGACCTTGTTAAAGATGTCATTGATGTGTGGAGCCAAGAATTCCACTCCCCATTTTAAAAATTATGCCTGCAAACCATCAATATCTTTTGCTTTAACATTTGTCAGCTTCTTTATACCCAGTTTAATGTCCTCAATAGAAAATAGCTCAGCTGAAGTCTTAATTATAGGTGGGCTATCCTCCTCATTTGGCCGTTCATATAACAACTTTGCATATTCTAACCATTGAGTATCTGTGATGTTTTCTACTTGTTTTCTCTTCTATTGCAACTTTCTCCAAAAACCCTTAGGATTATGTTTCCCTGAAGAGATTAACTCTTTCCTTCGAGCAGTCACATAACTCTCATTTTTGGATTTTATCAATTGTTTGTATGCGTAAGTATTTTCTTTGCATGATTCCCCCTCTTTAAGAGATCTCTTCGCCGACTTGCATTCTTTGTCATACCAAGGGTTAGTTAGAAAAGTGTTTGAGATGCCCCTCATTGGCATAGATCTCTTACACTCCCTTAAGGTACTATGAATTAGTGGAATCAACATACTACTGCTCAAGTGTTCACTCTCACCATTGTTGTCCTTGAGATCAACATTGTTTCTAATCAACTGGAGCTGCCGATTAAGAGCAGTATAAAATAGTTCATGATTCTCCTGATTTATAAGAATATTACCATGTTTATGACCTTTTGTACAAGTGCCTTGGGTTTTCTCACTTTGCGGTCCCTTTGTATTTATACTATATTTGATAAAAAGAGACATGATCAGAATTTAACTCTATAGGGAAACATTCAATCCTAAAACCCACCAATTTGGGAATGGACGTTTAAGAGCATATCACATAATACACGACGCTTTGTCCATTATACGTTTTACAAGTGATGACATTTGATCTTGGCCAATACTTCATGCCATTGCATATAGCCAATCCATGGAGACTACAAAGACCCAACAATTCGGCTCCAAAATGCAGAATACTTCCCTTCCCATCATGCGAAGTCCTTTTACTGAAGTTATCTTTACTCTCCTCTAACCACAAGGGGATTACTGTCCTCTGCCATATCCCTGCCCAACTGAATAGATTGATTACTTGCTGTCCTAGCATTAAAATCCCCAATTAAGATTGTGTCTCCTATAGAGTTGAAAGCAGAAATATCTTTCTTTAAAGCTGCATATGGATCTTCATTGTCAAGATTTCTTTTCTTGTAAAACCTTGAACTTTTAGGTGTGAAGTAACAAGCAACCAACCACGAAACCACCCCACATTCTTCAATTTTCAGCCATATAAATTGTTTATTTGGGTCTTCTTTCTCCACTTTTATGATTTTGTTCCATGTTTCTTTTATTAGTATTGTTATCCCTCTGTGTTCTTTACCTATTTCCGTCTCTTCATTCCAAATAGAGATTTTATTGTATCCTTCAAATTTTGGGATTCCGCACCCTTCATGTTCATGCGTTTCTGTTTGAAAGATAATGTCTTTCCCTTCAGCTATGAGAGCCAACCCTGATCCTCTTCTCCACGGGTATCCTCTACAAGTCCAACTTATCATGTTTAGATACTCTCGTGGGACCCCGAATCCCTATTTCTGGTGCGTTGGTCTATCAACAATTTGTGCTTTACCATTCTTCAGCCATGCCCACTTTCCTACATCTCTCGCTGATTTTACTTTCTCCCATTCTTTCCTCTTCTCCCCTTGTTCTGTGAGTGTTGAATCTTCATCCAAGTAGATATGAGTACCTCTAAGCAACCCCCTATTCTTCAAAATCGCAGTCTTGTCCTCTGTGTTGCCTAAAGTAACTCTCATATGTCTATCTTTCCCAACTCCCATACTCTTACCAATTGCTTGACGTATACATACTGTCCATTTCAGCTTGTCTATGAGGAAATCTCGTGCTAGAAAATATGTTTTTCACACTCTCTGTAATCCTTTAATCCTTTGATAATGATGTTTACTGCCTTCTCATGTTTGTCTTTTTCCTCTCTTATTTTCTTCTTTATTTGCATCTCAATATTTTTTTTGCTCTGATGTCGGTTCATTTACCACTTAAGCAAGGACTTGGCCTCTTTTATCTTCTCCTTTAATTCATTTTCTCTTATTAGCATGTTTTCCATTGTTGCCTGAAACTCTTCTAGTTGTACTATTGTGGTTGTTTTCATTGGTTCGGAGCTGCTATTTTCTGTTGCTTTCTCATAATCCATATCTTGCTTTAGGATGACTAATTCTTGTTTTCCTCTCTTAATGCCTATCTGAAGGCTTAATACCTACTCTATAAGCCATTTGTTTTCCCTCTCAAGTTCCCAACTAGCTATCGTGACCTCGTCTAACTTGTCACTTTCTTGCTGCCCCTTTGCCTCCAAAATTTTGAGTATCTTTTTCAAGTCCATAAGATCACTTACATACAACTCTGATGACCAAAGCAAAGGGGAGGAAGAGGGGTTGTACGTATCTTTATTGTTTGGTGATCCCCCTCTCCACCTTCTTTGCCCACCGTAATATTTTTGATAGGAGTCTTTGTCCTATCATCTTTGATTCCTCTTTGTACTGCTTGGTCATCCGCTGCATGGTTCCTTGAATTAGCTATCGAGACGTTGTTCTTAACTTCCCTAGGAAGTATCATGATGAACCCTTTTTTTCTGCAGATGTTTCCTCTTCCGAACTTGTCTCCGCTTTAGAATCCCCACATATTGTTTTTCGTTCACAAAGATGAACTTATTATTTATGTTGCCTGCAGGCTAAAGAACCTCTGATAGGAGGGACTGCCACTTTGGACCATACCATGTTTGTACTCCTGTTGGTTGAAGACTACATGGAGCCCACTGTACCAACCCTAGGTTATCCGAGCGAGGATTTAAGCTCAAAACTTGACCACCAATAGACCCTTAGGCCCTTGTCTTAAAACTGTCTATTCCTAGATCCTGTAGATTGAGCATGGTTGTAGATAAAAGCTTACAAACTCAAGAGCCCAAGCCCCAGTTTGTTTTATTCGAAACCCCAAGTTGTCGGTTTGCATATTTGATAGGTTTGTTAAATCTTGGTTTGCAGACTTGAAGATTGAAAAAAGATCATGGTTTTCCATTTTTCAGTGATTTATTTAATAAGGACAACCTGGAGAAAAAAACATCACAAGAGACAGAGGAAAGAGGGTGGTGTAGACATGTTCCCACAAATCGTTGGACCCACAGAATATAAAATGTTAATATTTGTTTGCTACAAACAAAACCCTTGTCGTTGTCGTTCCTACTCCTCGCCGTCGTTCTTGTGGAAGCCGTTATGAGTGTAAACGTGCAACACGTCTAGAGGAATAATTATGTCTTTTGCAACAGGAAAGGTTTGGTGCAACAATATTCTGGGCCATGGAAATATAATCCCCAAATCGGCCCTTCCTTTGTTTTAATTTATTTAAAGCCCCGTGTTCACTCTAATTTGTGGTGGAAAATACTTCCTTATCATCTTGCGTTCATTATTTATTTATTGAAAATGAAAAGTTGTTCTTTAATCTTTCTGGTTTGTTGTTTTTTTGGTTACATGACATATAAATAGCATGTTAATTGGGCTGATGGTGGGATGCGAGTTAAGGGTAGGATTTTATGGAGTGGGCTCAATTGAGATTTTTTAGCATTATTTTTAAGTAGATATTTTTATATATCTTGTTGGTGGGCTTTGATTGTATAATTAAACACACTGTCAAATAAATGAAAAAGTGGTAAAATCTGGAAAATTTGAAATTGGCAAAAAAAAAAGCCTTAACAACCACTATTATTTTTTTTAGCAATTTGTAAAGTTGGTGGTCCCATGATTATTAAACTCAACGATCTATGTTTTTAAATAAATAATTAATAATAGATTTTGTACATAAAATTTATTTAAAAAATGAGGCAAATAAAAGAGAGAGAAATCAGAATCATGTGTGATTTTTCTCAATAAACAGTTGTTGCTTATTTTTGACCTCCATGTTTTTTCAAAGCTTATTTAACCCATGTTCCTAGCGTTCCCTTACAATTTTTTAATTAGAGGGAAAAGATAATTTGAAATCTTTTGTTGTTTTAGTTGAGCAACTGCTACTTAAAAATTTAAAAATAAGCTTTGAAAACAATGAGATATTGAAAATAGGAAAGAACTAAGAAAGTAACACAAGTCTTCACCATGTTTTTCCATCTCCTTCTTGTTTTCCTACAATTTTGTCTTCAAATATTATTTGTAAAAAATATGACTAAGAATTTAATTTAAAAATAATATTTAAGATGACTGTTAAAAATAAACAACAAATGTTACATCTATGGACCACCAACTAAGCAACAAATGTTACATCTATGGACCATCAACTTCACAAATTGTTCCACAAAATTTTGAGCAATTGTTGCTAGAATGAGCTAATAAACAACATGGGGATATGCATGGCTGCTCTACTTTTTGGTGTTTCCATCTGATGTTTGAGATAAACTAAAGGGTTTTCCTTCACCTATGATTGGTTACCTCAAAGCAATGGCCAACTTGCTCAAGAATTCCTTAGAAACAAGAAATATCTCCTTCTGTTTGGGCTCTGCAAAACCCAGGGAGGTCCCCCTTGTAATACCTTTGGTTATTGACAAAAATTAATCAAGTATTACACATTAAGCAGATAGCTCTAAATTTGTTGGACCATAATGCATATGAATCTATTCCAAAATTGGCTCTATTTTGACGTACATCATTAGTGCATATTTGAGAGATAAAAAACTATTCTAACCCTACTCCTATCAACGAAAATGGAAAATGATTTTGATGATTGTTGAAACTAAAAAGATTATGATCAGTACCTAGGATCATTAGGACAGAGTCTGATGTCTAATGAGTGACAACAAGATTGCATATGCTCTTCTAAATACCCAAGCCTTACTCAAGCTTTTAATTGTTCACATCACACATCAGAGATTTAACAAATCATTGCACTTCGCAAATAAATCGAATCTCTGCATGAAGTATTGAATCCAAAAGTGACAGGAAGAGGTCACAATGAATGCCTCTATAGAAAAAGAATGACCCATACCCCTTCGAGCACTTAGTGATCAATCCTTTGGCATAGAAAAATAGGTTTGAGGGCCATCTGCAATAATAAATGACCATGGGGCAGGTGAATGAATAGAGTAGAAGCATAAAATACTAGTGACGACACCTAAAAAGAAGGGTTGCTGGGGCAAAAATTCACTGGATGCAGTTGAGTGACCAATGCTTGGTCGATCCTCTATAGTTCTTTTTATTACTGAAAGTCCCTTTGATGAATACCACTGTTTTCATTTTAGTAGTCATGGTCATCGATAAAACTGCATCATGCTTTGTTGATGTCATTGTTAATGGAAGTAAGCATAAGCTATATCAAAAATGACTTATCAAAAAAAGAATTACTTTCCTCATCGAACAGTAATGCTGCTTCCTATCTTTGAAGTTCCATCTTTGAAATCAGGTTCTGACAAGAATTCCAAAATTGGATATTATCTCCACCTTCCTCATTTTGCAAATATTGCAACCTCGAAGCTTTGAGTAAGAAACTTTCCACGCGATGTTTTCTAGTTCCACTTTCCCCGTTGGGCTTCGAAAAGGTTCCAAAACCATAGAGAAATTATGATGGATCCTGAACTTTAGAGAAAATGCATGACTAATGCCCCCTTGTTGCTGATGCTTTTCATTCTAATTTGACTGTCGATTTTCGATGAGAGTTCCGGAATTGAATGCGGGCTCTGAAAAGAGTTTCAGAACTTGAAATTTCATTGCTTCCTTTTCAGATTTACACTTTATTTTCTTTTCTTCCTTTCCATGGTTCCAAGTCGCGTGTTGGGGTCCGAGAGGTGTTCAAGAAGTGACCAAAAACTCCGACCAACTTGAGAAACAATTTGAACAACATCATTTAAGCTCAAAAAAGACAAGGAATTGGAAAATTTCTAACATGGGAGGAAAATGGGCAATGTTGGTCCAAAAAGTTAAATTAAAAATGCACAACATGGTGAATTAGGGTAAACAAGGGATTAAGGACATAATCAAGTTTTTAATTTTCAAGGCTCTAATAGGAAAGTAGACTTACAAACATGATCAAAATATAACAAAATTTGTCGGTCCTAATAGTGGCTCTAGTAAGGGATGGCTAGTTGTAGACTAGCACATAGGCTCATAAAAATTTGGAGCCCAAACCAAAAGCAACTAAGAAAAAAAAACATATTTACAACTTTGTACACTAATCTACTGTGCATGGAAGAAAATGTTAAACAAAGAAGTGCTTTAAGAATTATCCATGCACTAGCACTTCCAACACTTCTCCATCAATTGATTGCATGTAATAAGAATCTACGCCATTATTTTCCATTATTATGAAAGGAAGCAACCAGAGTGATTCAAATTTTCCATGCTTACCATTCTCTTGGTTCCTTACATTCCGCATTAGTACGTGTAGACATCTAAAATTGGTCAGGTGTGATGACATGTAACTGATTAAATGTTTGAAGATGTTAAGTTGATCACTGAAATGCAGAAAGAGAATGCAAGACATTAAATTAGTTAATGGATTGTATTGCTATTGATGTCAACCTGATATAATATGATTGGTTATATTCAAAGTGTCAAAGACTTCAAAGATTCAGAGAGATAAAGATTATTCTTTCAGTAATGCATAATAGATCAACATTCACTAAGTGACTACAAACACCGACAATTAGTGGAACCCGACAGACAGAGAAACCCGAGAGCAAAGTCACAGTGATGCCTGAGCAAGAAAACTGACAAGCATTATCGACAAGCAGAATCACAAGCATAACCGACGACCATAATTATAGTGTTACCCGATGGACAACCCCGAAGGACAGACAACTCAATGGACGGACAACATCGACGAAGAAGCCCGAGGAAAACTGAAGTGTTGACCAAAGATATCAAAGAGTTAAAACACCAAAGTTAACTGGAGTTCAAAAATGACAAAATATCTAGTTGGCGGAGCTAAAGATAAACTTAACTGGTTGTTAACATTGTTCTTATCGACAAGTTAAATCCATAGATAAGTAAAAGATGAAAAGCTATTTTATCCAGTTGTCAAAGAGATTTCTTCGAGATAAAACAGGAGTAAAGCTTTAAATCAAGATTGACGATAATTATGGATCACGCCAAGATCAAAAAGGTCAAGAACCTATAAACGATGAAATCATGTCTATAAAGAGACATCTTAATTAATTATGAATTAAGGGGAGTGAATAGAAAAAGAGGATGTTGGAGAGAAATTAATGAAGAACAACTTCATGCAGTCCTGATAAATCAAGCTAAGGAAAGAGTTAAAGATTTTTGCAGACACCGAGCAACAGAGCACAACATCACCGAGCATAAAGAAGTGGAGCAAATGTATTGAAAATATACATTGATCATAAAGGTAAAATGAGCTTACAATAGATCTAAAAATCAGCAAGTCTAAGTTGTATGTATGAATAGATCATTTACTGTTTCAATTTAACCATTGGATCAGAAAGTCTCTTAACCGAGTATGATTTAAAGATCCTTTCTATATTGAGATACATCCCAAAGAGTATCAAAAAGTTTGATCATGAAGATAGCATGAGATGCCAGATATGATTTGACAAACTACACTGGGTTTGGTCATAGAAGGTAGCATAGAGATGCCTGATATCAAGTGACAAACTATTCTATTAAATCCTCTAACAAGGTCACACCTAGCAGTGTGTTTGTAACCTTTAACAGGGTTGGCTCTTCACCGACCCCACTTCAGAAGAGTGAAAATTTTGGGTTACCGGTCCCAAGTGGTTTTTCCCTTAACAGGATTTCCATGTTAAAAATTCACGTGTCAATGTGTTTATGAGTCATTACTTTAGTGTTTTGCATTACACATAACTAATTTGGATTGATCGGTATACTCTAAGTAATTTACTATTTTTCGGTAAATGAAAGATTGCTAATCGGTAAACTAAAAGAATAAGGTTTAAAAGAGAACTCCGAGTAGTAGTTATTTGATAAGTTTATTTGAAGACATTCATCTTATAGGACTGAAGATAACTAGAGGCTTAATATTGTGATACAAAATTTTTGGGTTGATTTATTGGAATATTTTTGAGGCCACTGATTCACCCCCCCTCTTAGTTATTTCTAACAAGGTGATCTCTAATCAAGCAAATCTGCAAATCTCAACAAATTGCTCTAAATCTCATCAAAATGGATCAAATCAATTCAAATGGACATTTATCAATCAAATTGGGATAAATCAATTTAAATCAAAGGATTAATTAACAAATGACATCAAATAATTAAATATAAGCCTAAAGGGATTAATCAAACTATATAATTGATTTTAATCAATTAATTGTACATTTTAAATCAAAAATCAAATCCAACCTATTCCCCTACATGGCTAATTTAGTTAATTGATTGAATTAATACATCCTAATATATTTCAACATGAATTTGAGGAACCAATGAGAATTGAGAAAGCAAAGAACATGGATCACTTCAAATTTGCAATCCCAATCACTCATTTTGAACTTTCAATCCTAATCACACAAATTTGTCTCTTTGTCCCAACTTTTGAGACAAGAATTTAAATTGTCTCCCCATTTGAAACCCTTTTAAAGCCTCTCACTCAACCAAAGATTAATCATGACCAATTGACTCTACCCCCTACACTTGGGAAAATCCTATAAATAGAAGTCATTTTGCACACATAAATAATCCTATAAATTCGAATACAAAGCATCTAGACTATAGCCATTTTCATAGAAATTGAGAGCATACCAAAGCATAATTGATCATTTTTCATAGCAATTGAGAGCATTTGAGTTCATAATTGAAGCAAATTGAGAGAATTTGAGAGTTAGATTGGCATATATTTATCATTTTTCTCATTCTAGGACTATCATTAGTAGAGATTAAGGCTGAGAGCTCTATTAACATGCTTAGATAGAGATCCATGGGATGCTTATTGATTTATTTGCAATTCTTAGTTTAAATTGTCTTTATTATTCCATAGGATTTCTCATAAATAAACTAATCTTATGAAGGTGTATTTCATTCACACATAAATGGTGCCCATCGTGGGGCTTTAGGCCTCAAATCATCGTTTTATTCTAAATTTTGTGTGTTTTGCCTTCATTTTGTGCTAACTTTACAGATTGCAGGTCAAATGACACCTACAAGAAAAAGTATGACACCTACAAGAAAACAAACGACGCCTGAAAATTCCTTCTTATTTCTTGTCTAATTCTTTTCATGCCTGTCAAATAAAGTGTACCGCTTATGCACATAAAGCGACGCCTGCTACTCGGGAAATACTGCCTATGATCTGCCTTTTTCCGCCTATGATCTTTTGTGTTTCGCATTTAATCCTCTTTACAACGCCTGTTATTTTTTCATTTTACGCCTGTAATCTATTAAGTAACGCCTAATTCACTGCAAAGTAATGCCTAGGTTACTTCAAAGAAATGCTTTACACACTGCAAAATCACGCAGCCTAGCTGTAAAATGACGCTTGCTTTTGTCTGTGTTTTATTGCTTTCAAATTGATAAAATCAAATTACTAACTCTCTGTTTTTGTGTTTTCTGCATATGAGCAAACATTTGAAAGTACAAAAACCCGAAGTGAGGGTCACAAGGCCAAGCAAGGAGGTAAGAATCCAAAACAAGTACTCAAAGAAAATTCATAGTGCTTTAATTTTGGAGGATTTAGAAAAAGAGTACGAATTGTATGAGCATTACATTAAAATTAGTAATGCTTACAAGAAAAAGTTTCCATCTCTTAATTGATTTTATGCATTAAGTCCTTAAATTGGTTTTTGCAAAATTTGGCTAAGGAACTTAATTGAATTTTATATTCTAATTTTAGTTTTTCTTCACTTTGTTTGGTTGTGTTGGACTAACTTTGTTGGAGGAGACGGAGAGGGAACGATCACCACTAGGTGAGTGAGAAAAAAACAAGTAAAATATCTCAAAAAAGCGCCTAGCCTTTGCTAGCATCAAAAATAGATATTTTTCATATCAAGCTTGTTTTCTTTAAATTGTGGCATTTCTTTGATATCTAGATTAATAGGGACACCCTATTATGGTCCATTCCGAACAAAACATTAGGTATATGCTCTCAACTTTTTGAAGTTGATCAAAAAGCCAAAAGTGTTGAGTTTGGGTGGTAGAAAGAAAGGGAGGAAATTGAACCAAATATTTCAAGCTTTTTAAGAACCTCCTTGTTAAGAGGTTGAAAATGAACATATGTGTTTGAAGTGCTTGGAATTTAAGGGAAGCAATAAGGATATGCTCTTCACTCTTTGAGTGAATCAAACTCCCAAACTTGCTTAACTTAGTTCAATTTTTGCTTTCTTATATACATGCTAGATAAATTAGAGACTTAAAAGGCCTACCTCCTGAGTACATCCTTAAGAGGACGGTGAGAGAGAATTACCCAAAGTGGGAGATACTCACTTTAGCTGTGAGACTATCTGACCCACTATAAAAAAATCCACTCTTCCTTTATGGGTCGTAGTGACTAAATTGTGTTAAGTATCTTCACTTCCTCTAGTAGTCCTTCGGGATTGTGCAAAATCATACTTTCGTGCGTGTGGGAAGCCTGCAAGGGGGTATAAGAAATTTTCATAGTTTAGAATGGAGGTGTTAATTGAAACCTTGTTAAAGTAGCAAGCTACCTTTTTAGAGCCATATTGTTTAAAAGCCAAATCTGACTCTAGGTAGATTGTTTGGAAGATATTCTTGTACAAGACCTATTAAAATGACTTAGAACATACACTTAGTGTGTTTTAAGTATATGATGCAAACTTGATATGTGTGCTATGTTTGTATCTACATTTTCAAGCAAGAATACCATTTGACAGATCTGATCACAGACTTAATCTTTTTAAAACCCTAAAAAACTGTGAAAAACCTACCTGATCTGCAAAGTGCCGTGTACAGAAGTTTAAATACCATATGCAATAATTTATGTGACGCTTGTAAACTGAAATGATGCCTATCACTATTGAAATGCCACTTAACACACTAGAAACCGATGGCTGCAAACTTTTAAACACCACCTAAAAATAGGCAAGAGTCACCTACAATCTACAGAGTGCCACGTATAGTAATTCCAGTAAACACCTATACAGTGCAAAGTCACACCTAAACCAAAGGAAGTGATGCCTAAAAATAGAAAAAGGCAAACTAAGGATATTTCTAGAGGGCTTGGATAAAATTTAATAACTTTTTCAGATACCCTTTTTGGAATTCTCTGTGGTGGTAACCCTAACTGGTTAAAATCCTTACATTTGATTAAATTTTCAAAATTGTAAAAGGATTTAGGGTTTTCTTGTCAATTTGTGATCAATCACGTTAATGCTGACCTTTACTAGGTCACATTACATCAGGAATAACTTGTTACCAGACAAGACTTACCTTCGTCAATCAATTTAATTTTCAAGCCGAGATCCCTTTGTAGCTCCTTTACACATTGAAGGACAAAAATAAGAAGAGCCACCAAACATGGCCATGCCTTTGGTAAATATGAATGATTTGAGCAATCATGAGGCTGATCAAAACCAAAACCAGGGTCTAGGTGGAAGGGAAGAAAGACACGAGGATATACACCAAGAAGATCCTGTTTTTAAAGGTGGCCATGAACATGAAGATGAAGAACCCATGAAGGAAAGGATCAATGAGGCCTTACAAAACCGCCTCTTTATAAATGTCATGGGGAAGATCTTAGAAAAGGATAGAGAAAAATACTTCTTTTACTTAGCCCAAGCAGGGGTTCAATTACCCCATGATTATGATGTTTATAAGTTGAAGAAGAAAGAAGAAGATGATCCCATGGCTATGATGAAGAAACAATTTAAGTTATTTCAAGCTCAATTGGACAATATGAAACAAGCAGGGGCTCCTACACCCTTCTCTATCAAAGATCTATGTCCATTTCTATTTGATAAAACTTTAATTATGGTACCATTTCCCCCAAACATATTTTTTTCTAAGTGTGATAACTACGAAGGAATATCCGATCCTCATGATCATCTAAGGGGATTTTGTGCATTAAGCTTGGAGTTCATGCATGATACAACATATTTAATGAGACTTTTTCCAAGGAGTTTAGGAGGAACAACGATGGAGTGGTTTTCAAAACTACCCTCTGGTATTCACACATTTGAAGAGTTGGCTTCCAAGTTTGTGACCCATTATTCCTATAACATTAAGCATGAGGTCACCATGATAAATTTATGTAATACCAAGCAACGTGATGGAGAGGGATTCCTTTTTTTCTTACAATTATGGAGAGAAGCATTTGCACGATACCCTCAAAGTGTGCCCGAAAAGGAAAAAATGGGCATCTTTGTTAATAGCTTGAACACGGAGATGAACTATTGGTTGAGGTTGCAATGCCCATGTTTATTCCAAGACCTAATTGAGAATGGAGTTACCATGGAAGAGGGTTTGTTGAAAAGTGGAGAGATAAAACTTTACAAGGAAAACAATAATTCCACTAATCACAATACCTCCAATAATTACAACAACAACAATAACAAAGCTCCTCCCAACAACAACCGGTTTTGAGTCAAGAATAATAACAAGGTTTTTGTGAATGATGGGGTTGTGGAGGAAAACAACCTAAAGGATAATCCCTTCAATCTTACACGAAGTTCAAATCAAGCTAATAATGTGAATCAAGCTCCCAAGGTTCCATTTAACAATAACAATAACTTTGGAAATAATCAAGTCGCTAACAAGCCTAAACCCTTCTTCACTCCAACACCTAGAAGGAAGTTTACATCTTTGGGAGAACCCCTTGAAAATGTGTTGCGAACCCTTATTTCCAACAAGATTATTGATTTACCCAAAGCTAAACCTTTTGAGCCACCTATAAATCCACCATGGTGGAATGCATCAAACAAGTGTGAATATCATCGTAATAGGGGACACAAAACAAATGATTTCATGCGTCTAAGACATGTGGTGCAAGATTTAATTGATAATGGTGTTATTAAAGTGGATGGGCCCCAAAATAATGAGGATCATACGATCTTTAAAACACCTTTCTTTAATCATGAAAAAGGTGAGTCTTCAAATTCGAACAACAATGGTAATAATTCCAAAGGCAACAACAATGTTAACTTTTCTCATCACTATGACAATACTATCAATACTTTATCCGAACAGGAGAGTGTTGTTAATGTTGTGGTGATAAAGGAACAACCTAAAAAGGATACTTCTAATGTCATCACTAGGGGGCACGCAGAAAGGACTACCCTACAAGGGGGTGCTCCTAAACCTATTGGTCCTACACAATCAAATATTTTGGCTAAACAAACAACTACTACCACGAAGCCTTATAGTTTGGTTGATCAATTGCAAAAGACTCCAGCACAAATTTCTATTTTGGAGTTATTAAAACTTTATCCCAATCATAAGGAGATCTTGGAAAAATCCCTAGTGGAGACTAATGTTACTATAAACTTGGAGGAGGATAAATTTAAAAACATGGTAGGACATCTTGTTGCACCACATTGCGTTTCATTTTTAGAACAAGATGATATGTCCACCACTCATCCCCAAAATTTTCCCTTGCATATAGAAGTCTTAATCCAAAGGAATAGGGTCAAGAGAGTCCTCATTTATGGAGGAGCGGGTCTTAACATTTTCTCTTTGAACCTTGTCAAATATTTAGGGTTGTCTGAATCATCTATTGATCCTAAAAAGAAGATTACTATCAAGGCTTATGATGAGGAGGAAAGATCTTTGAAAGGAATGATAGTTCTCCCCATTCAAGTTGGAACTATCAAGAAAGACTCCATTTGTCAAGTCCTTGACATGAAGTTAACTTATAATATTTTATTGGGAAGGCCGTGGATTCATGAGATGCAAGCGGTGTCTTCGACTTATCATCAATGTATTAAATTTCTGTACGTGGGTGAAGAAATAACTATTGGAGGAGATTCTAATCCCTTTCAATATTGCAATACAATGAAACCTCTTCATGAGATATTTATTCCACATAATAGGGAAGGCATCATTCCTAATGTCATCATTGAAGAAAACAAAGAGAAAGGTCCTAAGTCTACATCAAATGTTACATCTACTTCAAATCCTAATCAAACTAACTCAACTACATCAACTAAGGGTAAGGAGAAAGTGAGTTATGAGGGTCAAAGTTCCAATGATAATTCAGTCAAAGCTTCTACACCAAGGGTAGAAATTTTGAGACCTTCTAAGGATGAGAGAGAACAAACCAAAAAGTACAATTACCAAAAGATGAGCAAAATGATGCATAAGTTTGAAAAGCAATGTAGAATCAATTCCAAAAGAGTAGGGGAATATTTTGTTTCCCTATTTGATTTACCAACTTCCCCAAAGACACATGGGAAACCCTCAATTATTCATCAACCTCACAAATATAACTCTCATTTTGTAAGAGAAAGTGACAAATCAGCCCTAGAAAATGAGGATAATGAAGTTTTACAATGGCTCTACAAAGAGGAGGATACTTCAAATAATCCCGTTTAAAGAGTGCAACACATCAATATCCAAACCGATCAATATGACAAGGGATTTCAAATAATGAAAAAATGGGATACAAGGGAAGAGGAACCTTAGGAATTAGGAATAGAGGGTTTCTAGAACCTATTGAACCTCCTTGGAGGTCAAAGGATGATAAATCTGGAATAGGGTATCAAGACAAAGGAGAAAGTTCAAGCCCTATGCATGATTTTCATGAGAATGTACACATGTTAGAATCCGAGAGTGAAGATGATTCCAGAGACTTTGAGTGGGATACCCTATTCGAAGACTTTTGTCATGATAAAGAGGTTGATTTTATTCATACTTATGCTACCATTCCTAAGGCCAAAAGTCAAGACAATGAGGTTCAAGGTTTGAATTTTACACAAGCATCAAATGAGCCTCAAGAATCCAACATAGGAAAAGAATCTAGTGGCAACCAATGGATAGGTGAACCTTGGGTACCTTCGTGTGGGGGGGGGGGGGGGGATTAAAAA
>MU223618.1:1075149-1123745 GCA_018584345.1 Thuja plicata | reverse complement strand
TTATTCTTAATTAATAATTGATTGATGAAACATTATAAGATTGATTAAATTATGATTAATAGGAAGAGGCATGTCCTTTCTTATAAATAATAATGAATAGACATGTCCCATGAAGGGATATGTCTCTTCTATCCTGATTCCTAATATAAATGAAAGAGAGATTGTTGCATTTGGGAAACACATACAAAATAGAGTGCTATTACATTTGCAGCTATCCTAAAACTTAACAACAAGAGTAATAGATTATGCAGAATGGATCTCCAATATTGTACATGTTACTAAACATGACAAATCCATTTGAATATGCATGGATTTTAGATACCTTAACCTTGCTTTCCCTAAGGATGATTTTCCATTACCTAGAATTGATGCTATAGTGGATTTGATGGCAAGACATTCTATGTTTTCATTTATGGATGGTTTTAGTGGCTACAATCAGATTTGAATTGCACTCGAGGATCAAGAAAAGACCACTTTCACATGCCCTTGGGGAACCTTTTGTTGGAATGTTATGCCTTTTGGCCTCAAAAATTTTTGAGCAACTTACCAAAGAGAAATGACAACTATATTCCATGAATGATGCATACTTTCCTAGAAGACTATGTGGATGATATCTTAGGAAAGTCACATCAAAGAAAATATCAGCTCCCTATACTAGAAAAGACTTTCACAAGGTTGGAGCAATTTAAAGTAAGATTAAATCCAAAGAAATGTGCATTTGGGGTTCAATCCGGCAAGCTCTTAGGTTACATAGTTTCGACAAAAGGTATAGAAGTGGATCCGAAAAAAGTAAAAGAAATCATGGACATGGAAAATCCCCAAAAAATTAGTCAAATGAGGTCACTTCAAGGAAGAATTTAATCTATTAGGAGGTTCATTTCTCAATTGGCGAAAAAGTGCCACTCTTTTACAAGATTGCTACATGAGGATACCATTTTTACATGGGATGATGAATGTGAACAATCCTTCACCGTATTTAAGACATACTTGGTAAATCCACCCATTTTGATGCCTCCCTTCAAAGGAAAACCCTTACTACTATACATTTCAGCAACAAAGAGATCTTTAGGGGTTTTGTTGGCACAAGAGGATGATGAAGGAAAAGAAAGAGCTATTTAATACTCAAGTAGAACCTTGATAAAGTATGAGTTGAAATATAGCTTCATGGAAAGAGCTTTTCTAGCGGTGGTTTTTTCCTCACAAAAACTAAGACATTACATGTTGATGCACAAGGTGAAGTTGGTTGCAAAGATTGATCCATTAAAGTATTTACTTAGTAAAACAAACCTAACAGGAAGAATTGCTAAATGGGTGATGGTACTTAGTGAATTTGACATTGAGTATGTGGACCAAAAATATATCAAGGGCCAAGTCATAGCTGATCAATTTTTTGAAAGTCCTTTAGTGTCTACCCATCCTATTCAAGTTGAATTTTTAGATGCAGAGATAGTCAATGTTGAAGCCAAAGCATGGAAATTATATTTCGATGGATCCTACACTCAGAATGGTTCAGGAGCTAGAATTCTATTGATCACGCCTCAAGGATACACCATTCCTAAGTCTTATAATTTTTTTCCCCATGCACGAACAATATTGCAGAGTATGAAGCTTTAGTCATAGGCATTAAAATAGCTTTAGAATGGAACATCACAGAACTACAAGTTTATGGGGATTCTCAATTAGTCATCAATCAAATCAATGATGAATATCAAACTAAGGATGAAAAATTTATGCCATATAAGAGGATGGTGGATGACTAGAAGAAATAATTTTCTTTGATTACATTTGAGAAAATTACAAGGGACAAGAATAGAGCTGCAGATGCTATGGCTACTTTGGCTTCTTTACTCCAAATACCTGATCAAAATGCAAGGTATGAATTCTTGGTGGAAGAGTTGGTGAAATCAGATTTTGACCTACCTGACACCCAAATCATTTCCCTTATTAATGTACATGACTCACCTTGGTACAGACCCATTTATTCCTATCTCAAATACCAAGTTTTACCTATAGACCAAACCCGTGCCTAAAAATGACATTTTATACGCCAAGCGGTTCGTTACACTATCCTATTAGACACATTGCATCACAAAGGTCTTGACGGACCACTTCTTAGGTGTCTAGAGGACAACGAATCAAAGTTAGCTTTAAAATACATTCATGAGGGGATTTGTGGGTCACATTAGAGTGGATTGAATTTAGCCAAGAAAATCCTTCGTATGGGGTATTTCTGGAAAAACTTAGAAAAAGATGCTTGTCACTTTGTGAAAGTATGTTCAAAATGCCAATATCATGGATACATGATCCATGTACCTGCACAAGATTTGCACCCATTCATCACACTATGGCCATTTTACCAATGGGGTTTTGATCTTATTGGAATGATTTATCCACCTTCTTCCAATGGTCACAAGTATATCATCACACTAACAAAATATTTTACCAAATGGGTAGAGGTCGTACCTTTGTCAACTGCAACGGGAAAACACATTTCTATATTTATCCTTAATCTCATCATTTTTAGATATGGTATTCCTCAAGCCATCATCACAAATAACGGAAAACAATTCAAGAAAAAATATGTGGATGAACTATTTGAAACCTTCCATATAACTCACCATTCTTCCTCCATTTAATATCCTCAAGGTAATAGACAAGCTGAAGCTACAAATAAGAATATCCTTAAAATATTGAAGAGACCGATTGATAAATCAGAAAGAGATTGGCACATTTAGATAAACCCGACATTGTGGGCCTACAGAACTAGCATTCGAACACTTATAGGGGCTACACCATTTTCCTTAGTTTATGGGGCAGAAGATGATCTACCTTTGAAGCTTGAAATCCCATCCTTAAGAGTCTCATTACATGGATTAATCAATGATGAGGATTATAGGGTCTCCCAACTTCAACTATTGGAATTCTTGGAGGAACATCGAACACAAGCTTATGATCAGCATTTGAAAGTATATCATAACAGAATCTCAAGAAACTATAACAAGCATATCAAACCAAGAATCTTTCAAGTGGGAGACTTAGTGTTAAGAGAAAACCCTAAAAAACCAAGAAGATAGAGAAAATAAGGGAAAATGGGAGGCAAATTGGCTTGGACCTTTTGTAATCACTTCCTCTTTTGGAACGGGGACCTACAAGCTAGTTGATTGTAAGGGTGATGAGTGGTAAGAGCCTATTAACATCATCCATTTAAAGGGGTTTCATACCTGATCAAATGAAAGAGTATAGAAAGAAAGAGTATCAGACGAGTGTGTATCCAATGAATTCAACATCATTCTTTGTACATGATAAAAAAATTCAAAATCCAAAAACATGAGAAAATTTCAAAATCTAAAAAATGAGAAAGATCAAAAGTTCAAAAACAATGGAAAAGTAGAAAATTTAAAAAAAAAGAGAAAATTGAGCATGAAGAAAGAAAAAACATTCAAAAAATAAAAAAATGGTTGTCTTGGTGAAAAAATAGCAAATGGGCGCCTTGATGACATCAAAAACATTGAAAAAAAAAAAAAAAAAAGAAAAAGAAAATTGAAAAAGAGAAAAAAGTGCCTTGGTGAAAACCTAGCAATAGACACCTTGGTAGCAAAAAAAGAAAAAAATAAAAAAAAAAAAAAAAAAAAGAAAAAGAAAATTGAAAAAGAGAAAAAAGTGCCTTGGTGAAAACCTAGCAATAGACACCTTGGTAGCAAAAAAAGAAAAAAAAGAGAAAAAAAAAACCTCAAAAGGTGAAAACCTGGCAATCAGGCGCTTTTTGATCCCTTAGGTCTTTCCTAGTTGTATTTGTAAATATTTCATTTTCATCATCTCATTTGTATATCCTCATTGCATCCGTCATTTGTGCATAGTCATAATAAGGTTTCTGAGCTGCATTGTCACATACTAGGTTTCATTTGCCCAAAGATTTACACATGGTCACATTCATCACTTAGGGGCAATAGAATTGGTTTTGGTACAAATGGATTCAATAAGTGCTACTTTTGGTCACATGTCAGAGGAGATTCTCTGATATTCAGAGAAGATATATTGTTGAACCTTTGATGGATATCATTTTTCAAACTCAAGCATTTGATCTTACAACTTGATCCTTGAACTTCATGACTTTATTATCAGGATTAACATTTGAAACAACCTAAATGATCAAAATGTTTGGAAATTCTATTTAAAATCTTGATACAATACAAAACACTTGAAGCTTTTGATGATATTCATTGCATTTTGTCATGTCTTTTTAGCTAATCGATGATGTTTCAACTAGATTGGGGATGATGAAGACATGATATTTTCTTGACTTTGAGTGACTATTTTGAGGAATATCCACCAACTTGTGTGAATTCAGCTAAGGACATGGTCATAAAAGAACCATCGAGGACTTTCATATAGGAAGGAGGGTTAACCTTTATTTGTTTACGCAAAAGGCTACCTTGGCTATTTAGATCTTCAAAGTCCTGATAAAAAATACATATGGTACATCAATGCATATCCAGAGGATCAATATCAATCTATCTCATGACCTTGTAGGGGCACCTGGTTTATCACCTGTACCAGTACCTGATCCATCTCTAGTACTTGTATCACATGTACCATCTAGATCTTTGTCACCTGATCTATCATGTGTAGTTGGAATTACCTGACTAGTGCTAGCTACACTAGGCCTCTATGCCATCATCGTCATAAGCTACTACATCATGCTAGCCACCTGATCAATCCGACCACTCATCGATGTCATCCCAGACTGTAAGGTCCTCACATCTTGTGTCAAGGCATCTATCACCTAAGGATCTTGTGGAGCCTGTGGTGCCTATGGTGCAATAGAAATTTGTGGAGGCACCTGTCTCTGTAGGGGATCCTGGACCTGTGATCCAGGAACATGTCTAACAAAATCTATATGTGCCTGCCTATCATCCCTTTGTCTTTGTCACTGATGACCCCATGTTGCAGCTAGTATGGGATGAACATGAACCTATCTCTATCTTGGCTAACCATAACCTCCACCCCTAGCTCTGACATGTCCACCCTGCATTCAAGGTCCAACCTTTCCTCTGCCTAAAGCTCTAGGAGCTCTCAGAACCCTAAGAGCTCTTGATACCCTAGGAGCTCACTATCTCTGTACTCTCAGACCCCACCTCATCCACCACCATCTCCACCATCTCCACCATAATCATCAGACATCTCATCCACATCAAGGATAGGCTCTGTTGGATCAGTAAATGTCATGAATCTGTGTTGAGAAAACCACTCTCTATACTCACCAGACACACCAACATCAACAACATGATCTAACATATCCCATCTCATGAAGCCCAATCTGTCAATATCAGTACATGCAAACTCATAATCTACCTAAGCTCCCCACATGGATCGCTCTGCCTAAACATGTGCATATAAGGCCATACCCTAAGGCATATCCTATACTCTGCCATACTGTCGCAAAAATATACCAAAGCAAAATCTCTCAATCACAAGAGGTGATTTCCCAATCATCCAATGAGGAGAAATTTTTTATGGAAGCTCATCATCATCCTCTCTCCATCCCTCACAACCAAGGTAAGGTCTCTAAATGACCTGATCTATATCATCAATCATAGGATGCCAGTAATCAACCTTTCCTAGATGATGCTAGACAACCATGCCATCATAAGGAATGCATAAGGCCATCCTCGACCTTACACTCAAGCTACTATCGGTCTCATCACAAGAATGTGCTCCCAAGTCCATAACTATAACACAATAGCACCTACTAATAAAGGTGCACTAGCTCAATATACAATCTCATTCAAATAATGATATAACTATGCCAAAACACAGGAGCCCCAATCAAACCACCAAGGATGTGCAAGTAAGTCCTCCACAATCCGTCCCCAGCTGACTGAGAATATGTGACCTCATCTATCAGGGAGAAGTAATCCTCCAATCAATGCACCTAACACTTCTGACAAAGTAGGGAATGAAGCAAACTGTGCCCATGTAATGGTATCATCTCCAAATACACATTTGTATATGCTTCCATCATAAACCTGATTATAGTAAACCTGCTCTCCTCGAGTCAGGATACACATCAATCTGTAAACATCCTCAGGATTGATCATCATCTCATCGAGGGGTAGGTGGAAAGTATTATGGTCAGAGTGACAATGCTCTGCCATAGCTGTAAGTAGACCCTGGTTCAGCTAGAACTAAGGAATATTAAGAAGGAAACCCAAACCACACTACTCTATCACATGTGTCTCTGGATTAGTCAACTCACTAGCCAGATCAAATATCTAGGAAGCTAGAATTTGTACATACAACTTACAGAATCGTGCCTATTTTGCAAACAAGTGAATTATATTAGCATCATTATATCAATGGATCATTTCATGTCAATCAAACCAATCATATCAATCCTTTTCTATTTTTGAGTGCATCAACCTATTGTTCCTAACTCTAGATCTTGAGAAGGGATCAATACATCAATTTTCTACCCAAACAGATTGACATATCAAACATCCATTTTTTTGATCATTCCATTATCCTAAACACTTTATAGCATTACTAAACACACCTATCCATCTTGGAAATCAATCTGGTATTCTAGACGTTCAATCAGAAAGCAATTTTTTTCTAAATCAGATTTTTATCAAAATTTCATTGCAGGCGTCACTTGGCATAGTGTATGCGTCATTTCATGCTAAGTGTCACTTAATCTATGATTGGTGTGATTTGAGTTATCGAAGGCAGTACTTTATCTTGTACGTGTCATTTCATCATCCTACGCGTTATTTCAAACATCCTAGGCAGCATTTGAATTCTACTTTTGCCCTAGGGTTTGATAGGAAAATTTTTATTGATCAAAGGCATATTTTGACCTAACTTACACATGGTGTTTTACTATGCAAAGGTGTCATTTAACTATGCGGATGCGGCATTTAATATTGCTAGGCGTCATTTAAAAGATGCTATACAACATTTGGCCTAACCTATCCTAGAAAGCATGTTTAAAAGCAATAAATGCGATCAAAACAAAGCAATAAATGTACTAAGAGGTTCAAATCCACTTACCAGAGGTCCATAGTCTATGATTCTCTGATACCGGCGTCCTCGCTTGAACCGATGCTATCGAATAGGGACCACCACCGTTATCAATCTCAGTAGGATCAGAGCAAAATCTCTATAGTAAAAAGTGAAAATGAATAGTAAAAATGGATTTTTTAACCTATTTATGCTATTTGACCTAGTTTTGAAGAGGTTTTTGACCCATTTTGACCTAATCTGCATTTTCTTTACACTGGGGCATGTTTTTTTGCCAGGATCATCATCAATGTTTTTTAGAAATGAAAACATATTGGATCTATTCTTTATCAATATCATCATCTTTTGATTCTAGACATCAATCTGTTTTCATATCTGAGGGGGCATTGTCACAGTATCAAATTAGGATCTACATCAAACTTCAATCTAAATCTGGAGTATTGAAATTCCAAACATTATCAATGGGGCATTCTTCACTTTATCAAATCATCAATCTTTGAATCAGGGTTTTGAATCAGGTTATCATCGAATCAGATTTTGTATCAATCAATCAATCAAGCATCAGTTCAGTAATCAAGACATTCAATTTTATTTGAACTAATGCACTTCGCACATCAATTCAAAGAGGGGCATTTGTAGACACCTAAAATTGGTCAGGTGTTCTCTAATCAAGCAAATCTATAAATCTCAACAAATCGCTCTAAATCTAATCAAAATGGATCAAATCAATTGAAATGGACATTTATCAATCAAATTGGGGTAAATAAAATTAAATCAAAGGATTAATTAACAAATGACATCAAATGATTAAATATAAGCCTAAAGGGATTAATCAAACTATATAATTGATTTTAATCAATTAATTGTATAGTTTAAATAAAAAATCAAATCCAACCTATTCCCCTACATGGATAATTTAATTAATTGATTGAATTAATAAATACTAATATCTTTCAAAATGAATTTTAGGAACCAATGAGAATTGAGATAGCAAAGCACATGGATCACTTCAAATTTACAATCTCAATCACTCATTTTGAACTTTCAATCCTAATCACTCAAATTTGTCTCTTTGTACCAACCTTTGAGACAAGCATTTAAATTGTGTCCCCATTTGAAACCCTTTTAAAGCCTCTCACTCAACCAAGGCTTAATCATGATCAATTAAATCTACCCCCTACACTTGGGAAAATCCTATAAATAGAAGCCATTTTGCAAGCATAAAGAATCCTAGAAATTCGAATGAAAAGCATCTAGAATATAGCCATTTTCATATAAATTGAGAGCATATCAAATCATAATTGGTCATTTTTCATAGAAATTCAGAGCATTTGAGTTCATAATTGAAGCAAATTTAGATAATTGAGAGTTATATTGGCATATCTTTATCATTTTTCTCATTCTAGGACTATCATTAGTAGAGATTAAGGCTGAGAGCTCTATTAACATGCTTAGATAGAGATCCAAGGGATGCTTATTGATTTATTTGTGATTCTTAGATTAAATTTTCTTTGTTATTCCATAGGATTACTCATAAATAAAATAATCTCATGAAGGTGTATTTTATTCACACACAATACCCATTCTCCTTCCTTTAATTTCTTTGAAGTAGCACTTTTGTCAAACAAGTATTTAACTTGTTGTTTTTCTTGTGCTTAAGCTCTCACCTCATCCAACTCAACCAAGTGAAAAATCCTGTTAGAAAATAGCTTTGAAATGATGATCTATGAATATAAATATATAATAGAACTATATATATATAGTATTAAATGAGAAGCATTTATAAATAATTATTGATAAGTCAATTTTGTTTATATTTGATACCTTATTATCGTATCGACTTATATTATTACGTATTGTATTGAATTACGTTATCATGTTTGTATCAGCTGTCATTATAGCCGATACCTTGTGTGGTCGATATCTTTGTTATGATCGACACCCATATTACATAATGTAAAATGATTAACATAGTAATTTTATACACGTAGTGCCATGACCCTATGTGGCATAAGCCACGTAAGGGTCATGCCCCTACATATACATAACTCTTGATCGCATACATATCATAGTATCGCTGCTTGGTTCGATAATCAATCACCATGACAATTATGAACCAAAGCAACATACAAGTCTTCGTTACTGTCAACAATAATCTGCACTATAAAGAAATACGTTCATTACATTTAACATATTAACTATATATTATATTACAGAGAATTAGTTTCAGATTTATCTACAACTACATCTGCATTAATATATATATGTCAAAGTAATATTAAGATTTCACAATAACTTATATCTGATATATATTCTCTCTATGTTCGATATGTTTACTTAACACAACATCAGAGCCTAACTAGAGAAGAATTAATATGAGAAAAAATTGTGAAATTAAATATCAGACAAATTATCAGAATAAGGAGGGTAAAGTAATCATGGTGAAAAAAATTAAGGTGGAGGACAGACTTGAAGGTGCATCAAATTTATTTTCATGGAAGATTCAAATTTTTACATTACTTCACGAACTTGAAGTATATTCTTATGTTGAGGAAGATTTGAAGATGCTGGAAGATGAACCTGATAAGACTACCTAGAAAAGAAAAAACAACAAAGCTAATAAAATCACAATCTATGTTGTTAAAGACCACATTCTCCCTTCCATAGTAAGACTAACAACTGCTTATGAAGTGTTCAAAACTATTCAAAATACATATGAGATTAACAATGCAAGAAGACTACTTACACTCAAGCAACAACTTATGAATTTAAAAATGAACAAAGGAGAAACTATCACGTCCTAATTTATGAGAATTTCCAAACTAAAGGATCAACTTTTTACCATTGGAAACAATGTGGATGATATGGAGTTAAAATTAATATCCATTAGAGGGTTTCCTATCCCATGGGAATAATTTATTTAATGTATAACCGAACGTCCTTCCCTACCTAAGTTTGATCAACTAAAGAATGACTGCACTCAAGAAGAATCTCAATTAATCTCAAGGGGAATCAGGTCAAGTAAAGGAGGAGATATCCAAGAACTACACACACATTCAAGAAACAATAGAAATAAAAGGAATTTCAAACATAAGAAAGGAAATTATAACAAGAACCACAAAACTAAAGATTTCTCCAAAGTGCAGTGCTACAAATGTGATAAATATGGACATACACACAGGTTCTGTCCGAAAAGAAAGAAAGCTCAAGAAACCATAGCGAAAGTTAAAGAAGTAGAAATACCTCTATTTTTCTTAGCCTTGTCAAGTGAGGTAAACTCAAACAAGAAAAGTTGGATAATCGACAACAAAGCATCACAACATATTACTAGATTTAGAGATCAATTTGAAAATTTCAAAGAACATTCCTCTGAAGAAGTCACAATTGGAGAAAATTCCACCTATCTAGTGAAAGGAATTGAGACCTGCTCAATAAAATTAAAAACATGGGTAACAATACATTTAAAATATGTTTTTTTTGTACCAGGCATAAAAAGAAACTTGGTCTCTATTTAAGGTCTAGTTGATCAAGGCTATCGTGTCACCTTTCAAGAAGATAAAGAGCTAGTATGGCCTAAAAAATCTAACTTACAAAATGCTATTTCTATAGGGTATAGGGATGGAAGCCTATACAAATTATGTAATAGTAAAAAACTAGCATTATGTGATGAAGTATTTGAGCACAGTCTACAGAGTATATCGAGCACCAATCTACTGAGAGACAATTTTATTCCCGAGAAAAGAGGATCTGAGATACACATTAGCTAAAGCACTTTAGTCTTAAAAATAACTTTATGCTTAGCTATAAAACCATTTCTTGAGGATCAAGTAAAGCATAAGTAATGGATTTAATCAGTTTAACTGGTTGTATACATGCAAACTAGGAGATCAAAGTCAAGTTGTAAACCTTAGATCATTAGAGTTATCAAGAAAAGAGTGAAGCCTAATTAGGTCATAATCTTGTATAAAAAAATGTAGTAATCAATCAAGACATGATGATTGTAGCCACAGAGGACATATAAGCATCAGAAAGAGTTTTTCATGCACAAAGACATAACGAGAAGAATTTAGTTTATCAAGAACTACATTCAAGGCTACCGAGAAGAACATAGGTATTATCAATCAAAATAGGTGACACATATATTTTGTGACCTTAATGGATCTGTATTCAGAAATTCAAGATTGCAAACTATCAGGTCATAAGTATTTTTGTCTACTCTCTAACAATTGTAGAAAATAGAAGAAATCCTTCAAGAAGGTGGACTTAAAAGTCTTATTTTAAATCTCTTCTGAGTGCACACATACATTGTGTTGTTAAAATCTCTTAACCAAGTAGACTTAACAAGTCTAACATGTTACTCCTAACAGGGTAATATCATTAGAAGTGATCACAACTTTTAGCCTTAACCAACACCTTCCATTCTGTAGATAGTGAAGCTTTGTGGGTTTCATCTCCACCATAGTTTTTACCTTCTAATAGGGGTTTTGTGCATTATCAATTCTTGTGTCATGTGTAAATAAATTTCATGAATGTTTTTCTTTGTTAGTTTACATGCACTTACATTTATGCTATGATATTACATGCATAAGGTAGTAAAGCAACAATGGTTGGTAATGAAAGAAAAGATTACTAAGGTTATTTGTTAAAATTTTTTAAGGGTACTGATTCACCCCTCCCCTCTCAGTACACACCCTTCTATTATTCCAGAAAACCATGGCGGGGATGACACCCACAAATCACCTTACTGCAGTAAAAAGTGTTTTCCCTATTAGGAGCTACAATACCCTTTCTAGGGTTCACCCTGTTAAAAGTGACTAGTACCTTGTTATAAGTACCAAAAGACTTGTTAGAGTCCACCTTGATATAGGATTTTAACCTTCAATAAATAAGTTACCATGTTAAAGGATTTACAATAAATACCTTTTAAGATCTACCTGTTTAAGGGATTTAACCTGCTGCAACTGTTAGGAAAAAAATAGTAATAATGATCTATAAAATGGAGTTGATTGCCTATCATATCCTTTCTTCTCCTTTTCTCTCTAATGCTATATTGATCTCTTCTTCTTCAATATTTGATCACTGTACTTTGAAATATGATCGCAACCCTAAAGCACATAATTTAGTTCTCCTTATATAATGTGTTCTTAAGTGGTTTAAGACCTAAACACTTTCCATCCAAGTCAGCACAAAATACATATCAACCTCCTCGAAATTAGTATCAATCATACCTAATACATCATCCCCAATTTTAATATACACTTTCATAAATGATAGCCGACCCACCACCTTAACTAATTCATCATGATATTCTGATCGGTGACCCAATAGGTACACAATCTTTCACATCAAAAACATAATTCACTCCAAACATCGAATTGGCTGTCGTGATCAGAACCATGCCTTCCTCATGCTATATGAATGTATCATCTAAGATCAAATCATCTTATTTTCTTGGTAACTTGACCGCTATCAATTTAACTGACTAAAACTGTTCTTCCTATAAACCTCATGTACAATGATCAACATAGTTAACTATATCTGCCTTTACCAATGATGTACGGATCTTATCGATCATTCCAATCATATTAATTGAAAATTTTTCCATTAATGACAACCAACTATGTTTCTACAAATGAACGATCTTCAGATCTCCTCCAAAAACTACCATAATGCCAACAATCTCCCCCTTTGGCATTGATGGCAAAAATTGTATAATAAACTTTGTATAAGATCAAAATTCTTATATGCAAAAAAATGTAAGTATTGACATGCATACATACATATATAATTAAAATTATTCAAATCATACTCCTCCTTACACTATGCATGCACCCATATCTATCTCTCCATACACCTCTATCTCCTCCTTTTTGTCAACAATGACAAAGGATTACAAGTACATACCAAAATTACATTCTATCAAAGACATCCTTAAAGAGTGTCTTTATCGACTCCAATGAAATTTCCCATGACTCTTGTAATCGCTCCATAGATAGAATCTATCCATGTATAACCGATACTGACCCTTCCATATCATTCAAAGTATTCACCTCTGGTAGACTTAGTATTGTTTCTGCATCACTCACATTATGTTGCATAAGATTTATGATGAGAGATAAGTAGGTTTGTAGCTCCATAAGTGATATAGTTCTCTTATCTTTCTCTTCTTACAACTGATTCATGTTGTATGAAATCATTTTGACCTTAACAATGTATGCGAAAAATTAACTAGTTAGGGGATTAAACTTTGTAACCAAAGGATTAAGCTCTTTTTGAGCTTCCTTTCTCTCATTCTCCAAATCTTTTGTAAAAGATGTAAACATAGAAACTTTTACAAGTAACTTTCCTACCTCCTATAGGATATCCTTTACTTTGTTCACTAGAAATCCAAGTGATTCTTTTGGTACTGATATAATTTCTTTTAACTTGTCAGTTCGTTGCTTCTCATACTCTTTCATTTTCAATTTCATAGGTGCATTGTCCAATTTAGGTAGTTGATCAAAATTTATTTGAAAAAATACCCACATGATCAATAGGTTTATCTTGTTTATCATATTTTACATCAGGTACTAGATTACTGATTATGTTCCTTTCTCCTTTTAGTATACTGACCTTCTTCTTCTTTCCCTTTAATCTATCTTTTTCTGCTATCTCTCTAAGTTTCTCAAACATCTTCATCAGATCCTTAGGACTCAATTTAGTAATGTCAATACTTGCTTGGATTTATTCATCTCCGGGTTCGCCTTTCTCTTCTTCCTCAGAACTAGTAGTCTTTGTATTTTTCCTCTTCTTTTGTGTGCTAGCTTCATCGGTTAAGTCAAATTTCCTTTTCACTGACAATACATCTTCATCAATCTTTTTCTCTTCACTTTTCTGTCCTGTTACTTCCTCTCCATTCCAATCACTTGGTACATCCACTTGAGTTTGCATATTAATGTTTTGTATCTAGTCAGGTATGTCAGAGATAAAATTATCTATGATGTCATTTATTTCTTCAGCTTTAGACTCTTGATCTTTTTCCTTCTCTTCTGCTGATTTATCCTTTTTTACTATTTCAGATTTCAATAACTTTTTCCATAAATTCACTGTCTCATCTCTTACCAATTATGCATCTCCTATGAGAATCCTTGTTACTATGTTTCTTGTCTTAAATTCTCTTCTCATTGTTTCTAACTTTACCTTCACATTATCAGTTGATAGTTCAGGTTGCAATAGTGCAACTTCTTGTTCTACCATTACTCTATCAACCTTTAAAGCTTCTCTCCATATTTTGTCATCTGCCTTAAATAGTTCCTTGGTATTTCCTTGTATAGCTCACCAGGTGTTTTGCAAAAAGTATGTAGAATCTCTACAACTGCATCTTCTATCTTCTTCTTGTCTTTAGTGACACACGTGTCAAAACACTTCACCACCTATATCATTCTTTCATTTTCCTTAACATATTGAATTATGATATCAACTGGAATAACATCAACAACTTTTACAGATTTCATAGTAGGTTTTCCTACTATAGAGGACTTCTTCCAACTAGCTCTTAGTTATTCTTGTTCCTCATCAGACTCTATTTCAATTTATTCTTCCTCAACTTTATCCTTACTTTCCTTCTTACCTTTTGACTCTTTGTAGCCAGTGGTCTTCTCTTTATTCCTTCTATAAGTTTTCTTATCAGTCACATGTGACTTCTTTTGTGGCCTAGTCATAGTAGGAGTAGTAGATTGTGTTTGTTTTAATGTTGAGCTCCTAGGAGACTCTCTAAGGTGTGACTTCTTCAACTTCAAATTTTGTTTTCTTGTCTCCAACAACATCAAATGTGTCTGCCTTATCACTTTCCAATTTATTCCTAATATTATTCATCATCTCTTGTGTTATGCCACTCATTTTGGCTAGATTGTCAATTTGTTTCCTTAATTTTATTCAGATTACTAGTGCCTTCAGTTCACTATGAATTTTCAATGATAACTCCTCAAATGTTCCAAATCTATGTATAGAAGTATCAGTAGGTTTTGACAAAAGTGCATTAACATGCAAAGTAATTAAGTTACCATCTACTTCAGAACCCATATCCGGTACCCATGAAGTTCTAGGTTACACTGCCTGCAACATACATGTATCTGTATCTACTAGAAAACAAATATCATCCTTGTACTTTTTAACTATACTATTTGGGATTCTCTCTTAAGTGCATTTTTCCTTGAAAATATTTGAATTATTCCTACATTACAGTATTGAAATTATCTCCTAAAGTCTCCATGCATTGTTTAATTTTCATAACTACTGGCTGGTCTTTTATCCATGCAATAGGACCTATTCCTGGAAATTTATTCTGCAGATAGAAAAACATACATACCAGGATTGAACCATATTTGAATGATTTCTTCTTATCTTTCTTGATCTTCTCCATGTTCACAAATATTTGGCTCCTCAATATCTCCCATAAGTCATACTTTGTATCACCTTTCACCATTCTATATGCAACATGAATTGCTCCACTAGGTACATTATTCAACCGACTAGACTGATATAATCTGTATCCAACCACCATTGAAGAAAATATCACTTATTTGACTTCAATATATTTGATAGTCATTGCTCAGAGATCTTGTTTAGATTTAGTCAATCAAGTAACCAAATTACCAGCAATAGTCTACATAGTTGGTGCCTCACTGGTTGCACAGAATCCAGTAACACGATTGATTAATTCCTTTGTGATCTTGTGAGGTTTTTCCAACCAAATAAAATGATCATGGAATCTAATCAACACATACCTTATCCAATCTAGATGAAAATCATCAAGAATCTTGGCCGCATATGTAGAACCTTTATGCACCAAATGCATATGCTTGTACTTCACCTTTACATCATCACTTAGAGTAAGGAATTCATTATGGATTTCATTAGCTCCAAGTTATTCCAACTTGTATTGTATGAACCAAAAAATTTCTTCAGTTAGCAATACACCATAGGGTATCGGTGATAGGGAGCCCATAGGATCATTCTTGTTAAGCTTCAACGGATGTCACTTGAATACGTGTATTTTATCATCCACAACATTGATCATCACAGGAGTATCCATAATGACAAAAATTGTCTCTTAGCAATAAGACTCATGTAGAATCTTTACTCAATACACAATAACCTCAAATTTTACTGATAGTTGTACTTTGATAATCGATACAATTCACTGCTCAAAATCTCAAGTTACACACAAGAAATGCTCACAATATCCTAAGAATGTATACAAATTCTCTCTAGTAAAATTGCAATAATGTAAAGTAAAAAAAGAGTTTATTTTTCCATCTATATATTGTTGAGAATGTAGTCATTGATTTTAATTTTCAAATAGTGCTTTTCACCAATCACAATGGTTATAACAAAACAACCATTATATGCTTGCACAAAACCACATATGGCACTTTTATATTCACTAGCATCATTAAATAAAAAATAGGCATCTCAGTATGCATATGAATCTTACTGCCCATTCACTAATAGGGGTTCTTTAGGATTTTTCCTTTTAGTGCTCCCCCTAATTCATATCAGACTTAGTTCATCGATGAAATCTCCACACTTACTGAATCAGTGGAGTTATCAGACAAATTAGAAGATTTCAATTATTCTTTCTTCAACCATGACTTCTTCATTTTACTTTTGACTTCCTCAGCATCAACAAATCTCTTACCTTTATCATTTGCATCTTTTTTCACCGGTTGGCCTCTGGTATAATTTATTTCTCTGCATGATCTAGCAAGATGACCAACTTTATTACAAACATAAAAAGCCATGTTTGATTCCACGGTCCAACATTTCCTCTAGCTAACCTTAATATACAATTCACAACCACATATCCATTGTCGTGACAGATAGAACATGTAACATTTGAAATTTTTCCCTAATTATTAGGTCTCTATCTATTGTAATCATATAACCACTAACTATTGATTCTTTCCCTGCACTCATTAGCTTTATGTCCAAAATTATTGCAGTAATAAAAAGTTCATTGGAATGCATTAGATCTAGAATAGTATTTATCACCTCTACCATAGGATTTATCTGATCCAACAGTAGGACCTCTAAGTATAACATTAGGACCAATTGGTTTAAACCAACATACATTAGTAGTATGACCTTCCTTATGACAATTAAAACATACTAGTTTATACCTTCTCCAATCTCTTACCATTTTTATTGTTTACCTTGGGTGTTTATTTGTCTCCTGCATTGATGTCCTTAGTGCCAGATGATTCACCATTTTCAAATTTTGAAAAACCTAAACCTTGTTTCTCACCATTCCTCCTATGCCTAGAAAGTTGTTCATCAAGTTTAGCAGAACTCTTATTGAATTTCTCTAGTAGATCATTTGAAGTTTTAAGATCTTCTTTCATCTTATCATTCTCTTTCCTCAATTCCTCAATCACTCTTGTGATGTCATTATTTTATTCATTTATATCATGTAAGTGTTCATTCAATACAACAAATTCTTTCTCCAATCTAAATAGTTGTGTGATGTGTTATTATGTATGTGCAAGTATACTGCACACAAACACTCAATAACTCATTATATCCAAGGTTAGTAAGATCAAACAATGAAAAAAATAGAAAACCTTGATTAGCATTCAGGGCAATTGATTTGGCTGAACCAATTTTAGGTGATTACATTTTCCCCTCTTTGAATCGATGTGCGATCAACGTGTTGTTTCAAAGAACATCTAGTTTTGATTAGTGATCAAATAGATGGATATAAAGCGATACAACTACTCTTGATTAGAAACCAATTCTAAACTTGATTGAACAAAATGCGATTGAAGCTGCCAGATATTCTTGATTACTGAAAGATCAGTGTAGCAACCAAAAGATCAATTTGATGTGAAGCGATGAAACTGATCACCTGTCTGATTGTTGAGGATAATAACACATAATCAAAATCAATTAATGTTATAGTGATGTCTAAAATCTTGATCGATACCAGTTTGTTGTGATGCGATGAAACTGATATCTTCAAGACATAGTTCAGAAAGATAGACTAGACAACTAGTTTGTTGTGATGCGATGAAACTGATTTCTAGCAAAGATTTGAACAAATGATCAATTTGATGCGATGGATTGAAACTGATCACTGTTTGAAATTTTAATTGATTTAGCTACAGATACTATCAATTTGATGCAATGTGGCGAAATTGATATCTCTACTGATGTTTAGAACTTGAATTTGATAAGAGCGGGCAATTTGATATGAAGCAATGAAATCACTCATTCCAAATTTGATAATGTTGAGACTGATTTGACACCTGATGAAGATTCTCCAGCTATTTTGAAGTTGCTTCATTTGATCACTTGTAGATTCAAGTTAGATTTCTGACAATGCCCCAGTTGTTGAAAAAAAAATGTGGTAGTATGATCGCTTGACTAGATGTAATTGATAATGCCCCCTTGGAATCAAAATGGACATGAAATTGGGTTGATTTCTAGATAAACATCCGGATGAGAATGATAAAATTGGAATGAATATTTTGATTCCAATAGAAAAGATAGTGGTTAGAACCACAAAAATACTACTTTTTGTTTGGTCCAAATCGGACTCCATAGGACAAAGTTAGAGAAAAAAAGGTGCAATAGATAAAGAATAGTTTGTGGTTAAAAATTTGAAATTAATTACCCCAAAAATGAGATTAAAATAGGGTAATAATTAAAAATTACTATTCATTTGAACTATTCATTGCTAGAGATTTGTAGAGCTCAGAGAGAGAAGATATCAATTCCCCTGCATGATCATCGATTCAAGCTAGTTTGACGACACTAGAGACTTGCCCACTACCCGCCAGTGGTATGTTGTCAAAATCCCACTTTGAAATTTTGAATTTTGTACACGTTCTTGCTTTATTTTTAGATGCTTTTGTTTATTTTCATAAAATATCATTTCTGGTAAATAGGATAGCGTTTCCTATACATTTCATCATTTCTTGTATTTACTGTATCGTTTACCATTTGCATTTTATCATTTACCGGTATGCATCGTGTCTAGTTTTTGTTTTAGTGTTTCCCGCATTTCTGGTATCATTTCTGGGAATATATATCACTTTCGGTAATTACACCATCATTTTCAGTAAAACATCATTTTAGGATCCAAGAATATTATTTTTGGAACAATGAACCCAAAATGTAGAGTTTAAGTCCAAAACTTTAGAAAATATGAATGCCTTAGTCAATCTAACCTTGTTAAAATAGCTACCTACCGAACATATCTATTTTGCACATCCCTGTTTGCCCCAATTTTGATTTTACAATGTTTTTACCCTTTTGTAGAGAGATCTTGGCACATTACAGACACGAGCATCATATCCTCATGTTTTGTCTTTGAATGATTGGTTATCTATTGAGGATCACTGAGACATATTCTATTGCAGTCTGGGATACCTATTAGACATGCCCGAGTATACAGTAAACTGTGGTTTACTGACTGGATTGATAGAGCGATGGCACTCAGAACATAAAATGTTCCACCTGCCTACTGGTGAGATCACAGTGATGCCAGAGGACGTATGGCGTATTATTTGCATACCTGTGATGGGTGAGTTACCTTACTATGATCCTATAGGTTGACCATGTATAGATGCCTGTATACGAGTATTTCAGGATCTGCTAGTTGTAGAGCGTCATATTACATGAGAGAGATTGGAGAGGTAGGGCCTTGCATTGTTGGGAGTACTAGCTGGCCTCATTGGTGGATTCCTTGTCCTGGATAGGACTGCACAAGGATTTTTAGTTGGATGGGGTAGATTATTAGAGGATTTGATGCAGAGTCCACTTAGACTAGCCTGGGGTACCTGTCTTCTTGCACACTTATATCATGATTTGTATTAGGTTCTCTATCGTCATGATAGATCATTTTATGTGGGTTTTATACTATTACAGATATGAGCCTGGGAGCACATCCCCATTACACGGCTAGTAGTAGCTAGATCTTGATAGGATGGACTTCTTTATGTGTATATGTACGCCGAAGATATGGTGCAGCCCCGCCTGGGAAACTTAGAGTACTAGAGGTGAGCATTAGATGATATGACAATTGTTATCTGGCATCCTTACTTAGATTGTGAGGAGTGGAGGAGAAACAAATGAGAGATTCCATTTGTTTGTACAGAGAGATACTTGATTGGTCGTACTATGTATATTGTTGAGAGATTCATGGTTACTCTTGTCTTACGATAGTATGGCATGCCACAACCTATGCCCTAGGGTATGGCAGTGTATGCTAGGGATCGAGATGAGCAGACATGGTGGGGACCCCGGTTGGTATATGAGGATGTTATACTTGATCATCAATGATTATCTCCTATAATATGGGTGCCAAAATGTGATGTGTTATTATGTATCTACAAGTATACTGCACACAAACACTCAATAACTCATTATATCCAAGGTTAGTAAGATCAAATCAATGAAAACAATGGAAAACCTTGAGAAATCAAATTATTGCTTCCTAATCATGAAGATCCTACTCTAATTGTTATTTTCTCTCATATTAAGCACATTTGATCATAGAATTGAAAATCATGAAATGGAAGATTCAATTGAGAATGCATCTAAAATGAAAAATTGAGCTAGAATATATGAGCTAGAAATGAAACAAGCATTATGTCTATGCAAATGAGAATCCAGCTTGATAATAGCCTTGATGAAGTTGCTTTTATAGATTTTCCTTTGGAGGGAAAGATTCAAATTTGAATTTGAATTGAGTGGTTGAGATGCATCCATGAGGGATGGCTAAGATTAGGACCTTGAGTGATCCATGTGATTGAAGCTCATTGGTTAGATTTAAATGCTTTGTCCTTTTGTGAGTTGAGTAGATAATAGGACAATTAATTAAATCACTTTAATTAATATCACTAGCCATGAGATTTTTGATTTTGATTTAATTAAATAGCTATAATTATTAATCAATGAATGATCATTGATGTTCGATGGTTGATGAATTATGCAAATGAATTTATCAAATTCAATTACACAATTATGTTGGAGATTATCTTGATTTGATCATGATTAGGAGATTGGATCTTTTGATTAGCATTTAGGGCAATTGCTTTGGTTGAACCAATTTTAGGTGATTACATTTGCCCCTCTTTGAATCGATGTGAGAGCAGTGTGTTGATTCAAAGAATATCTGATGTCTAATGTCGATATGAATCTACATTTGATGTGATGTTGGATAAGAGATCATTGATAAAAGCTAGCGTAACCAATTTGATATGATGTGATGAAACTGATTATCTTCCAAAGAGATGCTGAAAATATTGATGTTGATAAGTGTGATTAACCAATTTGATATCTTGATTGAGACAACCAACTTGATATGGATCTTGATGAAGTTGATATGCCCCTAGTGCTGATAAAATTGATCTGATTATGATGACAAGACTATCAATTTGATGTGATGCATTTAAATCGATATGCCCCTAATCAATATGATTCAGTTTGATTAGACGAGATCTCTGATATGATCAATGATTGTTGCTAGATTCAGTTTGATGATTGAAATAATGAAAAAAAATTGATACAACACATCAGATTTGATAACAAAGTTAATTGATGATCCAGATGTAAGAATATTGATTATGATGCCCCCTCGGGAGTGAGATTGAAATGTGAAAAAAGAATACTGAATGATGTTGGGTTGATGAGTTTATAAAATGTTCCATTGATTCCAAAGATTGGATTGATGTGGATGATGTAGAAGATTGATTTAGAATCCATTTCGATAGAGCTCCTGATAATGATGTTGTAAGAAAATAATAATTAGCCATGATGATAGAGTCAAGGATCTTAGATGTGATACTCAACCATATTGCAGATAGATTTTCCTCTGTGAGGTGATTTTGATCAAGACAGATGAATGCTAGAATGAAAATGAATGCCCCTAGAATGAGATGCAATCTTCCATATTTTTCTTCATATTGTACTTAATTTCATCATAGAGTTGTTAGTTGTTAGTTATAAGAAAGTACAACCACCACTGGTTCTTAGGCAACCATGTTGATATGAATACTGCTTGCACGGATTAACAAACAATAATTAATCCTTTTCATATGCAAATGTCCTCAATGATTCTTTGGTGATCATGTCCTAAGATAGATTTGCACACTATCATGAATTAACTTTCAAGAAGAAAACAAATAAAATGTCACAATCAATAATCAATGATAATAGACAGTAGATAAAGAAAATATCATGTCCCATGTCCTTGTTTCTCTAGTACGAAGACATCATAGATTCACTCGGAAGACATGATAAGAAAAATAATAATCATACTATCCATGATAGGTAGTGTTGAAAAACACCATTATTTGATTGTGTATAATTGTTTTTGTTTTGTGATCATTGTTTGTTTGATGATTTTTAAGAAACATTGTTTGTTTAAGCTCGTGGGTGTTGAGAAACACCTGTATTGTAAAATAGTAGAACACTTGATATTTGATATGTGATGTGGTGAACTCCACTTGGACCGATAGTTGAATTTAGGAACTGAATCCCTAGGATGACTAAGAACTTGCCCCTAGCTAGGTATGATTTTCCCAAGGATGAGATGTGAACTAGTTCCAAGCTATGATGATAAGATACAAAACTGATTGAGACTGCACAATGATGCAAAGGATATACAAGATATGCACAAGCAATAAGAAGAAATGTAAATTTGATGATTTATTTTATTTTATTTTTATTTTGATATTTTATGATTTGTTTGGATTTTTAGATATTTTAAAATGTTTTTGGATTTTTCAGATTACCAATTCTCAAGCATGATCACAATGGTTTTCCCCCAATGTCTAGCAAAGTATAGGACCTTATAGGTGGATAAGAAAACTGATGGATGAAGTGAAGGAACACGACCCTAAAGGATAGTCTTCTCAAGATTACCCAAGCTAGGGATAAAGAATATAGCAATGTTATTTCATGAAGTGGTGCTAGATAGCACATAGGATAATGACCTGATGTCATTTAAATCTTGTGGCCCAAAAGAGTGGGCATGTCAAGAGAGTTATGAGAACCTATGTTGCATTTTTTGTTCTTTTTTTTTTATCAAGAGAAGGGGTCAACTGATAGGACAACACCATAAAGAGAAGGGGTGATGTAGGTATAAGTGAATGTTTGGATTATGGCAGTAATACTCAGAGATAGGAAGGATAGGCTTGGGATAAGCAACATAATGATAAGGTATCATAGATATGGATGCCAATATGCAAAGCATTCATGGATAGGCTCAACCTTGTCAAGATCACCAGAAGGAACATGGATGAAAATGGGCTAGCTGGATGGAAAATATGATGGATAAGATGACATGGAAGGAACTTGCCCCCAAGTGAAGAGTGCAAGTAGTAGGAATTACACATGAGGCCTATTTGCTAGGTTTTCATCATGGTACTTATCCAAGGCACCACAAGAAGTGGTTTTCACCATAGGATGGATTTATTTCTCTTTACTTTTGCTACCAAGGTTCATGTTTACCAAGTTCTCACCAAGGAACTTTTTCTCTTTTTCAATCTCTTTTTTTTTCTTTTTCTTTTTTTTTTCCTTCTTTTTTTTTTCTTTATATTTTTTTTCTTTCAATTTTATGGAAGAATTTATGCCTCTTTCTCTTTGGATAGTGTTCCTTTGAAGGATATTATATGATAGGCCAAGGCCACTTAAAGCATGCTCAAAGATGCTGATAGGGTGATGGTAGAGAAGATTGATATGGAGGATAAGGAAGATGGTAGCCAAGGATTTATGCGATGGATTAGATGAGAGGAATGGAAGGATGTGGGATGGATGGGATGTAGGGACTCAATATAGAAGGATGGTAGGTAGGTGTAGGATATTGGGTAGGGTATTGAAAGTTTTGTGGAAGAAAAGATGGAAACATTGGCAAGATCAACATCGACACACATCTTGAAGGATGGTGGAATGATAGAGGTAAAGTGGATGAAATATCTTGAGGTTTCGATGTAGGAATGAATATGGATCTTGGTACACAAGGACCCAAGATGGATGAAGGAATATTCATGGTAGTGGATTTTTGGATATAAGGACCCAAAATAGATTTGGAAGGAGATGGAGTGGAAGCCTTTGGAAGCTTGGATGTCAATTCTATTTTTTCTTTTGTGTGCAAGTCTTTTAAGAATGACTTGGGAATCCACACAGTTTTTGATTTTTCTTTCTTTTGCGATGATTTAGAATGCATCTCTTCAATGAGGGATTCAGGAACCCACATTTTCTTTGATTTTTCTATTTTCTTGGTGGACCTTTATAGTCTCTTTAGCATTTCTTGTTTCTTTGTATTCACATTTCGATTAGACTAGACATGGTGATCTTCATATGTAAGTGGATTCTTGGATTTCGGCTTTCTTTGTTTGACATCCAAATTGCTTCCAAAAGAATTGGGAATTGTGGATGAATAAGACTGATATGAATGGTTCATATAGATCGATTGATATGGAGGGTTCAAGGATGCATGTCTTTGTTGATCTTGATAGGAGATAGGGTAAATGGATGATAAGCTAGTAGTGATAGGCATGGTGGATGGAGGGATATAAGGACCCAATATAGATGGAAGGTTTGACTGTTTCAAATTTGGGATGTAGGGACCAAGGATAGATTTGGAGGATGGAGAAGGTTGATTCTTGTGGGAAAATGGAGGAAGATAAGGTGTGTAATGTATATCAGCATCATTAGAGTGAGTTGCATGGCCAAAGATCTTATCATTAGGATTCATCTTTATACTAATAGGAACAACTTTGATAGGAACTGAAGCTTGAGGGGATTTATCGTCATGTCATGGATTTGGAGGAATGATGGTTTCTTGAGGTGGATATGGGGGAATATGAAAAGGCGATGATGGGATGCTTTGATCTTGACAAGGATCATTAGATGGTGTATAAAGGGTACTTTGCTCTTGATTTTCAATAGGATCATTAGAAATAGTGGAAAGGATATCTTGATCTTGCTTGGGAGATGTAGGGCTATGCAACTCTTGAGGTGGAGGGATATCTTATTGGAGGAAATGAAAAGATATGAGGGGACTATCTTCAAATTTTAGGGATATGGAACCTTCATCAAATGTTGGAGGGGATAGGATAATGGCTTGATCTTGATCATTAGAAAGACTTATTTCTTTGTATTTCAGATCATCCTCTTGACATGGAACCACTTATAATGACAAGGTAGGAGTTTTAATATTCATGAGGGATTCTTGAAGAGTTTCTGGAGAATCATTCAAAATAGGAATTGAAGCACATGGAAGCTTAGGGTCTTTGATCTTAGAAGCATGGAATATACTTGCAGCAAGATGTAGATTAGCTTGGATTTCTTTTAAAGGCAGCTCTTGAGGGTACACATAGTTAGAAAGAAAAGCATTAGGTTCTTTGTTTGATGGAGGGAATGTGGATAGCTTTGAAGCTTTGTGAGATGGAGGAATGGTGGAAGAAGTGGAGGTTTCATGTGGGTCATTGCTAGACATAGGTTCATGATTTTGATCATGCTTGAGAGTAGTATCTTGATCTTGATTAAATGAATCATTAAGATTTTCAATTATTCCCTCATCAATAAGATCTTGGATTTTATGCTTTAAATTCATGCAATCTGAAGTTGTATGTTCATTATGTCTATGATAGGCACAACAGTTTCTCAAGAATACAAAACCACACGAAGTGATTTGAGGCAACGTGATAAGATTGTTTTCGAGAAGTTCTTCCAAAATTGATTCATAGGATTGTCCTAAAGGAATGAATGCTCTATCCAACGGACATTTAGATTCACTTGAAATCTCCAATGAGATGTTGGATTCAATATTATGAGGATTTTGATAAAAAACTAGACTAGCGTGATGTTGTGAAATAACCTCTTGACCAAAGATAGGATCGCCATAAGTAGGTCTCTCTTTTCTTGAAGAACAGGAAGATATGCGTGAATCATGATCATAGATAAAAGGAACGATTGATCTTAGTGAAGGAACTTTTGATGATGTATCCTTTTCCTCTTTCAAGTCTTGAATTTGAGATTGTAAAGATTGGATTTTCTTTGATAAGGCTGCAATAAGTTCTTCTTCCTTGTTATGATTATAGTGTCTAGTGCATTTGTTTTTAGCCATGTTATGATTGCTTCGAGTCTCTTGATGAATAATTATAGTCTCTTGTGATGGGGTTTGTCTCTTAATAACTTGAATTTGATGTATCCAAGAGATCATGAGCATGTATGATTGTTTTGAGATAAAATAAAAAATGCAAATTTTTCATTTTTTTTTTTCAATTTTTTACATCTTTTGGTAATTTGCATTTTTGGAGGTCTTAAGCTCATTTTTGGAGGTTGAAACTTTCATCGGTCTCTAAAATTGGGTTTCCATAGGCATGCTAGTTTAGAGACAAAATTAGAATTTTTGGAGACCTTTCCAACGGTGTAAACGGTTCTGAATTTTGAGCACCGAATCAAAAGTTATGACCTTGCAAAGTTGGGGTAAAATTTTGTAGAAATTTTGGAAAATTGTAGACTCATCTGACTGATTTGGATATCTGTGACAACATAAGGTGCAAGTAGTTCACAAAGGTTGTTTGAATCAATGATGAGATTTGTCCAAAAGACGTACACAAATGGCCTCTATTTTGACAATGACCAAATAGGTTATCCCTCCCAAAAATAATGAAACAAACACTAGAAACGACCATTGGTTTGACCAACAAGACTACAAGAACTAAGGACAATGTTTTAGGACCAATGTTTTTGAGAAAATTTTGGAGTAATTTCTTGAGAAATTTTTGTGCAAAGGAACCAACCACCATTTTGAATAGATTCACCCATTTTTGGAATGCTTGCAAGGTGTTTTGAGATATGCAAATTTTAGTGACACACACACAAAGCAAGTTGTTTTTTTCATAGTTTTTATAAGGATTGTTTGTTTTTGAAAATTTTGTGATTATAAGGATACAAACATGTACTATCCCTACAAAATTGGCATAGAATGAAAATTGCTTGCTCATAAACTTAGGTACACACCCAAATGATAATCAGAATATGGCTATCACCAAGCACGCAATGGCTCCAGTCATGATACCATATTATTCGACTCCAAATGCAAATGGGGCATGATATGAGGAGAATCTTGGGGAAATTACTTTTTGCTGTGCATAAGGATTATCACCTTTCGGGGGTGATCTGGGTAGCTTCTAATCTTAAAGTGTCTAGTAAGGTTCTTAGTTCGGTTGTATCCTCTACGTCTGCGTAAGCATAATTGAGGCGTATAGCCCCGTAGAGCATCTTGACAAAAGGGGTCACATAAATGTGATTGAGACCGTTAGGCCGCCCTTAAGTTAGACGTGAGCTGAGTATAAGCTCAAATGACATCTGACTCGCTAGGCTTTAACCTGAAAGAGTAAATTTGTGTAACGTGAGTTAGAGTGGTGTGGCTCACACCTTGTTCTCACGTGGGTCATCCCGGGAGATTTTTTCCTCACCGACAGGCCCAACTAAAGGATAAAGCAAGTAAAGAGGATTGGCGTTGAAAAGAGGTCTAGATTTCTAATTTTCCTAAAGGGTAAAAAGCATACTCTCCTACTCGATAACATTTTCTCCTATCAAACAATTCAAACAAAGTTCATTTCCTCAAATCAAAAATTAATCTTCTATTTCATGTTTGAGTTTTTTATTTTCCCAAAGGGAAAAGAGCATAATCCTCTAATGAAACCAAAAATTAACCCTAAATTTGATGTTAAGATGCCTAAATTAATTGACAAAACACATTGCATATGAAAGAAAATTGTTCATTTCCTTCAATTTTTGTACAAGACATAATTTGGGGTTTGAGTTTTTCATTTTCCCAAAGGGAAAAGAGCATAATGCTCTATCCAAATTAGGAAATGCAGAAAAAATGTGTTAAGTGTCAAAGTGTTTGAATTTTCGCAATTGGCAACCTACAACAAACTTGTTAGTAGTTTCTCTCCATGGAAATCTTTGACAAACACCCTGCAAAACATGTTAGGCTGCTAAAAATATGATCAAAATCACGAAAACAACCAAGTTAGCATGTTAGAAATCAAATTTATCAATGAAAGAACTCTGTATTTTTGCTCTCTGGATTCTAGACGATTCTGGAGAGACCCAAAATGATAAATCCCAGAAATGATAAAGCTTTAACCTCAAACGATAACTTTTACCCCAAATGATAATCCTTTTACTCAAAATGATAAAGCATTCCCAAAATGATAAAGGAATTACCAAAGACACATTAAAGACAAATTTTTACCTTCCAGAGATGATGTCATTGAATCAACAGATGATATTAAAATCACCGGAGATGATAAAAGAATTCCTGTAGATGATAGATCACTCCTAGAAATGAAATCTCTTAGACCCAAAATGATAAACTGGCTACAAATTGTCAAAATGTTAAGAACAAAGAGCATAATTTTGTAAAAATTAAGCAATTTGCCCCATAGTGGGTGCCAAAATGTGATGTGTTATTATGTATCTGCAAGTATACTGCACAAAAACACTCAATAAATCATTATATCCAAGGTTAGTAAGATCAAATCAATGAAAATGATAGAAAACCTTGAGAAATCAAATTATTGCTTCCTAGTCATGAAGATTCTACTCTAATTGTTAGTTTCTCTCAGACTAAGCACATTAGAGCATATAATTGACAATCATGAAATGGAAGATTAAATTGAGAATGCATCTAAAATGCAAAATTGAGCTAGAATATATGAGCTAGAAATGAAACTAGCATTATGTCTATGCAAATGAGAATCCAGCTTGATAATAGCCTTGATGAAGTTGCTTTTATAGATTTTCCTTTGGAGGGAAAGATTCAAATTTGAATTTGAAATGAGTGGTTCAGATGCATCCATGAGGGATGGATAAGATTAGGACCTTGAGTGATCCATGTGATTGAATCTCATTGGTTAGATTTAAATTCTTTGTCCTTTTGTGAGTTGAGTAGATAATAGGACAATTAATTAAATCACTTTGATTAATATCACTAGCCATGGGATTTTTTATTTTGATTTAATTAAATAGCTAGGATTATTAATTAATGAATGATCCTTGATGTTTGATGGTTGATGAATTATGTAAATGAATTGATCGAATTCAATTACACAATTATGTTGGAGATTAGCTTGATTTGATCATGATTAGGAGACTGGATCTTTTGATTAGCATTTAGGGCAATTGCTTTGGCTGAACCAGTTTTAGGTGATTACAAGTTGGTCCAACTTTTTAGTTAGGGTTTCATCTTTAGCCTTTAGGGTTTCTTCAAAAGTTTTCTTTTCATCCTCAACAACTCTTCTCCCTTTAAGATCTTCACACATCCTAACAAACTAACTTTCAAGTTCTTTTTTTAGATTAGCCACCTCTTCTTTAAATCTAATGTTCCTATCCAATAGATCTGTAATTGCTTCCTCAGATTCTTCAGATACACTTCCTTCAGAAAGTTTCTTAATGTAATCTTGACTTTCCATCAGTTTCTCATTGAGTTCTCTTATTTTTGCAAGGGAGTGCCTAATCTGTTATTTTATTTCATTGATTACCCTGTTTGCATCATCATGTTATTTCTCATACCTGTAACTTTCCATGGTGGTTTTTAGGGATCTTTTCCTCAAGCGGTTAAGCTTAATATCAAGATAACCAATTCTCTAATACCAATTGTTAGTATGAAAAAGCACATAGAGGGGGGAGGTAAATCAATGTAAACAAGCACTTAATAAATTTCACCATCGATCTAACAAAACTAATCAATAACTTCCAACTAATGAAACACGCAACTCATAATATTGAATAGAAGTAAACAACATCATGCATCCACACAAGAATTACATATGAAACATAGATTTTTCATGTATAAACCCTTGTTAGAGGGAAAATAATATGGTGGGGATGACACCCACAAATCACCTTATTGTAGTAAAAAGTGTTTTCCCTGTTAGGAGATACAATACCCTTTCTAGGGTTCACCCTATTAAAAGTGACTAGGACCTTGTTATAAGTACTAAAAGACTTGTTAGAGTCTACCTTGCTAGAGGATTTCAATCTTCAATAAACAAGTTACCCAGCCAAGGGATTTGCAATAAAGACTTATTAAGATCTACCTATTTAAGGGATTTAACCTATTGAAACTATTAGGAAAACAATAGTAATAATGATCTATAGAATGACATTAATTGCCTATTAGATCCTTTCTTCTCCTTTTCTATCTAATTCTATACTGATCTCTTCTTCTTCAATCTATGATTTTTGCACTTCAAAAATATGACCGCAACCCTAAATCACACGATTTAGCTCTCCTTATATAATGTTTTCTTAAGTGGTTTAAGACCTAAAAAATTTCCATCTAATTCGGTACAAAATACATATCAACCTCCTCAAATTTAGAATTAATCATAATTAATACATTTTCCCCTATCATAATTTACACTTTCATAAATGATAGCTGACCTCAGATCCACCGCCTTAACTGATTCATCATGAAATTATGATCGGTGACCCAATAGGTATACTGTCTTCCACATCAAAAATATAATTCAATCCAAACATTGAATTAGTTGTCGTGATCAGAACCATGCCTTCCACATGCCATATGAATGTCTTCTCTAAGATCACATCATCTAATTTTCTCTATAATTTGACCACTATCAATTTAACTGACTGGAACGGTTCTTCCTATACACCTCCTGTACATTGATCAACATAGTTAACTATATCTAACTTTACCGATCTTGTACGGACCTTATGGGTCACTCCTGTTAGAATATCTGAGAGGGGGGTGCATCAGTGTCCTCAAAAATTAATCCAATAATTCTAATCAAAACTTTATTCCAAAAATATAAAACCTCTAGTTATCTTCAGTCCTACAAGATCTATGCCTTTAATTAATCTTATCAAATAACTACTGCTCGGAATATACTATTTTTCCTTTTTCTTAAGATTTACCAAACAGCAGTCTAGCCTTTACTGAAATACAGTAAATAACTTTGTGTTTACCGATCAATCCTATTTTAGTAATGTGTAAATAAAAACATAAAAGCAATGAACCATATACACATTTGACACATGGATTTTTAACATGGAAACCCTGTTAAGGGAAAAACCACTGGGGACCGGTAACACAAAATTTTCACTCTTCTGAAGTGAGCTCGGTGAAGAGCCAACCCTGTTAAAGGTTACAAACACACTATTAAGTGTGACAATGTGACCTTGTTAGAGGATTTAAAACTTTTGGTTAATCTTTTGACCTTCTGCATTCACTATGCTGTCAACAAGTAAAAACATTTTGATACTCCTTGGGATGTATCTCAATATATAAAGGATGGTTAAATCCTACTCTGTTAAGATATTTTCTGAATCAATGGTTAAATTGAAATAGTACATGATCTATTCATAAATAAAACTTAATCTTGTAGATGGTCAGATCTATTGTAAGATCATAATACCTTTCTGATCAATGTTTCTCTTATGTTCCTTTGCTCCACTTCTTTTTGCTCGGTGAATGATGTTGCTTCTCTATTTCTCAGTGTCTGTAGAAATCTTTAGCTCTATTCTTTAGCTTGTATGATCATGTTTGTATGAAGACTTCTATCTTCACCAGAATTCTCTTCACTATTCCTCTTCTTTCTTCCCCCTATTTCTTATGAATTACTTGTCTCTTTATATAGACATGATTTCACCATTTCTTGTCCTTCTTTTTTTCTTCATTGATCACTTCTTTATCTTTAAATATCACCATGCTTTATTTATCTTTATTCCACAAACGTCTCCTTGTTTTTTGGAATAAAACATGCTTTAAATCTCCTTCTTATCTTTATATTTTAACTGATTGATGAAAACAAAGTAAAAATTCAGTTAACTCTATCTTTAGCTCCTTTTAGCTAAGCTATTTTGTCGTATCCTAACTTTAGTTCTCGTCGTTCAACACTTCAGTTGTGCTCGGTGACTATTGCAGATAGCTTGGGCATTAACTTTAGTTATGTTCAGTGACAATTGCAGTTAGCGTGGTAATTCTTTCTCGGGTATCACTTGCTCGGGTAACACTGTCTGTCAATTTACACTGTGAACTTCTGTGCTTAGGGTTCACTGTCTGTCGAGGTTTACTATCACTTGGTGTATGATTACCGACAACAAAAAATTTGTCTCTTCAGATCTTTAAGTGTTGTGATAATATGTATATGAGTAATCATACCATATTAAGTTGACATCAATGACAATACACTAAATTAACCGATTTAATGTCTTGCATATACCTTCTGCATCTCAGTGATCATCAACTTTGTCATCTTCAAACATTCAATCAGTTATAGTTCATCAATCTCTTCCTTTTTCATTAATGGAAACATAATACATACTACTAATACAATATGAAATATATCAGTTGTAGTTCATCAATCTCTACCAAACTTATTTTTCTCTCCCTTTGATTGTTCCTCTTTTTGATAGATAGTTCTTTTCTCTTTGATAGCAATATATTTCATTGAATACTTTTCTCAATATTTAGTACATCTCTCCCTTTGACAAAAATTCCAAAGTATATCTCTCTTTTTTAAAATATATTCCTTGAATTTCCTCTCCATCAACAATACAATATATTTGGTGTTTGGTGTAGATAAGTACCTTCTTGTGTACTGATAAATCTAGTAATTTCTTGATCCATGCAATGTTAGAGAAGTTTGTAGCAACAACCACATACTCTGCTTCTGCAATAGATTATGAGATGCATCCTTGCTTCTTACTTATCCATGTGACAAGTCTGTCACCCATAAAGAATGCTCCTTCGGTTGTGCTCTTTATGTCAACTATGTTTCCAGCCCAATCAACATCTGTATAGACTTGAAGCTCAAATTTTCCTTCTTTATTATACCAGATACCATAGTCCTCGGTATTCTTTAGATATTTCAAAATTATTTTGATAGTAGTCATGTGTGATTCCTTAGGATTAGCAAAGAATCTTGCAACTATTCCAAATGCATGTGTTATATCTAGTCTATTATGAACAACATACATTAGTTTTCCAATCATTGATCTATATAAGGTCTGATTTACCTCGTTGACTTGTCTTCCTTTGTCAGCTTGCATCTGGTTTCCATAGGTGTTCCAACTGGTTTGGAATCTTCCATCTTGAATATATTTAGCACTTCCTTGATGTATTTGGATTGTGTGATGTAGATGCCTACATCCTGTTGAAGAATATGTAGACCAAGAAAGAATTTGATCTCTCCAAAAATTGACAGCTCAAACTCTTTTCTCATTTCATCAGCAAATGATTTGTGTAACATATCACTACCTCCAAATATGATATCATCAACAAATATTTCAGCAATCAAAATGTTATCATCAGCATCTTCTTTTAAATACAAATTATTGTTTTCACTTGTTCTTACAAATTCAATACTTATGATATAAGAGTGAAGTCTTTCATACCATTCTCTCAATGCTTGTTTCAATCCATACAAGGCTTTGTGTAGTCTACATACCATGTTCCTTTTTTTAGGATCAACAAACCCTTCTAGTTGTTCAATGTATACCTCTTCTTCTAGCATTCCATTTAGGAATGTAGATTTGACATCCATTTGGTATACCTTGAATCCTTTAAATGCAGCATAAGCAAGTAGATTTCTCACTCCTTCTAGCCTAGAAATGGGTGCAAAGGTTTCTCCATAGTCAATACCTTCTTCTTGTGCATACCCATTGCATACTAATCTTTCTTTGTTCCTTGTGACTTCTCCATTCTCATTTAGCTTGTTTCTAAATATTCATTTGGTACCAATGACATTCTTGTCATCTGGTCTAGGTAATAATGTCCATGTTTTTTTCTTCTTTATATGTTCTATCTCTTCATTCATAACACTAACCCATTCCTGATTCTCAAGTGAAGTATTAACAAATTTAGGCTCAAATTCACAAATTAAACATCTATTATTTAGTGACTTACTTCTTGTTATCATTCCATCCTTTTTGTCTCCTATGATCTGGTTCTGTGGATGGTGTCTTCTGACATACTTGGAAAGTACCGGTTCAGATCTTTGTTCATCATTTTGATCATCATTTTGACCTTCATTTTTATCTTAATCACTTGGTATATCATTGTGATCAATTTCATGATTTTTGATGTTTGTAGCCTAATGCTCGGGTGCATTATTCTGTCACTCGGTAGTGATACACTGTTGCTCGGGAAGAGTGTCAGATTCTTCACTGTAGACAAACCTATTGTAATCTTCTGGTTTCTTTATGCTTTCCTCATCATTTTTCTCAGCTAATTCATCCACTTTAACATTTGCACTTTCAATGATTTTTTTAGAGGATTTGTTAAGACATTTATAAGCATTTCTTTTGGTAGAATAACCTATAAATATTCCTTCATCACCTTTGGATTCAAGCTTTCCATTTATATCATCTTTCAAAATATAACATTGACTTCCAAAAATTATGAAGTAACTTACATTGGGTGTTTGTCCATACCATAGCTCATAAGGTGTCTTATTGGTGTCTTTCTTCAATTGAACTATGTTCAGTGTGTAGATAGCAGTACTGACAGCTTATCTCCAGAATTTTTGTGTGATACCTTTCTCAATCATCAGTGTTCTGGCACAATAAAAAATTGATCTATTCCTTCTCTCAGCAATCCCATTTTTTTGTGGTGTTCTCGGTGGAGAAACCTATCTTTTTATTCCATTCTCATTACAAAAGTTAGTGAATTAATCATAAATAAATTCTCCTCATCTGTCTGAACTTAGACATTTTAGTTCCTTTCCACTTTGTTTTTCCACTATAGCTTTATACTATTTAAACATCTTGAATGCTTTTGATTTCTCTTTTAAGAACATAACAGTCATCATTCTAGAATAATCATCTACAAATAGAATGAAGTATCTATCACCATAGTAGCTCTTTATTCTCATGGGTCCACATAGGTCAGTATGGACTAATTCTAAAATAGAATTAGATGTGTAGGTTTTTCTCTTAAAACTAGACTTTTTTTCATTTTACCTTTTTGACAATTCTTACACATGACATGGTCGGGTTTTGACATGCTCGGTAAGCCTCTTACTTTCCTTTTATTTCTTTTCCTAACCATGTTGTCAAAATTCACATGACATAACCTTTTATGCCACAACCATATGTCTTTGTTTCTAGCCATTAAATAAGTGGTGTTATATCATCAAGATAGGATAGGTTACCTTTTGTCTGTTCACTAGTTCTGATCAAACTTCCTGATTCATTAAATATCTTTGCCTTTTTGTTTTCAAATGCAACTCGGTGACCTGTGTTATTTAGTTGTGAAACACTCAATAGATTATAGTTAATTACTTTTACCCAATATGAATTTTCACATTTGATCAGATTATTCAACATTATGGTTCCTTTACCTTCAACTGGACAAGGCGAGTCATTACCCATTCTTACTGATCCACCATTATAATATCCAAAAGTCTCAAAATTTTCTTTATCTCCAGTCATATGGTGAGTACAGACACTATCAATAATCTAGACATCATTCTTGCCAACTTTAGATATGAGTGTAGGTTCTTCATACCTTTCTTCTTCGTCTGAGTCATCCTTCATAGCAAAAAATACCACCTCAATATCTTCATCAAACTCAGTGTTAGTATTTCTAGCTTTGTTCTCAGCTAGGTAACAAGCTTTCTTTCCTCTGTCCTCATAGTCTTAGTTATCTCTTCTATCAGATTGTCATTTGCTTTGGTAATCTCAGTCATGACCTCTATCAAACTTCTTTTCATATGATCTGTCATTACTTTTGTCATCTTTTCTTTTATTAGGACATCTAGCAACAAAGTGTCCAATCTCTTTACAGTTAAAACATACCAATGGTAATTTACCTTTGTATCTACTTTTGCCTCTCTACAATCTTCTAGCCATTAGTGCTTCAATTTCATCAAGTTCTTGATCATCACTATCACTTTCACTATCATTTCTCATAGTGTGTTTATGAATTGATTCACTTACTTTCAGAGAATATTTGAATGCAAACTCAATAGTTGGTAAGAAACTATTGTCAAAGTTATTCATATCAAATGAAATAAGTCTACCAATTAAACTATGAAGAGTCACATTGTTATTTTCTACTTCTCTCATTTCTTGTATAGCAGATACTCTAATAGCATAAACATGCAATAAGGTTATGAGAATTTTACTTACCACTATTTCTTCTTTAAGTACACCTCCTACTCCTCAAATAGCATTAACAACCTCTTTGATTCTACTACTGTATTGAGTGATGTTTTCTCCTTCTTTCATTCTTAGGTCATCAAGCTTTCCTCTTAGGCTTTCAGCTTTAGCCCTTAGCACATTTGTATCTCCTCCATGTACTAGCTTGAGTTTGTCCCGCATTTTCTTTGCAGTGGTGCATGATTTGACATCTTCAAATTCAGCATCAGAGAGTGAGGAAGCAAGTTCTATCATCATAGAGTCATTTTCATGATTTTATCTCAATTAATCAACTTTCAGAGGTCCATTAGGTAAGACATATTCAATACTTAGGTACTATGTGACATAATTTCCAATACCTGATAGGTGGAGTCTTATCCTGCTTTTCCATGATGCAAAGTTGTCCTTGTTAAACTTAGGTACATCCCTTTTTCTCATCTTGTGATCTTTAGCTTGAGTCTTTTAACTCCCTTTCTAAGCACACAAGCTCTGATACTAATTGTTAGAATAACTGAGGGGGGGTGAATTAGTGTCCTAAAAAATTAATCCAATAATTCCAATCAAAACTTTATTACACAAATATAAAACCTCTAGTTATCTTCAATCCTACAAGATGTATGCCTTTAAATAATCTTTTCAAATAACTACTGCTCGGAATATATTGTTTGTCCTTTTTCTTAAGATTTACTGAATAGCAGTCTAGCCTTTACCGAAATACAGTAAATAACTTAGTGTTTACCAAACAATCCTATTTTAGTAACGTGTAAAGAAAAAAATCAAAGCAATGAACCATATACACATTTGACACATGGATTTTTAATGTGAAAACCTTGTTAAGGGAAAAACCATTTGGGACTGGTAACCCAAAATTTTCACTCTTCTAAAGTGAGCTTGGTGAAGATTCATCCCTATTAAAGGTTACAAACACACTGTTAAGTGCGACCTTGTTAGAGGATTTAAAACTTTTGGTTAATATTTTGACCTTCTGCATTCACTATGCTGTCAACAAGTAAAAACCTTTTGATACTCCTTGGGATGTATCTCAATATATAAATGATGGTTAAATCCTACTCTGTTAAGATATTTTCTAAGTCAATGGTTAAACTGAAACAATCTATGATCTATTCATAAATACAACTTAATCTTGCAGATGTTCAGATCTATTGTAAGATCATAATACCTTTCTGATCAATGTTTCTCTTATTTTCCTTTGCTCCACTTCTTTCTACTCAGTGAATGTTGTTGCTTCTCTGTTGCTCAGTGTTTGTGGAAATCTTTAGCTTGTGTGATGACCAGGTCTATATGAAGACTTCTATCTTCACCTGAATTCTCTTTAGCATTCATCTTCTTTCTTCCCCCTATTTATTATGAATTACTTGTCTCTTTATATAGACACGATTTCACCATTTCTTGTCCTTCTTGTTTTCTTCATTGATCACTTCTTCATCCGTAAATATCGCCATGCTTGCTTTAGCTTTATTCTACAAATCTCTCCTTGTTTTTTGGAATAAAATATTCTTTAAATCTCCTTCTTATCTTTAGCTTTTAACTGATCGATGAAAATAAAGTAAATAATTAGTTAACTCTATCTTTAGCTCCTTCCAGCTAAGCTATTTTGTTGTATCCTAACTTTAGTTCTCATTGGTCAACACTTCAGTTGTGCTTAGTGACTACTGCAGATAGCTCGGGCATTGAACTTTAGTTCTATTCGGTGACAACTATAGTTAGCTCGATAATGCTTTCTCGGTATCACTTGCTCGAGTAACATTGTCCATCAGTTTACACTATAAAATTTTGTGCTCAGGGTTCACTATCCATTGGGGTTCACTATCACTCGGTCTATGATTACCAACAACAAAAACTTCGTCTCTTTAGATCTTTAAGTGTTGTGATAATATGTATATGATTAATCACACCATATTAAGTTGACATTAATGACAATAAAATATATTAACTAATTTAATGTCTTGCATACACCTTCTACATCTCGGTGATCATCAACTTTTTCATCTTCAAACATTCAATCAGTTATAGTTCATCAGTTCCAATCATATAAAATGAATATGTTTCCATCAATGAAAACCAATTATGTATCTACAAATGACCACTCTTCATATCTCCTCCAAAAATACCATAATGCCAATAGGAAGCTCCATGTCGGACACGCTAGCATGTTGGAACAAAAGAAACCTTCCAATGCACCATTGAGTGGCCACCCCTTCTTATGGCATCTCACACGTATCTATTTTATGGAAATTTTTTAAATAAATTATTATGCTTCAAAACTTTGGCCCGAAACAGACCTTATGTCGTTAATCCTCTATCATCCAGTGGTTAATCGTGAATGAGTTGATTATAGTTTATTCAATGATTATAGACTATAGTTAATTAAATTCAAGTTTTAACTATACAATTGAAATTTAAGTATATAAATAAAGGCCACTCATGGTTAAACAACCAACTAAAACATAAATTTTATAAAGATAGTGATGAAAAAAAAACTAAGTTTCCTGTTCATAAAAAAATGCATTTTAGTTTTCTGTTTAGATGTTTCCATAAAGGCACAAACACCTGTCTCTTTTCCAGACGAATTTTGTTAAAAAATCATCTTTATTAATTAATAGAAATACATGATCTATTGATCTTTATTCTTGTTTCTAAAAACACAGAAGATATGGATAAGGGCTAAAAAAAAGGGATAAAGATAAGATCACAAAAATATGGAAAGAGGGGGAAAAAGGGAAGAAATGATAGCTTTACAAAATATTTGTTTGTTAATTCATACGGTCCAATAAATTATAGGCCTAGATGGAGTGATGCAACTTACTATCAAAATCTTTTGAGTATCCAACTGGGTTTTCTACAACCAAGATTCATCAAGTTCGAGAGCTTTTTGCAGGGTGCAATTGGTGCATGATTGCCAAAATTAAATGAAATATTGTTGGTGCCACCATTGTTTGCAATTTTGAAATTGAGAATCATTTCCTAACAGGAGGAAAGGATAAATACATCCCAAGGGGCTATACATTTTCATTCAGGAAGTGTTTCCCTTAGATAAGTGTGTGATTGTGTAAGTAATGTGAAGATGTTTGGATGCAAAAGAGTGCAGTTGCAGAAGGCCTTGTTGTAGGAGATATACAAAGACTGACGTTGTGAGCAAGAGAGAAGATCTATTTATAGACATAGAGATAACAAAAATTCCAGTGATAACCACATAGATACCAAAACTAATAAGTGCAAGGGTAGGTTATTTCCATAGCTTGCAAATAATTCCTATCTCTATTGTAATTGCTCAGATGGCCCTTCAAGAGAAGATTACAAAGGGAGATCTGGGTATAATTCTAGAAGATGGGGGTTTGGAGGCATTCTACACTCCTTGAGGATATTTTTAAAATTTCTCTCCCAAGTGGTATGAGATTGTGAATCTTGCATTTGTGGTCCCTTTGTATCACTAGCCTTCCAAGTGCGATAGTGGCAAGGCTTACAAGTTTCATGGGCTTTCCATGATGGTCTAGCCTATGAAGACCATGTAGTTTTAGGATTCATAGGAAAGGAGTGAACAATTTTACTTAAAATAGACAAAATTGGAAAGAGTTACAGGGGTGACATTATATTCTAAAAACTAGAGGGGTGAAAGAATGGGAGTCCCAAATAATGCTCCCACAATATTAGGGTGAGGGAAAAGCCATTGATTTTGACATTATGCACATGATATTGGGACATTGAGACTTTGAGTAGCATATGATTGGTTATCCTCATGACCTTTCCATCAAACACCTCCATAAGAAAAAGAGAAAAAAAAAAGCATTTCCATCCTAGAGCTATATCAACTTCTAGATGGAAACTTTGGACCTCTCATGAGTCATCTCATCATTATCAAGAATGGATAATTTTCATCATTCAATTCAATGTTCTCAATTCTCTATTATCAATTCTTGTAAGTGGTCTATTAGGTTAAGAAATGTAATTTATATTTAAGGGGTTACTGTAAATTATCCTATCCTTAGATGTGTACATCTTTAGAGTAAATGACATACAAATTATCTTAGAGTTTGAATAGACGGAATTGGAAAGAATTAGAGTTGGAAACACAGATCTTGAAGCTGTATTTACTAATAAAAAGGATGTATCATGTACCATGTGACATTGTAATCCATTATTAATATATAATAATCAATTAATGTTTGTTGTTTATCAAAATTTATACAATACATTATCACTGGTAGTATTCTTCATTATTCATTTACAATAAGGAATTGTTGTTTCTGTGCACATTTGTTAATTTTCATTAATTAAATACATCATACATGTAAACAAGAGACTAATTAAATATTTCGTCAAATATAATTCATCCGTAAAATCACTGTATCTAATAAACTCACAAAATCTACAAATCATACAATTATAATAAACTCACAATGACAATGTTAATCTATCCTTAAAATTTAATAGATCACATCATACAATACATAGAGAATGAAACATGAAAGGATTCATGTTGAGATTTTAATTAATTAAATACAAGTAAACATTTCTTAAAAATTACAACAAAAGTGTAAAGGCATATTTGATTTGATCTTCATGAAATAGTTCAAAAACTTGAAAGAAAGAAAAATGGAAATGTTGAAATTTCCTTTTGTTCTTCTCCCTCCATGTGTCACATTTCCTTTTTCATAAATTCAACACACTACCTAATGTGTTCATCATAGTTTGGCGTTGCTGATGTTGTATTCAACCTATTAACTTCCTTTATTTCAAATTCCATAAGATAAAGTCCATCAAGCAGAATGTGCAAATTCTTTACCAGATCATCTGCATCATCAATGGCCTTATACACAACATGGTTCACAAAATATTATGGAAATTATTATTTCCATTCATCCTCTGTCTTTCCTTCTCTAGTGACCATGTAGATGTTGGAAATATATTACAGGCTAGGTAACTAAGAGGGGGGCGGTGAATCGGGAACCAATAAAACTTATTCTCTTTTATCCTTTATTAGATTGGCTAATCTAATTGCATGCATGGAATAGAAAAGTAATAACCATTAATAACACTTGACACAATATTTGGTTACCCAGAAACCTTCCAAATCAAAAGTAAAACTGGGGTGGGGATGATACCCACAAGCTTTAGAACCGTAGTAATAAAGTTGGCCGGTTAAGGCTTACAATTGACCACTTCTTATGGTCTTCCCTATTAGGATCAATAAGGACTGTTAGGTCCACCTTGGGAAATGATTTATACAATAAAATTAAGCATACACTCTATTAGGAGATTTGATAAGGACTGTTAGGTCCACCCAGTTAAAGGATTTGACTGATACCCTGTTAGGATGAACCAGTGAATGATCTTCTAGGAAACTCTGATTTGTTGAATAAGATCCTTTGAAGTAATACTGGTCACTTGAATGTGATAGATAATTCTTTTCTATTCATTTATACTGTTGTAGCCTTCTAATCAATCTGCCTCTTCATATTCGCATCTGTAACTGATTCATATATCCATTCTTACATTCTCATTTGGAAAAAGAAAATGTCTTACATATATACCTTATCCAAATCAATTACCTCTGCAAGTCGGCTACTATCATATTAAATAGTATTAAACAATATGTACTAAGTCAGCCCAATGCTGATACTAGGGTCCAGTAATCCACTCAGGTGATATACTAACACTCGGGCGACACAGTGAACTGGAAACTCTAGAACTTGATTGACACTAGGTGCTCGGACCACATTGATCACTCAGAGATGGTATGCAACTTGGGTAATACTAGTGATTCGGGTGATACTGTTTGGAACTAACTGTTTGGTCGACACTACAACTTCTTGGCTCAGTCAACACTTCAAGCTGCTGGCTTGGTCAACACTGTAAACATATGAATGACTAAGTGTTTTGGCACTTATTGACAACATGTCTTTTCCATAAGGTCTAAAATCTCCCACTTTTGCATTACTAACAAAAACACTTATCATACCAAAAACTTTGATAAAACTGATAAGTCAAAACTCCCCCTTACCATGTGCTGGGTACTTGCTCAGTTTTGACTACTGCTCTACAACTCGGTTACAACTGACTCTGTTTTTTATTTTCCAAAAATGTTTTTGTAACTCTGCTATATATATATATATAGATATATCATCCTCTTCTTTGTACATGTATTTCCTCATATATATACAAATTCTATCTTTCCCCCTTGTTTTTGACACAAATGCCAAAAGGCACATCTACAAGGTAATACCAAAATATGAAAGGAAATCACTATGTACCTTGAAAATTTGAGACAATGTCTTGTCCCAATTGTCTTGCAACACCTTCAGGATGTGCAACTCAATCTGAATTTCTGCAGACAACTCCATCATAAGCTCTGCAATTGAAAATTTGTTATCATGGATGAGTGTCTTTGCATGAGCAATATGTTTTTGCATGAAATTCATATAAGGAAGGAGATTTCTCTATATAGCTTATAGGGATTCCCTTGTTCTTCATTCTTCCCTTAGTAGCTCTACCTGTAGATCAGTCAGATACTTGATCTTAACAAAATGTGTTGAACTTGAACTTGGATCAAGTGCCAACTAGTTTGCATTTGCCTTCAAATCATTGACAATCTTTGTCATCTTGTCCTTTATTTCCTTGGTAAAGTTGAATGTGTCGCTCAACTTTACAAATAATGCCACAACATTATTCACAGTGATTTCTGGAGAGCTAATGATAGTGGTTAGCTTCACTTGATCTATTTCAATCTAACCTGCAACATTCTCTAGAACCTTATTCTCAAATTTTCTCTCTACCTTCTGCAGTAATTTATCCCGACCACAAAGATCATGATTAAACTTGTGGACTATGTCAACAAGTTGGTCCATTATAGAGTCTTCCTCATTGACTTCAATCTCTAGTGAATCAAGGAAAATAACTTTGATGTCCTGTAGCACTTTTTTCCTTTTCTTCTTAGATCGGAGCTTCTGATGTTTTTCTCTTTTCTTCCATAGCTCCCCAAGGATGTCCATCTCCAGAATCAATGCTAACTATAGAAATATTCACAGTGTCCTTCTGTGACTTAGTCTGGCTTGGCCCAGTAGTAGGTAGAGCCTGATGCTTGGTTTCTACTAGTTTTGATGTAGACTTTGTGACCTTTTCCTTGCTTGGAGATAAGATATTCTGAATAGGTGATTGGGGCAGGGATGCCATTACTTCTACTACTATCTATTCTGTATTATATTCTTCAATGGTCTTCACCTAAGGTAGTTCTTCATCTTTAACTTGTAAATGAGGGTTTGTACTCTGTTCCTCTATTTTATCATCTCCTTTGTCATAAAAAAATGAATTCCACACCTTTTTTGCTGTCTGCACAACATCCTCTATTTTCTTGCTCAAAAATTTAAAAGTCCTAAACCTTGGAGGGTGATTACTCTCATACTTGGACATAGTGTCTTTTACCTCTTTATCAGTCATAGTAGGTAGGACTTGCTTAAAAGTTTGTTTTCTGATGTCCTTTTCAATCTCAATTGCATTGTTCCAGTGAATGGTGATTGCCTTGAGAAGGTCTTCAATCATATGGCTTTTCAATTCAGATGGATCATACTTCCATCTTTCCATCTTCTATACTAATGCATCCTCAATCATCTTCTTCTCATCCTTGGTTCTGGTAGCATACTTCAGTGATTTGAGACCTCCCATACCAAAACCTCCTTTCAATTCTTCAACCTTATTCTCAATGGTAGGTGGTGTCTTCTTGAATGTAATTGTATCTTCTTCATCATCTTCTTTAGGTAATACTAGTTTTCTTCTAGATCTTCGTGGTTTGTTTGCAGTGAAGACATGGGTAGAGATATTTGGTGTTTTCTTGGGGGCTAGAATCTTCTTCTTAGGAGTCTCTGCTTCTAAATCTTCCTCTTATTTCTCAGGTTCTTCTTCTTCTATCTTTATGTCATCTCCTTTTCTTTCAGTGATCGAAGGAGGAGAGTTTGATGGCTTGCCATATTTCTTTCCAAACTTCTCAATTATCTTCCTTCATCTCTTCAAGATTTTTGGAATCTCTATTTCCAATGTTATTCTTCCCTTAGCTTCTTCATAAGTACCAAAATATAGTTCTTTAGGATCAACAAGTTCATTCACAAGAGCTTCAATAATATCTCTAGTCTCATCAATGTTAACCTCATATGCAAGAGGTTTCACCGATGAAACCCTAGACTTGACTGCTTGAATGTATACTTTGTCACAATCAACTAGGAAGCATATACCATCCTTATAGTCTTCTACCAATTGTTTGGGAATTCTGAATCTATTCTGCATTTTCTCTTTTAAGCTTTCAAAGTAAGCATCCATGATGCTTTCAAAATTATCTCCCAATTCTGCTATAAACTCATTTATCTGATAAACTATAGGCCTATCCTTCTTACATACAACTATGCCTTTTGAAGGGAAAAACTTCTAAACATAAAAGAATAAGAAGACCAAGAGTGAACTAAACTTACACAGATTGGTCTTAGATGCCCGGATGCTCTTCATGTTTTTTCTCTGTTGGATGAGCTGCAACTCGGCAAGGTCAAATGATAGATTGTTCTTCACCACTTTGTATGCCAAGTCCACAGCCTCACATGGAATATTGTTTGGTCATCTTGAACTGTATATCTTGTGAGAAATCACATGAATTCCAAACTTTATCACCATATCAGTGACTCCATTCAACTTCATGCCTCTTCCATCCCACTCGGCAAGAGTCTTCTTGGATAGATCATCTTAGGGTAGGGTTTTAGTTTCTTTAGGTTTGTCAAGCATTGGGTACCCTATCACTCAGTGTACCATTATCTTAGTGATCTTCACAGGTTGCTCCAACCAGAGATGCATTTCATGAACATGGATCAGAATAAACCTAATCCACTTTATCTAAAATTTCTTTGGCATATGCAAGATGTGGGTTAAACCCTTGACTGCAAGGTGATTGCATTTTTCAGCCCACACAAAGTGCTTCATATGCTTTTTTCAGCTCCAATGTGCCTAGTTGTTGAATATTGCAATGATAGAAACTTTGAATGTTGTGAGTCAAGAATACCTTAGGAGGAATTTGGGAATGGGCTCCCATTGGATCTATCTCCTCTGCAATTTTTGGATGAAGTTTGAACTTTGGCAGTTCACAGACTGTATTCCTCACTAACATCTTAGATCCCTTCTTGATCTTACTGCTGGATGAAGACACCATAATGCTCGAAGGATTGATGAAACTTTACTGCAACTAAAGCTTCTAAACACAAATTCGCTCTGAAATTTCTAAAAGATCTTAATCACTCGGCAAACTATAAAACTTGGTAAACAATAACCCTTTGATTTCACCATTTATGAGAATTTCACCATAAACATTTCATTTAATTCTCTATACATAGTAGCTGTCATAGCTTGGTTAGTTCTCCCAGGCTTACTCAGAAGCTCGTCAAAAACTAACTTTGCATATTTGAAACTATATAAGTTGACTTGACTTGGTTAAGCTAGAGTAACTCAGTTGTAACTGAGATCCTGACTCAGTTAGAACCATAATGTGTCCTAGTGCATCAATATGTAGATTTAGACTTGCTAGCATATCTAGAACTAATGTATGATGGCTTGTATGCACAATTATAGTTATCTCCTTACATATTTATTCAGATATGGTAGATCCACCCAATTCACTATTTTGGGTGCCATTTGATCCTTCATTATTTTGGTCTAAATTATCAGGAGACTTCCTTACCCACTGCTAACTCATCTAAGTTTTGATTTTAGAAACTTTTTCTTTGCCTTTCTCAAAACCAGTATCCACTTTTTATCTGTTTATATGTAATTCTTTTTTAGATGACCGAGTTGTTTACACACATAACATCTCTTAGTAGGATTCCTTTTTATGAGATGAGTCTTTGCATAATTTGAACCAATGTGCCCATATTCACCACAATGAAAACATCTGCTCCATGTGTTTTAATCCCAACCAAAAATTTCTTTAGATAACTGTTCAGTAGGGTTCCACTTCTTAGTTTTGCACTTGAAAGACTTATGACCTTGTTTGTTACAATTGAAACATTTTCCTTCAAACTTAGGTTTCTTAGTGCATTCACCTTCCCTATGTCCATGTTTGTTGCACCTGTAGCATTTTCCATTAAAATTTGGCTTCCCATTTCTCCAACACTTATTTTATGTATGTCCTAACTTACCACAATGATTACATGTAGTTTTCTTGTTGTTTTGAGCTCCTTGCTGTGAGGATTCACCTTGTTCAGTATAACCTAATCCAATCTATCCATGATGTCTAAATTGAGTTTTCTCTATTAAATGATCCATGCATACTTGTGAATTCATCATACTCTCATTGGTTTTTTTCAGTATTGAGATCATTTTGTAGTCTTTCATTTTCAGTCCTCAGATTGATAACTTCTTGATTTGAACTATTGAGTTGATTTATCATATCTGCATGCTGAAGTGACAAATGATGGATTTTATTTTATTTTTCCTCTAATATTGTACTTAGAAATATTTTGTATCCTTGTGCCATATCTCTGTCATTTTCTGCTTGGTTCTTTTGTTCCATGACTTCACATATTCTGACTGAATGAATTTCTTGTTCTCTCTTCAACTTTCTGACTTCTTCAGGTAGATTGAGATACTTTGCAAGTAGATCTTCAATGGCTGCATCATCTTCTTCATAACTTCTTTCTTTGCATAAATCTTCAATTCTTTCTTCTATGTAACATTTTTCATTCATTTGCACTGCTAATTCTTTTCTTCTTTTCAGGGAATGAGAGAGCTGCTCCTTGAGTTTTCTGATTTGATCCATGGCCACTTGTAGATCTATCTTTTCATTTTCAACTGATTTCTCTAGTCTATATATTTCCATTACCTCTGATCTTTTCTCAAGATGTTAAAATTCTGATAAGAGAACCTTTTCTCTGATACCAATTGTTGGAAATATATTGCAGGCTAGGTGACAGAGAGAGGGGTGAATCAAGAACCAATAAAACTTATTCTCTTTTATCCTTTATTAGATTGGATAATCTAATTGCATGCATGGAACAAAAAAGTAATAAACATTCATAACACTTGACACAATATTTGGTTACCCAGAAACCTTCCAAATAGAAAGTAAAACTGGGGTGGGCATGATACCCACAAGCTTTAGAACTGTAGTAATCAAGTTGGTCGGTTAAGGATTACAATTGACCACTTTTGATGATATGCCCTGTTAGGATAAATAAGGACTGTTAGGTCCACCTTGTGAAAGGATTTATATAATACAATTAAGTATGCACTCTATTAGGAGATTTGATAAGGAATGTTAGGTCCACCTGGTTAAAGGATTTGACTAATACACCTGTTAGGATGAACCAGTGAATGATCTGCTATGCAACTCTGATTTGCTGAACAAGATCCTTTGAATTAATACTGACCACCTAAATGTGATAGATGAGTCTCTTTTGTTCCTTTATACTGTTGTAGCCTTCTAATGATCAATCTGCCTCTTCATATTCACATATGTAATTGATTCATATATCCATTCTTACATTCTTATTTGGATAAACAAAATGTCTTACATATATACCTTATCCAAATCAATTACCTCTACAAGTCGGCTACTATTGTAATACCCACCTCTGAGTTTTCTTTTCAGTTTCGGTTGCCGAACTCTTTTAGGCCTTTTCATGTATGTGTGGTTTATTTCAGATGGTTTAGAGGATATTTATGTATCACATTTCAGTATGTTATTGATTCATTTCTTAGAATGTTATATCTCTTGTTTGCATGCGATTTATGGTTATTGCATGATGCTTATGTATATGTTAGGATGCCATTTTGATTATGGTTTTCTGACAATACTGACCCTAGATTTATATGCACATGGATCATTTGTATGTTTTGCATTACTGTTTGACATGCTTGATATGGTATGGGACAGAGTCATAGTTACTTGCTCTGGCGAGATCCACACGATAAACTAGTCTCAACCATTGGTTGCTATATTATATACATGTATGCTCATCTTTGTGATGATAGGTTTGCAGGTACCGGGCTACGTCTTCCCTGAATTGGTAGGAGTGAGCATGCCCTATCGCAATATCTCAATGGTAAGAGAGGGGAGGTAGTATCAGGTCCAAATCCATACACTAAACCCTTATTTTTTCCTATTTATGGACAAAGAATCTGATTGACTACCCTAGTGTTTGAATCTATCAAGTGATGTGGATTCATGAGCCTGTTTGTGTGTGTTTGTGATTTTGTTTCAGTTGATTGTCTGTTTCAGTTGGGTTTTAGGTGATTTGATGATGCTTTTAGCTTGATTTATTTAATGAATTTTCATGGTAAATATTAATGTAAATTATTGCACCTATAATAAGGTTAAAACTTTGATATATGAAATATATGGCTATTTAATAATT
>MU223618.1:1053838-1068394 GCA_018584345.1 Thuja plicata | reverse complement strand
GAGGAGGTTTGCTTGGATTTGGAATTCATCTTGCTTGGATTTGTGGGTTTGATCATCTCTTCTGTTACTAAGGTAGGATCTTGAGCTTTTAAATTCTAGTTTTCAAATCCCTGTCTTCTATGCATCTGAAAACTAGGATTCTTTGCTTGATCTACTCTGTTTGTGTATTTGGTGAATCCATTAATTAAAATGATGAAAAATGTGTTCTTGGATCCATTTATGTCTTCTTTCATATTTTCATGTCACATCTGTGATTATGGGCATTAAGGGTTTCATCTTTGGTTATTGAATTCAAGGGGGCATTAGGGTTTTCAATTATGTTTATGAGTTTTCAATCTTTGGGCCTTAGGGTTTCAGATCTGTAGGAGAAAAACTCTTTGAGAGAAAAATTGGAAGAGTTGTTAAAATTGCATGGGAATCTCAGATTTGTAGCCTCTTTCCATGGAAAGATGAAGTCCAAACTCTCACCTTGTCCTTGCCCAAAACCCTGATCAGATCTGTAAGAAAACAAGTTAAATGAGTTATTTTTGCATGCTTAAGAACAGAAAAACTTTTCTTGAAAATCAATGAATTAATATTAAAATTGAATATCCTTCTTGTTGTTGTCATTTTGCATGTTTGGGAAAAATCCCTATTCACTATCTTTAGGGTTTTTGGTAAAAAAATAATACCCTTATTATATAAAAATAGTTTCATTCTCACTTTTGAAAGAAGGGTTTCTTTATATTATAAAATGTAAAAGAAAAAAAAATACAAGAATAAAGAGAACTTGTTGGTTTTTAAATTAAAAAAAAATACAGGTTTATTATTTAATTCACCAGTAAATAAAAAATAAAAAAGAAAATGAAGTAATATATAATAATAATTGTGTTTTATTATTAATATAATAAAAAAAAATTATTAAACAGAATTTTTTTTTAACTACGATAGTTGAAGGAGGTGGGTGGAGGGGGCCATTGCACCCCTCCCTTCACGTCGGCATGTCCTGCGGGCTCCACTGACAGTGGGCCGCAGAGGACTACGGTTACCACTGCGTAAGCAGTGGGCCACAGTACTCTGCGGGCTCCACTGCCAAGTGGGTACAATGTGGGTGCGGGGCCGCGAGGTGTGGGTACTCGCGGGGGGTCCACAGACCTCGATTTTCCCCCTGTAGTTTTTATTAAAGTGTTTTTAAGTTTTGAATAAAGTTTTAGTTTTAATTTATTGTTATTTAATTTATTTTGTTTGTTTTAGTTAAATTATGATTAATTTAATTCTTTGTAAATTATGATTTAAATTCAGTTTACAATTAGTTTAGATTTAAAACATTTTTAGGAATGTTTTGTTATGATTTAATGTTATTAATTTAATTATTGAAAGAGAAGTTATAGTTTAAAGATAAATTATTTATTAGTAATATTATCATTATTATTAATGGATTAATTTTCTTTCATGTAGTGTTTAATATATGTGATTTGTTTAAATGAAAATAGTAGAATCGATATCGAGGTTAATACTTATATATTTTTGATATAACGTTGTGTTTTCATATTTAATATAATTATAGTATGGTCTTTTTTTTAGTAATTATTTGTTAGGTTAATTTATGTATGTCAGGTGTCATAAATTAACCTATATAGGAGCTATATTTGCGTGTTCTTAAAGATTTAATTATAATCTATTAGTAATTGTATAGGATAAATGAATTTGCATAACTAGGGTTATAAATTTGTTTATCGTCATGTTATCAATGTGTTTGTTTAGCTCCTTATGAGATGTACTTTTATGCCATGATGTGCGTGTCCTTTCTGTTGTAATCCTTATCATGTTAGGTGTTTGTTGGGGTTTTGAGATATGAACCTTTATGGTGTCTTGTGTGAATTTCTAGTACATGTGTCTGTTATGTTATGTTGGTTCGTTTGTCTTTCTGAACCTAGTGTCTTATGAACGTTGGTTATGTGATCCTTTGAGGTTGTTTCATACTGTTATGGTTAGATGAGAACCAGTAGTTCCTATATGGGTAGGAACCAGTTTATGAGACTTATGAGATTATGTTTGATCTTGAGCTTAGGGGGTGGTTAGTTAGGTGCATCTTAGGGGAGTGGATTACAATAGGATTTTGAGGCCCAAAGAGGCCAGTCCAGAGTGACCTATTGTAAGTTGATTAATAAGTGATAACTTAATAAAACTTGGGGATTACATTAAATACAAGATTAGTTAGCATGTTGAGAGTCTGGGGTCCAGAGTGACCAGTCTAGGGTAAACTCAACTAGATGATGCTTGAGGGTCTGGGTTCCATAGAGACCAGTTCCGGGTAACTCAAGTATATGACCATGTGATGACACTCCCATAGCATGTAGCCTAAGTCTCCTCCATAGGTCCTGTTGTACCTTTTATGGTTGTGTCTTTGACATTTGGTGTTTTGGATATATTATGTATGTTACTTTATCTATGGATGATGTGCCTTGTTTGATCTTGGTTTTCCAGTTGTCTTGATCTTTCCATTCTTATGCTTTTTCTTTAGTCTTTCTCGTTGTGATCAGAAAGCTTATAGGATCTTCCTATGTATTTCTTTATGATGGCTTGTATGCCTTTGATTGTCTTCATGTTGTATACCTGTGTGAGTGGGCTTGTTATTATCTCCTCAGCACAGTGGGAGTGGACCTTTGGTTCCACGCAGTCAGGTGGTAGTGATTCTTATTACCATTGAGATTCCGATGGTCCTTCTTCATGCTTGGGTGATCTTTGATGCAGTTCTATCTTTTGATTCTTATGGAGATTGGTTCAGTTTCATGAGTTGTATATTTGTAACCATATGTGTTTATTGGTTGACATCCTTTGGAGGATGTATTGTGTTGTATTTAGCATGTTTATCTTTGGAGGTTTTGATCTTATCATATCAGTTGTAATCTTGTAATAGTGTATCGGATGTGATACCTGTATTAGTTGTTGTATCATACTTGTATTAGAGTGATTACTACATACCTTGTGACATGTGCAGAGGATGTGAGTTATGAGATGTATATTATTGGATTTATTTAATGTATCTGTTATGTTAGTTCTTTATAGTTGTCATTCGTATATTATCTTTCTTAAGTGATTCTACGTCAAGAACCCTCGAGGATGTTATCTATGTATGAGTTGTATTTCATGTGTGTCATGTTCTTCATTGCATTGCTTCTGCATTGTTATCATTATTGTTTGTAAAAAAATTTAAAAAAATTATCCTGTTAACTCAGTGTCAAGTTTAGGTTAGTTCTCCTGGGTTCCCTGGCGAGGCATTAGAACTATCATATTAAATAGTATTAAACAATATGTACTAAGTCGGCCCAATGCTGATACTCGGGTCCAGTATTCCACTCGGGTGATATATTGACACTCAGGTGACACAGTGAGCTGGAAACTCTAGCGCTCGGTTGACACTAGGTGCTCAGGCCACATTGATCACTTAGAGATGGTAAGTAACTCGGGTAACACTGGTGACTCGAGTGATACTGTTTGGAACTAATTGCTAAGGTCGACACTGCAACTGCTTGGCTCAGTAAACACTTCAAGATGTTGGCTCGGTCAACACTGTAACCATATGAATGACTAAGTGTTTTGGCACTATTTGACAACATATCTTTTCCATAAGGTCTACAGTAGAATAGGGGAGGTGATGCAATAGTTCTATGTCAGCTAGTGACTTTGCGATATGTCTTGAAAAAATTCTTGTGATAAACAAAATGATTTTCCAACAAAGTATCAACTAATTGGAAGTTGGCTTTTGTCTCTTCTAGCACTTCATTCAATTGGTTTCCATCCTCAATATTCTTTGTTAAAATTTGTAGCAATGTTTTCTTTATGATCAAATATTTCTTTGTTAGTTTCAAATCAAAATCTATCTTCTTTTGTTTCTTTGCCACTTTGACCACATCTTAAAATGTATCCCAAAAATTGTGCAAATGGGGTATCATTAGTTTGTATTTAGATTCAATTATTTCCTTATTCATTTTGCATCTTGACAATTTCAATTCCTTCTTCATGGCTAGATTTTCTTGCTGGGCAATCAGGAGTTGTTTCTATGCCTCAGCCCTCCTCTTACTTTCCAAAGAAATATCAGTTTTCAATATTGAAGAATCAACCTCTAATAATATTATTTGTGCAGGATATGTATCCAGTTTCCTTTTCAAATCACTAAGTTTCTCATTCAATCCCTTTACCAACTAGGATTGCTCATCAACTTTTTCTTTATTTAATATTGCACTGTGTAATGTTAAATCTGCTACTTTATCTAAAGTGACATCCTTTAACATGTACATCATAAATTGACCAAGGATTTCCATGGGTTCTTTATTGTAATTGGCCTCTTATTTGGTAGATACAAGAATCACAATGCCAAGGTGTTATCATTTGGGTTAAATGTAGATCCATAACACAACTTGTCCATTCCTTCATCACTAATTCTACAATCAATATCCTAATATCTTCTTAAATTATAAAATACAATACATGTGGATATATCCACACCTGGAAACAATAAGAAATCATCATTACTAAAGATTTTCCTACCCTTTTCTAGCATCATTTTCTGCATCTATGTTCTAACCTCTTTCCATAAGACCTTTGTGGCTTTAGTCTTTTTATCCTTATCTGTTATGCCGATCTTCTTCATTAACTCTTTTTCTTTTATATTGTAAAAAATATATTGAATTCAGAAGTTTTACTAAATTCATCATCCCCAATAAAATCCTTAACAACCCTCCTTCTTACATCTTCATTAAGATACTCAAAAATATCCATAATATCATTATTATTCCCCGTCATTGGTTGGTAGGGCTCAAGTTGAATATTTTGAGCTATTTCTTCCACATTTTCTTGTTAATTTTTAGTACTACCAACACCTTGGGAAATATCCAAGGAATTTGATGGTGTTGGTGAATGTTTCTCAAGGGTAACAACCATAATTGGTGCACCAATGGAACTTTCTAAAGCAACAAGACTGGGTGGGGAAGCCAAGTGAAACTCATATAGAAAAATGCTCTCACTTTGAGTCAGCAATTCCATCCTCCTGACCCTATTAGATTCATTTGGAAATTCCCCCACATAAGTAAGGTTTTCTTTTTCTCTTCTCCTTTCTAGTTCTTCTACCCTATTATATGCCAACACTCTTCCACTAACAGATTTTGGCACATTTTTTGACGAATGATTAGTCTCTTTTCCAATGCCACTCTGTCTCAAATTTGAAAAAATGGCACCGAGACCTTCGATGATACCTTTTTTTTGGACACTCTAATGCTAAACTATCCATCACACTACCAATGAATATATGTAAGAATCCAGATTGGTTTGAAAGTGTAATACTCCGACGAGTAAGATACGCCTCTGAATGGATGTGTCTTCAAATAATAAACATTTTTTATGACATTTTTGGGGATGGTTTTAAAAATGTTGATGATGATCCCAAACTATGCATCAATGAGGATGTTGTGCCTCCGATGTAAAAGGTCATTGGATTTTTTCCATTTTTGATGGCATTTTCTGGGGGTATTCATAAAATTTTTGAAAAATCCCAAACAATACACCAACAAGGATTTTGTACCTCTGATGCAAAAGGTCATCAGAAATTAGCCAATATTGTCAGTCATTATTAGGAAAATTCATTGTAATTGAGATGAGATCCTCTATTTTTCTTCGACGGTAAGGATATAGCTTCGTCGCAAACTATCGTTGGAGGTACAACATTACCATCAAATTAAAATGGAGGAGATCATTGCAAGATCAATGAAAGTTGAACATATGAATAAAAATGTATGCCCTGACAAGTTGTATTAGTGATTCACTGTAATATCAATATTTAGAGTTAGTGTATCTAACCCTATCTCAAAACAATATTGTTATCCTACCAATGGAAAAGTATCCAGAAATATGACATCAATAGGTTATAATAGCTCTTGAAAATTAAAGAGAGGAAAGAAAACTTGAAAAATATATAGATTTATACCTTCCCACATAGGTTGTATTGATCAGTCTTAAAGAAAATATGAAAATCCATGGATAAATCCCCTGGTAACAAAATGAATGAGCAATGGTGAGTTATTTCCATGCAAACCATACTAAAAGTTAGTCATCAATGAATCTTTGAAGGGTAAGCATATCTGAATTGTTCCTCGCTTAATCTGTAACCAACATCTATCAAAAATTACATGTTAGCTTATGTTGTAGAAAGTAAAAAATTTAACCAAAAAAATTACAAGAATATAAACAAAATTTAGTCAATAATTTAGGTAATTTAGTCAAATTACCTGGCTTCAAATACAGCCAAACCACTCACAGATGCCTTCTTCTAGAAATTTTGTTGAAGAAAAAATACTAAATTTGTTAACTGATATGATGATCTAAAGTATGTCTTGAAGCTTTGGATGCCCAAGAGAGAGAGAGAGAGATGATATTCATCTGTATCTCTCTCTCTCTTCCTATCTTTGGGCATCCAATTCTTGAAGTACTCATTGGAGGATGTTCATTTGTATCTCTCTCTATCTTCTAAACTTTGGGACTATGTACTTCTTGAGAATGCTGAAGAAGTTATGATTAGGACTATGTTATGTCCTTTGAATGAGGAGAAGGGTACAAGAGAGAAAGGTACTCTTGTGGTAGCAGATGGTGAGGCTAATGAAGTAGCCAAGGATTTGAGTGATTAAATGTTTGATAATGTTAAGTTGAAGATAATGCAAGGCATTAAATCAATTAATGGTTTGTATTGTCATTGATGTCAACTTGATTTCATCTGTACGGTCATGTACAAAATACCAAAGACTTAAGAGAATCAATGGAACAAAGGTTATGCTTTCAGCAATGCATAAAATTCAAGTATTCACTAAGTGACAGATAACACCGATGGAGTGCACACCATCAGTAAAGGCAAAGAAGAAAAGTCACAGTGATACTCAATGAGCAGAAGACAGCGTTGCCTGACGAAGAAAAACCACAAGATGCCCGACAAGATAAAAGTAGAGTTACCTGATGGACGAAGATCCATAAGCTAAATAAAGTCACACCGACGGAACTAGCAGTTGTAACTGATGACTAACTGAAGAGTTGACCGACAGAACAGAGAGTTCAGAAAATGACAAAATATCTAGCTGGCAAGAGCTAAAGATAGACTTAATTGGTTGTTTTCTTTGTTTTATTCGACTAGAGTTAAGTGATTTATTTAAAGAAAATTTGTACAGTTGGCATAAATATAACTATGAGATAAATCAGGAGTTATTCTTTAAATCATATTGGCTGGATTGTTTTTCACACCAAGAATCAAGAATCAAGAATCAATGAATATTATGTCTATATAAGAGACAAGCTTTATTCATTTCTGTATCACATGAAAAGGGATTAAGAGGAGTGAATAGAAAGAGGATGTTGAAGAGAAACTGATGAAGAACAACTTCATGCAGTACTAATCAATCAAGTTGAAGGAGAGCTAAGGAATTTTGCAGACACCGATGAACAGTGAGCACAACATCACAGAGAAGAAAGTATGGAGCACAAAAGAATTGAATTGATACATTGATCAGAGAGGTAATGTACTTAAATAGATCTAAAAATCTACAATTCAAGTTGCATTAGAAATAGGTCATTTTGTTTCAGTTTAACCATTGAAGCATCAAGTCTCTTAATAGAGTAGGACTTAACAGTTTTCTATATATTGAGGTACATCCCAAGGAGTGCCAAAAAGGTTGATTCATGAAAGTAGCATTGGATATGCCTGATGCCTCTTGACGGTCTAAGAGAGAGGCTGATTCAAGGATGGTAGCATTAGATGCTCGATACTAAGTGATAACCTATATGTATGAAATCCTCTAACAAGGTCACACCTAACAGTGTGTTTGTAACCTTTAATAGGGTTGGCTCTTAACAGGGCTCACTTCAGAAGAGTGAAAATTTGGGGTACCGGTCCCAGTGGTTTTCCCCTTAACAGGGTTTCCATGTTAAAATCCATGTGTTATGTGTGTATGGTTTATTACTTTACTATTTTACATTTCACATATGCATTTTTGGATTTATCGGTATACTCTACATACTTACTATATTTCGGTAAATAGTTATACTGCTTATCCGTAATCAAGGAGAATAAGGATAGACAAGGAAAACTGATAGACAGTTAATCATTATAAGTATTTCATGGCATGCATCTTGTAGGGACATAATAATCTGAGGTTTATTTGATTGGTGGTTATATTAAGGATAAGTTTTTGAGGCCACTGGTTCACCCCGCCCCCCCCCTCTCAGTTATTACTAACAATTGGTATTAGAGCTTGTGTGCTTGGAAGGAAGGTTTCAAGACCTAAGCCAAAGATCACAAGATGAACAAACGAGATGTTCCCAAGTTGAACAAAGATAATTTTGCTTCATGGCAAAGTAGGATAAGACTCCACTTATCAGGTATTGGTAATGATGTTACTCAATTCCTTGAAACTGAATATGTGTTACCCACAGAAGCACCAACAATTGAACAAATGAGAGAGAAGCATGAACATAATGGCATGATGATAGAGCTTTCTTCCTCACTCTCCGATGCTAAATTTGAAGATGCCAAAGAATGCAAATCTGCAAAGCAGATGTCGGACAAATTGAAGCTTGTACATGGTGGTGACAAAAATATTTTGAGAGCCAAGGCAGAAAGCCTTAGAGGAAATTTTGATGATCTCAAAATGAAAGAAGGAGAAAACATCACTCAGTACAACACAAGGATTAAAGAGGTAGTCAATGTTATCTAAGGAGTTGGAGGTGTACTAGAAGAAGATACAGTGGTAAGTAAAATTCTAAGAACCTTACTGCCTACTTATTCTATTAGAGTATCTGTCATTCAAGAAATGAGAGCAGTAGAAAATAGAAATGTTACTCTAGATAGTTTAATTGGAAGACTAATTTCATTTGAGATGAATAACTTTGATAATAGTGTCTTACCAAACATAGAGTCTGCATTTAAAACTTCTATGAGAATAAGTAAATCAAGTCAGAAAACACTATGAGAAAAGATAGTGATAGTGAAAGTGAAAAAGATGATCTTGATGAAATAGAAGCACTTATGGATAGAAGAATGCAGAGAGGCAAAGGTAAATTACCACTTGTTTTTTTTAATTGCAAAGAGATTGGACATTTTGCTGCAAGATGTACTAACAAAAGAAAAGATGACAAAAGTAATGATAGATCTTTTGAGAAGAACTTTGACAAAGGTGATTACAGAAGCTACCAAGAATCAGAAAGAAGAGATACCCGAGACTATAAGGACAAAGGAAAGAAGGTCAGCTACCTAGAAAAATGCAAGGATGATGATACTGACACCGAATCTGATGAAAACATTGAGATGGTGTTTGTGGCTGTAAAGGATGATTCAGATGATGATGAAGAAAGGTATGTAGAAATATCTCTCATATCTAAAATTAGCAAAAATAATGTTTGGATCATAGATAGTGGCTGCACTCATCATATGACCGGTGATAATCAAAAGTTTGAGACTTTTGAATACTACAAGGGTGGATCAGTAAGAATGGGAAAATGACACACCTTGTCCAGTTGAAGGGAGAGGAACAATAATGTTGAATAACCAGATAAAATTTTAAAATGATTATTGAGTAAATGGATTGAATTATAATCTATTGAATGTTTCTCAGTTGAATAATTTAGGTCACAAAGTAGCATTTGAAAATAAGAATGCAAAGATCTTCAAAAAATCTGGAAATCTGATTGGTACCGGTGAGCAGACAAAATGTAACTTATTCTATCTGAATGATACTGACTCTACTTGTTTGATTTCTACAAATGAAGACATATGGTTGTGGCACAAAAGGCTGTGTCATGTGAACTTTGACAACATGATAAAAATTAGCAAAAAGAGAAATGTCAGAGGCTTACCGATAATGACCAAGCCCGACAACATCATGTGTAAAAAATGTCAAAAATGTAAAATGACAAAGTCTAGTTTCAAAAGAAAAACCCATACATCTGATGCAATTCAAGAATTATTCCATACTAATTTGTGTGGACCCATGAGGACAAAGAGTTATTATGGAGATAGATACTTTATTCTCTTTGTTGATGATTACTCTAGAATGATGACAGTTATGTTTCTAAAAGATAAATTTGAAGCATTTAAGATGTTTAAATGGTATAAATCTTTGGTAGAGAAACAAAGTGGTAAGGATCTAAAATGTTTGAGATCAGATAGAGGAGGTGAGTTTATACCAGATGAATTCACTAACTTTTGTAATGAGCATGGTATAAAAAGACAAGTTTCTGCACCAAGAACGCCACAACAAAATGGGATTGCTGAAAGAAGGAACAAATCAATAATTGATTGTGTCAGAACACTGATGATAGAAAAAGGCATCACACAAATATTTTGGAGGGAAGCTGTTAGTACTGTTTTTTACACACTGAACAGAGTACAATTGAAGAAAGACACCAAGAAGACACCTTATGAGCTACGGTATGGATACACACCCAATGTGAGTTATTTCAAAAATTTTGGCAGTCAAAGTTATATCTTAAAAGATGATAGAAATGGAAAAATTGACTCCAAGAGTGATGAAGGAATTTTTCTAGGGTATTCTACCAAGAGAAGGGCTTACAAATGTCTAAAAAAAGCCTCTAACAAAATTATTAAAAGTACAAATGTAAAGATAAATGAATTTGCAGAGAAGAATGAAATAGAAAGCACTAAAGAAAAAGAGGACTACAATAAGTTCACTTACAACGAAGAACCTAATACTCTACCCTACCAACAATATAGAGCCCCTAAAATACAAATCATTACTCCCGAGCATCAGGCTGCAAATACCGATGGTCAGGATAATGATCAAAATAATGTGCAAGGTGATGAAGAAAAAATGAAGATCAAAATAATGATCAAGCTGATAGACAAAGGACTATACTTGTACTTGAAAGATATGTAAGAAGGAACCATCAAGAGGTCCAGATCATAGGAGATCAGAAAGATGGTACAAGAACAAGAAGTAAGTCTTTAAACTCAAATTGTTTAAATTGTGAGTTTGAGCCAAAATCTGTCAATACTGCACTAGATAATGAGGAATGGATAAGTGCTATGAATAATGAGATTAAGCAGATTGAGAAGAAAAAAACATGGTCACTTGTGCCAAGACCAGATGATAAGAATGTCATCGGTACAAAATGGATATTCAGGAATAAGCTGAATGAGAATGGAGAAGTCACAAGGAACAAAGAAAGACTAGTATGCAAGGGGTATGCACAAGAGGAAGGTATAGACTATGGAGAGAGATTTGCACCCATTGTTAGGCTAGAAGGAGTAAGAATACTACTTTTTTATGTTGCATATAAAGGATTCAAGGTATACCAAATGGATGTCAAGTCAACATTCCTAAATAGAATACTTGAAGAAGAGGTATACATTGAACAACCAGAAGGGTTTGTTGATCCAGACAAGAAGGACATGGTATGTAGACTTCACAAAGCCTTGTATGGATTGAAACAAGCTCCTAGAGCTTGGTATGAATGACTTCATTCCTATCTAATAAGTATTGGATTTGTAAGGACTAGTAAAAATATTAATCTTTATTTAAAAGAAGATACTGATGCTAATAGCCTAATTGCTGAAATATGTGTTGATGACATCATATTTAGAGGCAATGATATGCTATGCAAATCATTTGCTAGAGAGATGAGAAAATAATTTGAGATGTCTATGTTTGGTGAGATCAAGTTCTTTCTTGGTCTCCAGATCATGCAACAAGGAGAAGGTATTTTCATTACATAGTCCAAGTACATCAAAGAGGTCATGAAAATATTCAAGATGGAAGAATCCAAACTAGTTGGAACATCGATGGCTACTTGATGTAAGTTGACAAAAGAAGACAAGACAACAGAGGTAAATCAGACTTTGTACAGATCGATGATTGGAAAACTCATGTATGTTGTACACACTAGACATGATATTGCACATGCAATGGGAATTGTTGCTATATTTTCTGCTAACCCTGGGGAATCACATATGACTGCTATGAAATGAATCCTAAGATATTTGAAGAATACTGAGGAATTTGGCTTATGGTATAGAAGAGAAGGAAAATTTGAACTAAAGGTGTTTACTGATGTTGATTGGGCTAGAAATCTTGATGACCGAAAGAGCACAACTAGAGGAGCATTCTTTATGGTTGACAGACTTGTCACATGGATTAGCAAGAAGCAGGGATGCATCTCACAGTCTACTGCAGAAGCAGAATATGCTGCTGCTGCTGCAAATTGCTCAAATATTGCATGGATCAAACAGTTTCTGGAAGGTATGCATATGAAGATCTTAGAACCAGTGACTATCTATTATGATAACACCAGTGCAATAAACATTTCCAAGAATCTAGTCATGCATGCAAAAACTAAACATGTTTCCATCAAGTATCATTACTTGAGAGAACAAGTTCAAGAAAAAGAGGTGATACTTGAGTATGTGCAATCAAAAGAACAATTGGCCGGTATCTTCACCAAGCCAATGCCCAAGGATACATTTGAGTACCTGAGAAAGAGACTAGGGGTCAAATCCTTGTCTACCAGTCAGTAAAATACTAAAGGTTGCATCAACCTACTTACTATCAGAATATCATTCATGTTGATGCACGCAAAGAGAAGAACTTCAAAGCTACATCTATATACAAATAAGTATATATCAGAACTGAGCACCAGAGCATATTGTTGTATTGTTGATGGATAAGGGAAATTCAAGGAATATATTATGGATGGAGAGAAAAGATCACTTGACATTAATGTTAGATATCTATAAGATATTTGTCTGGCATTGTTGTCAAAGGGAGATAAAGTATCTATATTATCACAGTCTTCAGAAAAAGAAGAAAGATTATCCATTATCAGATTGCTCCAACAGGGAGAGATCATATCTATAGGGAGAGAGTTTGTATGAAGGATTTAATACAAAGGAAGAGTTTCTGACAAGACAAAAAGACATCACAAAAGAGAGAATAGTCAAAGGAAAGAAATTGACACAAGAAGAAGATTCAACACATTAGTAAACAAAAATTTGCAAGAATCAAATCTAAGCTAAAATAGAGCTTACCGGTGGTCAGACATTTTTATCGGTTATCAAAACAAATTGTTTGGTAGTTTGATGAATCTCAACAATTGTATTTCATATTGTATTAGAAATATTATAGTGTGATAATATAAGTTTGTTGCCATCAATGCCAAAGGGAGAGATTGATGACATGTAACTAATTAAATGTTCAATAATGTTAAGTTGAAGATAATGCAAGGCATTAAATCAGTTAATGGTTTGTATTTTCATTGATGTCAACTTGATTTCATCTGTATGGTCATGTACAAAATGCCAAATACTTCAGAGAATCAATGGAACAAAGGTTATGCTTTCAGCAATGCATAAAAGTCAAGTATTCACTAAGTGACAGATAACACCAACGGAGTGCACACCATCGATAAAGGTAAAGAAGAAAAGTCACAGTGATACCTGACGAGCAAAAGATAGGGTTACCTGACGAAGAAAAACCATAGGATGCCCGATGAGATAAAAGTAGAGTTACCTGACAGATGGAGATCCCAAAGCTAACTAAAGTCACACTGACGGAACTAGCAGTTGTAACCGATGACTAACTAAAGAGTTGATCGATGGAACAGAGAGTTCAAAAAATGACAAAATATCTAGCTGACAAGAGCTAAAGATAGACTTAACTGGTTGTTTTCTTTGTTTTATTCGACCAGAGTTAAGTGATTGATTTAAAGAAGATTTGTACAGTTGGCATAAAGATAACTACACGACAAATTAGGAGTTATGCTTTAAATCAGATTGGCTGGATTATTTTTCATGCCAAGAATCAAGAATCAATGAATATTATGTCTATATAAGAGACAAGCTTTATTCATTTCTGTATCACATGAAAAGGGATTAAGGGGAGTGAATAAAAAGAGGATGCTGAAGAGAAACTGATGAAGAACAACTTCATGCAGTACTGATCAATCAAGCTGAAGAAGAGCTAAGGAATTCTCCAGACACCAAAAAATAGTGAGCACAACATCATAGAGAAGAAATTATGGAGCACAAAAGAATTGAATTGATACATTGATTAGAGAGGTAATGTACTTAAATAGATTTGAAAATCTGCAATTCAAGTTTCATTAGAAATAGGTCATTTTTTTTCAGTTTAACCATTGAAGAATCAAGTCTCTTAACAGAGCAGGACTTAACATTCTTTTATATATTGAGGTACATCCCAAGAAGTGCCAAAAGTTTGATTCATGAAAGTAGCATTGGATATGCCCGATGCCTATTGACAGTCTAAGAGAGAGGTTGATTCAAGGATGGTAGCATTAGATGCCCAATACTAAATGACAACCTATATGTGTAAAATCCTCTAACAAGGTCACACCTAATAGTATGTTTGCAACCTTTAACAGGGTTGGCTTTAATACTTCATAAGAGTGAAAATTTGGGGTACCGGTCCCAGTGGTTTTTCCCTTAACAGGGTTTCCACATTAAAATCCATGTGTTATGTGTGTATGGTTTATTACTTTACTATTTTACATTTCACATATGCATTTTTG
>MU223618.1:1020652-1042423 GCA_018584345.1 Thuja plicata | reverse complement strand
AATAACACTTTACAGAAGTCTGATCAGAATAACAGAACACACAAAGTACAGACAAACTTCTTTATATTAAAAATACAGAAGATTACAATATGCTTGGCTAGTCTATTCTGTCTCTGTCATTAGCTAACGATCAACAACTGATCTGAACTGAACTATCTCCACTGAACTGAACTATCTGAACCCTTTTAACAGATTCTTCTTCTCTATTTATCTCTGGCTTCTCCTCGATTTTGTAACCCTGGTGGTTACCTGTCGATCTCAGTTCTCCAACTGTTCTCTATTCTTCATCTTTGTCTGCAATTTGTCTTCAGTTTCTCTGCATGGTCGACACTATGGATGTTCTTTTCATCCGTGTCATTCTCTTTTTCTGTCTGGCGGTTAAGACCTTTTCAACGCTTTCTCCTATTGACATGTCAGCACGTTGATCATTTGACTATTCTATTTTCCATCGCGTAGTCGCAAGCTGAAATAACCTTTTACATTTTTCTCCACGACTGAGCGATGACCTACTTGTCGCGCTCTCGCAATGCATTTACTTGACTTGGATTTTACCTCGCGACTGAGCGATGACTCTTTATCGCGCACCCGCAATGCATTTACCCGAGCTATGTTTTACGTTGCGACTGAGCGATGAGCTCAAGTCGCATACTCGCACTGTTCTGCCTCGAGCTGACTTTCCTTCTGCGACCGAGCGATGATCACCCGTCGCGTACCCGCACTGCTTCAAGACGCGTAGATGATGTCTTTGTGATTGAGTGATAACCGTGGTCGCACATTCGCGCTGCTTCAACTCGAGCTGCCTCTTGCTTTGTGACCGAGCGATGAGCTCATGTCGCGTACTCGCTAGGTGTTTCCCTGAGCTAACCTTTGCCTTGCGACTGAGTGATACAATGCTCGTCGCGCACTTGTCATGCTTTTCACTTAACCATCAAGTCATTTGCGACCTTGGGATGCATTGGGTGTCGCTCACTCGCACATCAGGACTAGACTGTTTGTCTTCGTGACTGAGTGATTGATTTCACCGTCGCGTTTTCGCACTGTGTTTTCTCTGACTGCGAATTGACTCGCGACTGGGCGATGAGCTGCTCGTCGCATTGTCGCGCACTATCTTTCCTGCTAGCCGTCTGCGACTGAGCGACTAGTTCCTCGTCGCGCACTCGCTCACTAATAAGTGAACTATTTTCCTAGCTCGCGAGTGTGCGATGCATTACCTTTCTGCTCGCTGCTGGCTCCGCGATTGAGCGAATAGGCAAAACATGACTTTCTCATTGGAAGACTTGTATCAAAACTATTATCAAAATGTTGGGGCTAGGGTTTTGAGCTAACCCTAGGGTGCTCTGCACCACATTCAAAGAAAAAGATGCTCAAAATTTTCAACAGAATTACATAAACTACAAATGATAGGGGTTAGACCTAAAGATGACAAGAAATGACCCACATCAAGCTTTCTATTCAGCAACAATCACTTAAAACATAGTTTCTTAGGTTCAGATTTACTCTTCCAAAAATACTCAAAGAAAAATTGCCAATTCGAAAAGGGATTAACATGCCCCTAGCACTAAGGCACATGTGTGATGATGGAGGATTCCTTCTTAATTAGGTGATATAATTGTTTAGAAGAGGTAGTAGAAAGAAGGGTTACATCGATCCATCTACACTTACTAAGAAATGTTTTAGAATCAATAATATCTCCTTTAATTGTGTCATTTACTCCCTTCTTGATGAGAGTGTAAGTTTTCTTCTGAGTAGAAACAATATTGAATTTGGAACTAATAAAATCCCATGACCCTAGGTGCCCATCCATCAAGATGTCCTGTGTGATAGAGATCCCCTTAAAATTCCAAAGTTTTACAGAGCAACTTTGAGTAAGAGCCAAAGGTTTACCATTATAACACAACCCCCACCAAATAGATTTGTCTCCAACCGCATAAAAAGGAGGACCACCTACAGCTCCCCTCTCTGGAATGAACTCTCTCACCTGAACCCAAGCTTTATAGAAAGTTTGAAAATTTTTAGAACCAAACAATTTCATTCTGTAATATCCCATAACTATGTCATAGATTGGATCATTCTTCCATTGTTTCCCTTTTCTGATAATAGATCTTTCAATATTGTTTCTGATAATAACTTTCCAAGGTTCATCCCCCCATAAAGCTTTAAAAATCCATTTAGCTTCCAGATCAATTCCATGAACTTTAATATCCTTCAGTCCCAACCCTCAATGTCTTCTTTCCTGACAACACCATTCCCATTTCAGACAATGCCTTTTCCTATTACCTTTCCCATAAGACCACAAGAAATCCCTAAAGATCCGTTCTAGCATATTAGCTTGAGAATTTGCAAACATCCATGTTGAGGCATAGTATATGTGATGTGTAGAAAGAACTTTTTGCACAATTTGTACCCTACCAGAAATAGAGAGTGAATGAGTCTACCATTTAATGTGCTTTTTATTAATCTTTTCATATACCCAGTCCCACATGTTACCAAAATTTGGTTCCACAGAGAAAGGTATACCAAGATATCTAACAATTTTGTTGGGCCTAACCCATTACCATCCTTTATCTATTAACCATTCAGGGGGATCATTTGACCAACCTAAGATAGTGGATTTATGAGGGGAGGTTTTAGAGCTCGAATATTTGTAGAAGAAGTTGATCCTTCCAACAACATTATCAAAATTGCTTTTTGATAAAACTAAAAACATTGTTGTATCATCTGCAAATTGAACATTTATTAGCTCTTCATTATTGGGGAGAGAAATTTCTTTTATAGGAGGACCCATACACTATGCCCTTAGTATATAGTACATAGCATCTGTAGCAATAACAAACAATGAAGGGGCAATGGACACCCTTGTCTAATAGATCTCTAGAGCCTTATGGTGTAAGACATGGATCCATTAACCTCAATAACTATGGATGATTCCTTGGATAAAATGCCAATCCATTTACAATAAAATTGTAGGAATCCAAAAGCTTTTAGCATTCCAAGAACAAATTACCACTCTACCCTTTCATAGGATTTTTCAAAATCTAACAACACCATAGCAGCCTCCTGTACATCAACTCTAGCCCAGTGCATTTCTTCCCAACTAATAACTAGGTTCTCGAAATGTACCTTCTTGGGATAAATTCTCTTTGTGTATAAGAGATGAATTTACTCAATAAAGGAGCAATTCTTCTAGCTAGGATTTTAGCCAAAGTTTTGTAGGAGAGGTTCAAAAGAGTAATAGGTCTCCAGTTTTTTACTAAAGTTTTTTCACCTGCTTTGGGTAAAAGTTTGACAACTCCTTTGTTAATGAAGACTCCTAGAGATCCTTTATTTAGTGCCTCTTCATATACCTTCAGAAGTTTTGGTCCTACCCACTCTTTGTTACTCTTATAGAATTAAAAAGGGAGCCCATCCAATCCTAAAGCTTTTGTCATTGGCAAAGGACTCAATGGCTACATTGATTTCATCAAGAGAGATATACTTACTGATAAATATATATATCATGTTTTGTGAGCTTCTTTGGAATAAGTTTGAGGCATTTTCTTAATGCTTCTATACTTTCATTAGAAAACTTTGATGTGAACAAATCACTGTAGAACTAGTGAAAGGCACTCTTAATGTCTTCTGGATCATTAGTGCACCCAACCTCTACTTGAATTTCTTTGATCAATTCCCTCCTTTGTTTGTATCTAATGATGTTGAAGAAGTACCCCGATCCTTTATCCCCCTCATTGATCCAATTTATTCTGGCTCTGATTTTCTGGCCTTGTATCTTATATCTCTGAATGAGTCTCAAATTGTGCTTAGTGTTGGCTAATTGAACTTCCATTATAGAGTCACTGCCTTTATTTTGAAGATCACTCTCTATGTTGTTCAACCTATTTTTCCAAAAAGATTCTTCTATGTTTCTATCCATTGAAATCTTCTTAACAATAACTTGAAAAATGATCTTCCAAGATTCTACCATCAGATCCCATGTCATAATAGCATCTGCTAGAGGGTTACAGAGTTTGGTCAGGTTGGTGACCATTTCAATAGCATCTATGTTATTGAGGTCAAGTAATGAAACATTGATTTTAAAGGAGTTACATCTCTTCTTATCAACTCCAGAATTACCACTTTTTTTCAAATTTAATGCAAGAATGAATAGGTGAATGATCTGAAATAGATGTCGGGTAGACCAACACTAGAACATGACTACCTTCTTGGATGAATGAAAAGGAAGATACATCCCCATAAAATCTATCAATTCTATAATATACTCTATGCTTACCTTGTTGATTGTTGCACCATGTGAACTAGATATCTTGAAATTTATTATACATATGCTCCATGGGGTCAAGAAGATTAAATTTCCTTTTGAACTTTTGCCAAAAAAACAACTCATTTCTTTTCCATACATGATCCAATCCTCCCTTTTTGTCTGAACTGTGCTCTACCATATTGAAGTCCCCTACGAAGATCCAGGGGTATTTGGGAAGATGTAGAAAGCACCATTCCTACGGTTCTTCTCTCTCTATAGTTGTTACATGCATAAACATTACATATCCCAAACATCTCTGGACTACATTTAAATGTCACCCAAATAATCCTCTGGCAAGGTGAACATCCATGATTTTCAATATGCTCTTCCCACTTAGGGTTAATGAGGATAGCTACTCCTCCTTTACCCCTTTAATGATTTGAGTGAAAGCATATTTCTTTATCCCACAGAAACTTAAGAATAGTGTGGGCTTGAAATCCTATGACTTTAATTTCTTGTAGGTAGATAACATCTTTAAAAACCAACTGGTTACACCATCTCCTAACTGTGTATTTCTTATCTGGCATCTCTAACCCTATAACATTCCAACTATGGATGTGCAACATGTTGATTATTTTGATGGAGGTTTTGTGATTTTGCAAAGCCTATTAAAATAACCTAGGAGGTTCTTCTTGCCTTTACTATTATTATACAAGGAGCTTTTGTCTCTAGTCTTCATTTTATTTCTAACAACCTCAGTTAACTTCTCATCTTTATTGAAAGCCACTATTTTCAATGATTCAGGAGGGACAATTGATTCCACAGAGAGGGGTTGTTGGTCCTTAATAGCTTGTTTAATTTTATCAACCTTTGCATTAATAGAAACAATGGTGAGTTGTTGGGCATTCAATTTGGTGGGGGTTGGATCGTCCATTAGGGTATCTGCGGGCACAACACTTGATGGGTGGGCATCTAGGGGACAAAAGGTTTTTGTCCTCCATAGGATTTTGTGCATGTACAACTTCAAAATACTCATCAAATAGTGGATTCAACAATGTTATAAACATGTTATTATCCACAAAATCGGTATTCTTGTCTTTACTAACTGCAGAATGTTGTTTTATTCCTAAGGATGTGTCCTTATTTATACTTGAATCCCTATTTCTAGGGTTACTTTTTTATTATGTATATCTTTTCCATCATCAAAAATATTGACACTATTATTGTTACTACCATTCTTATTAGAATTATTCACTATATTGAATTTTTCTTTTTGTACATGTTTTAAAGATGGGCAATAATTTTTTGTGTGCCCATTGCATCTATAATGAAAGAAAGCATTTAAGTTCCCTAGCAGAGAGATTTCCCAACAAAATAATTCTCCTTCAAATTCAAGGGAGATACAATCAGGATAATCAACTTCTGGTATTAAGGCCACCAAAACTCTAGCATTTAGATGGGGAAGGGTAACTCATGACTGTTCAATTTGTAGAACCGAGCCCAAGGGTTACAAAATTTGGGCAATAAAAGGCCAGAATTCCACATGAAGGTTTTTGATTTCTACCTAGTTGGGAGCTGACCTAGCAACAACTTTCTCAAAGTTGCCTTTCGGAGACTAGGGATAAGCCCTAAACATGGAGCGCCCCACATTCCAAAATTTATTTTCCAACACTCTATCCTGCATATTATGATTCTTTAAAAAAATAATAAAGAGCCCTTTTTGTATCATTCTACAATAAGTAACATATATTCCAAGTTTTTTACCCCATACCGAAGCCAACCAGTCATCAAAAAAATTTTGAGAAGGAATTTCTTCTTTATCTAAATAAACAAAAAAATAGTGATACATTTGAGCCTATTCTGTTCAGTCTTTATAGCATTTACCATGTCTTTGTTAGGTGAAAGAGAGAGGGTCTTCAAACCCAAAGAAGGAGACCTACCATTTCCTCCTCTAATGCCACCATATTTGGCATTTCCTCCGTCGACTTGTCCACCTCCATCGGTTGCAGCCCATCCCAACTCACCAAGTTATGCGCCCACCACCTTTCTGTTGAAGATGCCATTGAACTTTGCAAATGCCAAAAAATTCATAGAACTATCGGCCACCACTTGTTTATATGAAACTTTATCACTTGAATTCTTGATATTAACACCTTCTACTGGTTCATTACTTCCCTCATCAGTACTTGTATTTGCATCACCCATAATTATTTCACCATTCCTTTGCATGATATCCCCATTATTTTTTGGCCCTCCCATCACACGCACAAACTAGGAAGGAGACAAATAAACCCCAATACACAAAGGAAATATAAACACACAGAATCAACATAACAAAACCAGACATAAAAAGAATAGACATGCAAGGTTATCAAATGACACCAAGAAAATCATAAAGACGACATGATACACAAGGAAGAGGCACATGCATATCACATTACACAATGTGGGTTGCACAAGTAAGCCTCATTCATGGCACCAAGTTGCAAAGCACATTTCCAAAAGATGGAAACATTGAAAATGAGAGATGATGATAATAATAGAGCATATTCACAGAGAATTACTGAAGTTGTTATTGGCATCAAGAACTCTAGAGGTACTTATAGTGAGGAAGAAGTGATTGCTAAGATTCTTAGATCCCTAACACCTATATATAGAACCAAAGTACAATCTATATAAGATATTATACCTTTGACACCGAAATTCAATAGAGAGATGTTGATTGGGAAACTGACTACCTTTGAGGCCGTAGAACTGGGAGATTCTATACCTAAAGTTGCGTCAGCATTCAAGGTGGTTGTGCATAGAAACAAAAAGACCTTACCAGGAATTGTGAGCACCAGCAATAGTGACTTGAGAGAAGAACTTGGAGAATATTATGATGAATGGGAATAGATATAGGAAGAATAAATAAAGCTAGATGAGGTTGTGGACCTAATCTCTAGAAGAGAAAAGAAGATAAGGGTAAATTTGAAGGAAAGTTACCTTTGAAATGTTTTTCAAGTAACAAGATAGGTCATTTTGCATCTCAATGTCCTACAAGGGTTCCAAAGAATAAACCTAAGTATTATAAATCTAAGTATTCAAAGGACAAGGAATGTTATTATGCTAGTAAAGGTGTTTCTGATGATGAAGCTATTGTCTATGATGAGATTGGATTTATTTCTATTAAGGATGATGAACCTATACATGAAGAAAGAGCCTTAGAATATCGTGTTGAAAAGAAATCTGAATGGCTTATAGATAGTAGTTGTTCACATCATATGATTGGAGATAAAAATAAGTTTGTTAATTTGAAAATATATTATGGTGGTGTTGTAAAATTTGGTGACAATACTCCTAATCTTATCATTAGAGGTGGATCTATTTCTCTGGATGGAAAAACTAATACTGATAATGTATTTCTTGTTGATGGACTTAAGCATAATTTTTTGTGTGCTGGACAACTACTGGACAAGGGTTATCAATTGAAATTTATTGATGGGAAATGTTCTATCAGATGTAATTTAGGAGACTTGATCACATCTAGTACTTAATCCAAAGGTAATGTATTTTAATTGAATACATATGAGGCTTCTTCTTTTTTTTTGGTTATGGCATAGAATATTTTTTCATGTTAACTTTGATAGTATTGCGAAGGCAAGTATGAATAATGCAATAAGAGATCTACCTAAGATTGTGAAACCATCTAACACTATGTGTAGAGATTTTGTTATGGGGAAGCAGACTAGAAACATTTTTAAAAGAAAATCTTACTCTGCGAAAGGGAAGTTGGATCTGGTACATACATATCTGTGTGGTCCTACAAGAACAATATCTTACTACGGTGAAAAGTATTTTATACTTTTTGTTGATAACTTTTCTAGGATGATGTGGGTTACATATTTGAGAGAGAAATCTAAGGCATTTGACAAATTCAAGATATTCAAAGAAAAATTTGAGAATGAATCAGGCTTGAAGATAAAATGTTTGAGATCAGATAGAGGTGGTGAGTTTACTTTAGACTTGTTTAATACCTGCTGAGAAGAGAATTTAATATACATATAGACATCTGCTCCTAGGACACCACAAAAAATGGGATATAAGAGCAAAGGAATAGAACAATATTAGATGCTTCCAGAACTATGTTGTTGGAAGGAAATGTATCACATGTTCATTGGAGAGAAGTTGTTGGTATTGCTATGTACACCTTGAACATAATTTAGATCAGAGAAGGTACAAGTAAGACTCCTTATGAATTATGGTATAATCATACTCCTACTATAAAATATTTCAGAATATTTGGAAGTAAATGTTATATCAAAAGAGATGATGAGATAGGCAAGTTTGATGGTAGAAGATGAAGGTATCTTCCTTGGTTATTCTACTAAGAGAAAAGCCTATAAATGTTTCAATATAAGATTGAGGAAGTTGATTAAAAGTGCTAATGTGAGGATAGATGAAAGGTTTTAGATTCAAGAGAGAATGTATGACTGTGGTCAAATTGCAGAGATTAAGGAGGTTACTGCTAATCCTTCAGAACCTTTGGATATTGATAATGAGATTAAAGTTTGTCAAGATGAATCAAATGAGCTTATTGAAACTCCTAAGACTCTGAGGTATTTTAAGAAGAACCATCCTAAAGATCAAATCATTGGTGATGAAAATAGAGGAATAATGACAAGATCTAAAGTAAGAGATGAATTTTTTTTGATTTCTCAAGTTGAACCGAAATCTATTGATGAGGCATGTAGATATAAATCTTGGACTAAAGCTATGCAGGAAGAATTAGAAAAGATAAAGAAAAAAACACTTGGGAACTGGTTCCAAGGCCTAAACACAAAAATGTTATAGGAAATAAATGGGTTTTCATAAATAAAATGGATGAGGAAGGAACAGTAGTAAGAAATAAGGATAGACTAGTTTGTAAAGGCTACTCACAATAAGAAGGCATAGACTTTGCAGCGAAATTTTCTCTTGTTTCTAGGTTAGAAGAAATGAGATTATTTCTTTCTTATGCTGCACATAAAGACTTTAAGGTATATCTGATGGATGTGAAATCTACATTTTTGAGTGAAGATTTGGAGGTAGCAGTATACATAGAGAAACCTGGTGGATTTCTTTTGACAAAAGATGAAGATATGGTTTGCAAGTTGAAAAAAAGAATTGTATGGAATTAAACAAGCACCGAGAGCATGGTATGCAAGACTAGATAGGTATCTAATTCATCTTAGTTTGAGAAAAGGTAATGTAGACAGTAATCTATACTTAAGAACTGGTGATGATGGAATTCTAATCATAGAAGGTTTTGTTGATGATATCATTTTTAAAGGTAATGAGTAAATGAGTAAAAAATTCTCTAAAGAAATGGAAATGAAGTTGAAATGTCAATTATTGGTGACCTGAAATTTTTCCCGTGTTTGCAAATTAATCAGGACAAGAATGGTATTTTTATATCTCAGCCCAAGTATCTTAAGGAAATGTTGAAGAAATTTGGAATGGAAGACTGTAAACCTATTGGGACACCTATGGTGATTGGTTATAAACTTACTAATAAAGATGAAACTTAGAGAGTTTTTTAGATAAATTACAGATCAATGAGTGGAGGTCTACAATATCTAACTCACACCAAACTAGATATTTCCAATTTAGTTGGAATTGTGACAAGATATCAAGAAGATCCTAAAGAGACACACCTTTCTTCTATGAAAATAATATTCAGATACTTGAAAGGGATAATAGAGTATGAATTATGGTACGAAAAATCTATTGACTTTATTTTACATGCTTATACTGATGTTGATTGGGAAAGTAGTGTAGATGATAGAAAGAGTACAAGTGGAGGATCATTTTTCTTGGTAAAAGGTTGGTTTCATGGTTAAGTAAGAAGCAAGATTGTATAGCTCAGTCTACTGCTGAATCTGAGTATGTTGTTGGTGCTATAAATTGTACTCAAATTGTTTGGATGAAACAAATGTTGAAATACATTGGAATAATTTTTGAAGAGCCAGTGGTTATCCATTGTGATAACACTAGCACAGTGAATATGTCGAAGAATCATTTAATGCATTCAAAGACTAAACATATTTTTATTAAGTATCATTTCTTGAGAGACAATGTAGCAGAGAAGGAGATCAGATTGGAGTGTGTTATAAAAAAGGAACAAATCATAGATATATTTACAAAACCTTTGCCAAAATATTCTTTTGAGTATCTCATAAGCATGCTTTGGGTGAGAGCCCTGTTAGCATTGTATATTGAAAATTTTCAAATTTCAAACATTGGCCTTGTTCCCGCGTATTCTTGTTCAAAATCTATGTCTTTTATGTGAAAAGGGTTCAAAATTGGTTAAGCCTTTGGTTTTTCTTGTTTTAAGCCTAATCGCACAGTCGTACTATTCATTTTGAGTGGTCTTTTGAGTCCACAAGTGAGCGAGTCATTTTTTGGTTTGTCATCGTGCAATCGCGGTCATGTTGGAATTTGGTAAGTTTATTCTGTGAGTTAGCGACATGGTGGTCAAATGGTTCATCACACAATCATGATATGTATGAGAAGTCAAGTCGTTTATCAATGACTGCACAATGCTGTGAGGTTTTTTGTTTATCGCTCAATCACAGAGGTCTTAATTTGTCATTTTTGGCTCAGCGAGTAAGTGAGCGGTTATTTTTTAGCACATCATGCAATCACGGTTGTTTTATGTTATGAAATTTTCAACCCACAAGTGTGCGAGCACAGCGAAGAAGAGTCAATCGCTCACTCATGAAACATCTTTGGGTCACATCTTTTAATGCGCGAGTGCATGAATTGAGCTCATTTGAAGTCATCGCTCAGTCGCTAGGGTTTTTTTCTAATGGTTTGTTGTTGTGTGAGTTAGCAATAAAGGAATGTTTGGGTACTCGCACACTCACAAGTAGTAAAAATCAAGTCAGATTCACATGGTGAGTGTGCGAGCAAAGAAAATTTTACAAGGAAGGTGGTATGCTTTGAATCATCGCTCACTCGTGAATGATTGGCTAATGAGAAGTTTGATGTGTGACTATGCGACCAAGGAGAAAAGAAGAGTTATCACTCAATCACGATAAGTTTTCATTCACATATTTTCCTCAGCGACTGTGTGACCAGAAAGGTTTTTTTTGAAGCGCTTAGTCGCACTATATGGGCGGCTAATGTTTTTGAATCGCGATTGTGTGAGTAAAATTTTATTTAGCTGTTGCTCACTCACTAAGGCTTAGCGGTGTTAAAAAGGATGGACAATGAGTGAGCGATAGAGTTGAATAATCAATTCTAAAATGAATTACCACTCAGTCGTGAAAGTTTAAAGATCAGACAAAAGGATATTGTGAGTGCGCGACTACTAAGATAGACAAGCTGGAAAAGGGTCTTATCACTCACTCACAAGGACATTTTTGAATGTAAGTTTCGAACAATGAGTATGCGACAAGTTGACAAGTGGCCCATTCCTGGGTTCTAAAATACAAAAAGGTGGAAAAGTGTGTACTTTGTTACAACAAGGATGAAGGAGTATGAATTAATGGCAGCATTAGTTTCAGAAAGTTAACTGTATGACACTGCAAGTGCGATAATTTGCATTCAAGTGGACAAGAAGCCGATTTGATGGCTATAAATATGAATGATTGAGCTTGTTTTATGTACAACTCTCATTTCTGCCTTTGAGAATTTCTGAGAAAGCAACAAAGCTCATTTCTTGAGATTGCATTCTAAGAGAGAAGATGAGTCAAGATACTACCAGTGCAGCCTCACAAGGGTCTGAGAAGAAGAAAGTTGCAGGGAAGACATATGTGGAAGAATTTTCTAAGTTGTTGCCTGGAACGTCTAATGCAAACAATGCAATTTGGGATGAATGGAAGGATAGGTGGTGCTAGTGCAGAAATCCGTTTACTCCCAATTATTTTGGTAATACTTTGTTCCATTACTTTTGGAATAATAGGGTTAGGTAATTTCCTATTAGCAATCCTTGGGAGTTGAATATGGAAAAATTAGGTGTGCCTGATGTCTATGTTGATATAGACCTTATAAAATAACTAGATAAGAATTATTATCCAATAGCTAAGGTAATCAGAAAGAAAAACAAAGAGGCCCTAGTGTCTATAGATAGAAGATCAGTAGCAGAATTTTTTGGAATCATTGGTGCACTATGTACAGAAATTGACTTAGAGAAAATACAGGCCAATTATAAGAAGAGGGAGAAACTGATAAAAAAGTATGATATGCCTAGGTTTATGCCTAGGGTAGATATAAATATGGTGATAATCCCAGATAATGTTGGTCCACCTTTTGACCTATCCCTCTTCCCCCATTATGTGAAATACACAGTTTATGGCTTAAGTAGAGTATTAGGTTTTGATGGAGATTCTATTGTTGCCCAGGACTTGCTCATGATGGCCATGAATATCCAGTACCCAGAGGTCAATACAGATTATGATTATGTGGGGTACATAGTTGAAGCTATACATGCTGCATTGGTGGAAATATAGTCAAATGTCCATGTACCAACTTTTAAACATTACTCACATTTAATGTTTATGATTCTCTATTACAACAAGGAGTCTATGGATGAAGAGATAGAATTATTTGACTCAGAATATGGTGCCAGTATGCCAATCCAAAGGTGGACCCAAGTATGGGACAACTCTTCTGTGAATTCTGCTTTTGTATGCTTTTATAATTGGATCGTTGATGCAATTCTTGATTTATTGGGAATTGATAGGGAGAGATTACCATTTCAGGTCAGAAGGTTGTTAAGACCTTGGAAATTTGTTCAAAATTGGCCAATTACTCATAAATGGGGTGACTTTTTTTTCTTTGACCAAATTACTGTCAGAGGGTATATGGTTGTTCACGGCCACCTCACATTCTCCCTAAATTTGTCCCTCTTAGGATTGCATTCATAGAATTCATTTGGCAGATTACTTGGGTGGATAAGGAATTCTTAGAAGGGCATAAGAAGGGTACTTTTGTCCCTAGATTATGGGAAGGATTTGATTTTTCTATTGGGAAGAAGGTTTTTATTTGGTAAATGATTTCCTAAAGCAATATAGAATGTCCACAATAGTTGTTAGGTTTTGTGATCTAGAACAATTTAGAAAGATAGCCTTGAAGTCTATGACTCCCTGGAAAAAAATCAGAGATCATGAGCCATTAGATGATGAGGATGTTGTGAGGAATAAGTTGGATAAAATTGAGGTCCAAGAGAGAAGAAGAAAATGGAAAGACCTTCTAAGGGAAGAAGCTGAGTGGAAGGAATCAGACAAAACATTTTCTAGTTTTTTTCTTGATGTCCCATACTTGCAAAGGATGGAAGAAATGTTAAAATCATATGATACATTAATGGCACAAATACCACAGTTCAGTGTTGAGGATGCATAGTCCCAGGGATCCCCTCTTACTGTTGTGATACATTATTAGGAACATTTGGAACAACAAGAATAATAGCATCAAGAAGAAGAAGAGGTTGGTGAAGAAGGTACTTCTGCTAGAGAACCACCCAAGAAAAAATAGAAAACATAGCACAAAATGGTGCAGGATAGGAAAAGCATGGCCAAAGCATTGGTAACAGAGCATGGAAAATATTTTATAAAATTGAAAAGGCAAATGCAGAAAGGGCCTCAAGATGAAGGTCTTGGAGATAAACAAATGATACTATTTGGAGAAGTTGATGAGAGAGTAATGATGGCTAATGAATTCATCAAAGATGATGAATTCATAAAATTTGAAGAATTCAAAAGCTTCCTGATCAAGTTGAAGCAAAGGGATTTAAGACAAAATTTGATAACAGGTGAAGGGTAGTAAGAAAAGAATGAAGATATTGTAAAGACACTTCAGGATTATGACCCTGAAAGTGCATTGATTACTGTAGATCAGGCCAGATTACTGGTGAAGAATAGTGGAGTATTGTTAATGCCTGATTGGGACTTGCACTCCACTTTCATCATAGATCAAATTAGAAGGTAGGAGGAACCTTTGTTAAAAACAAAATTTAAGATAGATGATGTATTGAAAGGATCAAGATTTGACCCTAAATCTAAGATCTTAGCCATTTGGTCCCTGGCCACTGCTACACAGAAGCCTCTGGTCATGACTATTAGAGAAGAAAAAAGAGCTAATAGAATGATTTGGAATTTATAGGATACCAGTGATACTAAGATTTCCCAGCTCATGACTCAGGTATCTTTCATGAATTTAGCAAAAATAGAGGATTTTTCAAAGAGGTATGAAAATTTTTTGGTCAAATGATAGCTTTGGCAAAGAAACATGAGGAGGTTGTAGTTCATAACCATGTTTTAGAACAATAAATAGAGAACTTGAAGAAGGAATTGGATAAAAAGAGAACAGAGGAAATTTCTTAGGAGGCTGAAAGAGAAAAAATAGAGGAAGCAACTCAAATAGAAGAGGGGTTATTACCAGAAAATGGTAGAACAGAGAAGTCATTAGAACAAAAAATGGACAGTGTAGTTCCTATCATCCTTGTCATTTTGCAACACGGGATAAATGATTTGAAGCAAAAAATTGAGATGATATATAATTTGTATGGGGTGCTACAAGAAGCTTCTAAGATAGTGGTGGAGGCTATGACATTTCTTGAGCCAACTTTCAAGTTTTGGTCAGGAAAAGCCAGAGTAATGGATAAATTGAAAACATTCATCTTATACAGTGATGATTTTCCTGACAAAGTATTTGATACTATTGAAATGATAAGTTGTCTTAATGATACTTATGCCTTCTTCAATGGTAAGAATGAGTTGGTAGACAATAAGTTGTAGTTATTTGGCGATCAATGCTCCCCACTAGTTCCCAAAATTTACAATGATAATAACACTTTAAAGATACAGTCAGACTGGGAAAAGGATTTTGATGAGATTTTAAAAGATGATACTGTCAAGAACAATATTGAGAAAGATACTGATGCTAGTTACTGCAATAAAATTATTGACAAGTTGTTCAAAGTCGAGATAGATATGACAAGGTTTATCATAGAGGCAAAGACAATTATGGATGACAGGTGGACTGAAGCCATGACAAAGCTGGAACAAGAAAATACTTTTGATTGGCCCACCGCCAAGGAGGTGAACAAATGGGAGGTGAAGCTTAAGGATAGAGAGATATTTTCAGATGCAGCAACCATTTTTGTTTAGACTTCGCATATCTCATGCCACCTATTTTTTGTTCCAAGTTTGTTATTTCAATAGTTTTAAAAATTTGTTGCAAGATTTTGAAAATCTTTCCCATGTAGTTCGTAGCTTGTTGCATCCTTAGTTCTATAAGGATTCCAAGACTACTGGGAAAGAGGATAGTCAGTTTTTTCATTTTGGAAGTACAATTTGAAATTGTATAAACTTTGGTTTAAGACCAATATATTGGAAAGAGGGTTTTGAAAGCTTATGGTTGTATGTAATTACTTTTTGATATGAGTACAAAATAGAATCCATCAATAGTTCTGAAACTTATGATTGAGTATGTGTCTTCATTATTATATCCTGAATTTTATTTAAATTGAATGCTCAAGGAATGTTCAATTTATGTGTCTGTTGAGCAGATTTTGGAATTGTCTTAGGGTTCTTTCAAGGAAAGATTAAAATTACCTTAGGGTTATTTCAATAAGGTTCAGAGTATCTAATGAATTTGATGAATTAGTCTATCATATGTGTGAAGGTTGATATGAAAGGTGTATCTATTTTCATTTTAGATCTGTAGTTGTTTTAAGTTCATATTCACACCAATTGGTTATGAACATTCATAGTAACTCCATACCCTAGGATAAAGCACTGGTCTATTTTCCATTGGAATAGGTGACTATCATATTAAAATTGATCTTTGTCATTATGTTAAAATTTTTCAAATAAATGTTGCAGATACTGATCTTTGTAATTCAATTTATATCTTCTAGAATTATTTTTTGATTTGATTGTTCTAAGTCAGAAGGGTAATCCCACCCGAGTTTATGGAGATCAAAGTGTAGGAGGTTTAAAAACCCTGTTTATGTCATTCAATATCTTGCTTGATTAGTGTTTGGGACAAATAGAGCAATCTCACCAAGAGTATTTTATATGTCAGCAAGAAAAAGAACTAACAATCCCCTCCCTATGGAAATTAATTGATGCAGGAATGCATCAATCCAATGGCTTTTAAAGCTATATCATTTTCTAGACTTGATGTATGGATCTACCCCTCAGGGGGAGTGATCACAGGAACACTACAATACATATTTAGGTGATTTTGCACCTAGTTGTTACAAAAATGAAGATTTGAAAAAGATACACCTTGCAAAAGAATGAATAAGAGTTATGGAACCCTTTTCCATTGTTGTCAAAGGGGGAGAGATTCTATGAGAAAATCCCTACTATTTTAGGGAGAGTTGTGTTGAGGATATTGAGAAGATTATATTGGGAGAGAGTACTTTTGGGTTGATGGATTTTCCCATATGTTTCCATAAATGCAAAAGGGGGAGATTATTGGATGATGTTGGAATTGGCTACTACTGATGTTGTTGGCATTCATGTTTTGTCACTGATGTCAACATATGTTTCTGTGGAGGAAGAACACACTGGTTATTACTGTTGTATGATGACTGACAGAAGTGTATAGATGAATCAAAATGAGCGAAGATGGGGATATGTAGAAATATGTATGATGATATTATTTATAAGGTCACTTGGATTAATATTAAATATTGGATGAGTTACAGATGTTTTGGTGAAGACTGGTTACTGGACCGTGATAGTGATGATTGACAGAGCGAGTCTCTGTGTTTTGAGTATAGATTACAAGTGATGATGATTCAGGTTATGCAAGCTTAAGGGATGACAAAAGATAGGTTAAGGAATGTGTTTTATGGGTTTCAAGTTGTATAAATGTTGATGATGTCATTTGTGGCATTTATTCTAGAGGAGACCTATTTGGGGCTGACTTCTGAGATATAGCGTGTATTGTGGATTACAAGCATGGATTGTGGATCTTGGATTATATCTGATGTATATTTTTTATAGGTACTGTATGTATCTTAAAAAGGGGTTAAATAATTATTTGTATATTGAGAAAGCTTAATTAGCCGACCTAAACAATTATTGTAATGGGTTATATGAGAGATCTTTTATTTTGAAAAGATGTATGTATCCATGATGAGAAGGTGATTAATAGAGACAGAGAAGTGTGGAAGCTGCTAGCTTGATTTTTTGTTGGATGTAGAGCAGAGGATATGGTTATTGTAATTCATTGGAAGTTACCAAGAAAAGACAATTACTATCAGACAATTCAATAGATTATATATTTTCTATATACACTTCTATATTGAACTGTAAGTCCTTGAGGGTGGCATTAACCTTCTTTAGAAAAGTGTGCCTGGGAAGTGAGCCAACTATTGCTCTTGAATCCTAATAGGGTATGTCCTTTAACATGGAATGTGTACTGTAATGTTGTAATAAGCTTCTAACAAGGCTAAATCTTTTAAGATGGATACTATACTTTCAGTACATAATTTGTGGGTGCTAATTCCCACCGAGGTTTTACCTTTAACAGGGTTTCCTTGACAATAAAGGATTGTGTTATTGTGTTGACATTTACTATGTTATCATTTGGATGAACATTTTGTTTATAAAGTTTAATGTTTAATAATCCATCTCACAATTGATTCACCCCCCCTTTCAGCTATTTTGGTGGACTGTTATTCCTAACAGATCCAATAAGTGAAGTGTTTGATTTTTGTCTCAGATTGGAAAAATTGAAGGAAGCCAAAAATTTTAGGGAGTTTGACCAATGCATGTCATTAGTAAGAGGGATGTTAGTCTGAGAACATGTGAGGGAGAGTTTAAAAGTGTCTAAGTGATTTGTGAATAAGGGGAACTTCATTTATGTTTAAGTTGTGACTGTCTCTATAGAATGGGATAGATTGTCATAGTTGTTAGACTGTAGGATCAGATGTTTGATAGTTGGACAATGTTAGACCTAAGGGTTTGTTAGGGTGTCATGTGCATCGAGAGAAGATCCTTTAGAAGGGGGAAAGAGTCAAAAGACCAAGGTCAAGAGCTGGTCCAAGATAAGGATATATGGGTAGATGTAGTGTAAGGGTTTTGTTGAGAGTTTTTGATAGGGGACAGTCACACTAGATGTCTACATGTTGAAAAAATTGGTGGGCATTATGGAAGCCTAATTTGTGAGTGGAAAATGTCATTTGCAGAATCATCGAGTTGATGGAACCTATAATCAGTTGAGTAGATGCATATAGGATTGGTGAGAAGTTATGAATAATAATGAAATCAATAATGATATGATCAGAATTTGGTGAACCAGTGGGTAGGTATTGGTTGGATTGGAGAAGATGTTTGTCAGGGTTAGTGTGTTGTGAAGGCCTAATGCTTGAGGCCTGACCAATGTGGATCATTAGAAGAAACAAATGAGTTGTGATTGATGATGTGAGAATTTGTATCTACCACAAGGAAGTGGGGATTTGTCTTGGAAGACATTTTTTTGTTGAATTAAAATGAAGGAAAAAACAAAGTTTTAGTATAATTTTGGAAGGGCACATGATGGTCTTTGCACTCGTGCCCTTCCAATGGAAAACTTAACTCTTCCTTTAATAGGATCCAAATATTTTATATGTTGTCTCCATATAAACAAATGAAGGAATTAGATGTAAAGATAAATTTGGTTTCATTCATTGGAGGTTATGTTTTTGGTTATGAATAGAATGAAGGTGTTGAAGGCTCATTAGCTGCAGTAAGGTGTTTTGTGTTTTGAACAATCTTAAAGGACATTAGGTGTTGTATTATTTACCTGAATTTTTGAATGTAAAGGTGAGTGATTGGAGCCTTTTGATCAAATCGATGCTTATTATCCTTAGAGGTGATTGAAGTTAAAATATGGGTCTTAGACAGGTGTTGTTAAAAAGCAAAGTTAAAATATTGAAGGAAGAAAGTTTATCCTTATGCCTTGAGGTCAAGAATGACATGTTCCTAATCATCTTATTTGGGTTTGGTCCAAAATTAAACAACATATATTTCTTCACGATAACCAATGGGAATACTAACCTAATATGGTTGTCCAAAATATCTTAGTGGAGTGTTCCTAATAGGAGCATCCATAGAGGTTCAGCTTGAATTATGGAATGTGAGCATGGAATGGAGTTTGGGATGATGTGACTGACCTTTTAAAAAGCTAAATGAATATTTTCCAATTTAATCATCAATATGAATATAAACAACAAAATCTAAATCAAGGAATTTACCTATGATGGTCTCCATGAAGTAAATTTGTGTGTTTTTGTTTGTGTTAGCTCTGTTGAACCCTACAATTAAGATTCAATACATATTATTAAATAATATTAACAATGGAGCATAATAAAATATTGAAAAGTGTGTTACCTTATTGAGATTGTCTTAGTTACAAGAATAGTTTAATATTCTCTACTTAACAGGGCCAACCATGGGAAGGTGGAAGCTCATTTGTCACCTCCCCTCTAAATTCTTCGTTAACATATAACATTCATTCATTATTTCATCCATTAATAAAATATAATATTCATTCATTATCACATAACATTTATTAATGCATTACATTTAGTATCACATAAAATTCATTAACACATATCGTTTAGTAACATTCATTAACATGTAATTACATCCATTAAAACATAAAATTCATTCATTAACACATAATATGATTAAACTCATTTCTTTTTTGGTTTTTTTAAGCTAAGAAATGACTAAGTGGAGCATCAACTTCCTCATCATTTTCCCCCTCTTTAGGTGTTGTACCCTTTGGTCGTGTCCTATGCCTAGTCAAGTAATCACGATGTGGATGCATATGCAAAGGTGGGTCCGCTACAATAAAAAATAAATAGGTTAAATTCATAAGATTTTTTATTATTGTTACAAGTATCTCATTAATTAAAATAACATTACAAGGGTGCTCTTTACCTGATGGGGTGACATCATCTTATTGATCATGTCATCTAGACTCATCATGTTTAGCCGATGGGGGAACATCATGTTCTCAATATTGTGTATCCTGATCATGCTCCACTTGTTCACCAAACTCTACATGCTCAAATAAAATAGAAAATGTTACATTAATTTCTACACCAATTGCAATTAAAGATGTTTATTTTTATTATTAATTACATATAAAAATTTGTATAGGACATGAATACATCCAGTACCAGGATGCACATCATCATGTACAGGTTGTGCTCCAACCTCAACATGTTTCATTATAATGTCATGTGCATTGTTATCATTGCTTGCTTATTTATAAAAAATCTAGTCACTTTATGGTGGAAATTAATATCGAATAGATTATTGCTCAAGTATTCAATTTAAAATAATCTTCATTTAGGTTATTTACTTGTGTGATGGATGCACTGGAAGTTTTTTTTCCCATTCGGTTCTCTTGGGTGTTTAGCCACGACTCCATAGCCTTGGTGGAAGGAAAGATTCATTTCATCTTCTATGGGAGCTCTGTTGAATTTAGAGCCCTGCATTTTTGCATAATATCATAAATTTTGCTTCTATTGTGTGATTAAAAAAATTGTTTATAGGAGGAAGTTCCTTGGGTACCCATTTTTCTATAGATGACTGTACCTCAAGGGTACCTCAATTTTTCCTATGCTCTCATCATAAGAACATGACCCCCTTGAGAAAGAAAAAATTTCATGTTTTTATCAAATTTTCTTCTAATATTTTGACCTCTAGTTGATCTCCCTCTTTTATACCTACTACATGTCTCTCTTTCCTCTTCTCTTCCCTAATTTCCCTCACTCGAGGAAGACACATCTGAAAAAATACCTATTTGGTGGTACTTGCACTCCATCAAATGAGAGAGATAATTGGTAGAGGGTCAATTGTTATTGTGAGAGGAAATAAATTTTAGAATTCCATGGAAATAAATATGAGGGAGGGTTTTCAAAGGTCCATTTCATGGATTGATAAGAATAGATTATGCTTTTTCCCCAAATTCATCATTGAGGGTAATGTTGATGAAGAAGTCAACCCTAAAGTTGAGGTTGAGATTTATATTTGAATAAGCCCAACTCGGGCCTCAGGTGTTGATAATTGTAATTGAATAAGCCCAACTTAGTGTTAAGAAATGTAGATCTGAAGATAATGTATAAACTAATATGTAGTAGAATGCAATTGCATTGGTGATTGATTGATTCTACAAAAATATATTTGTATTTATATATAGAATCTATAATGAATAGTTGTGACTATTCATTATAGAGAGATGTGGTTGTTGATACTAAATGAAGTGACTGTTCATTATAAATATCATTTATTAATAACTAATATATATATATATATATATATATATGAGTTTTTTCCAATATATATTTATCAGAGAAATATATATATTAACAATTATTATTAATATTATATATATACATATATATATAATATATGCATAATTAAACACGAATGAACAATATGTTAACACTCCCTCTTGAGAGAGAGTTTAATAGATTTGTAGAATTTTCATATCATGATATATGGCCCAATCCAAACATTCTTAAAAATGTTAATCATGATAAGTTATCACACACGGTA
>MU223618.1:970900-1019805 GCA_018584345.1 Thuja plicata | reverse complement strand
TCTATAGGGATAATGTACCTTGAATAGCATACTTGTGCACTATATCTCTTATATAGTTTGCATCACTCTAGGTGAACCCCAAGTTATGTAAGAGATAGCATAAAAGTATTTTAGCCAGCACACATGACACTCAATCTCATGATCATAGTCTTCTGGATGCTTTCTTTAAGGTCTTTTTAACAACCTCCTCACCTCCTCATCCAAGGTTGTTTTAGATGAACTAGTATACTCCCTCTGAATCTAATATCAACCTTCTATGAGGAAGTCATGTCTTTGTCCTTTAGTCTACATTATGCTCTTATCTTGAATGCCTAACCATCTATCTAGGAATATCATGACTTGGATATCTGCATAAGAAACTCTCTAGCTCACATACATGGAACTACATCTTTTGAATCACAATTATTTTTCCTTTTGTAGTTTCCTGGTCACTAGGGAAACCATCTCGATATGATTTACTCCCTCTGAAGCTTTGAGTACTAACATCAACATTTATCCTTCTCGTCCAAGGTTGCTTCTGATAGCTCATCAGATTTCTTCTGAATGTGATATCAACCTTCTGACATTCTCATCCAAAGTTACCTTTGATGTGTCATACTCCCTCTTGTTTTTAGAATGATTCAACGCACATGGAAAATCTATTTCATTTCCTTTAACATGAATAATCTCTGCACAAATTTATATTGGCGACCTTCAATTTCGGGCACCAACATTTCTTTGTGTTTGAACTTTGGTTGCTGACTAGATTTGGCAAGTGTCGATTAAGAATGATATTCATCAAAACACTTTGGTTTGCATTTATTAAAGTTACTGACCGGTCTGGAGAATAACTTGGCACTGGTATCTAAAATAAGGCATCTACATTGCAATAGCATTGTACAGTTACTATAATATGTAGCAACAGTCCTTTGATTTTTCTGTGCAAAGATTCTCCCTGAGCCATCTCTAGGTGATTGCGTACTCATAGCCGCATATGGAAATTGTTCGACACTAAACAAACATCCTTTGGCTTGCCATGCCCGGGAGACATTTCCTCAAGTTCCCTGTAATCAATGCAAGTAAACATTGAATTCAAACATTTCTAAGGCACTGTCAATATTCTCCCGCATACAACGACCGGGCATCAAACATCAACCCTGCCGCACTAATCGAGTTACATCACACATCCCTTCCGTGTGGTGACATTCATCAAACACCGCAAGGCATTGTAGACATTTGTTGGGCCCATGAGCACACTTGAGATTGTTGCGCAATGAACATAAAATCCAGCATAGAAGACAATTCCTAGACTTTACAGTGCAATAATACATTCTTCCAGCTCAGACATCAAACTTTTAATCCCTCCAAACACTGCGACATCCTCACTTCATCCTATCTCAGTGACATTGCGGATCCAAATCGAATATACAGACATTGAAATTTGAAATGACATTGCATTCCAATAAACATCGACAACAGAATAGCGTCTATGGGACTATGCTTAATGAAAATGAGTTGTTGGCAACAGAATAACGTCTAATTCATAATATTGGCAGACTTGGCTACTAATCTTTGTTCAGGCTTAGAATTGTCACCCTAACTCAGGCATTAGGGTTGCACGACAATTCCATCCTAACAATGGAAACCTCTCCTAGCTGTGGGTAGACTATGATTAGAGAGGAATCTCTGGATTCTAGGCCGGTTCCTATAAAATATTGGACACACTTACCAAGCCTAAAAAAAAAAAACTTGTTGGGAAAAGGGAATTTAAAACTTAGAAAAAAGGGGTGATACACTAATGAATTAATCAGAAACCTGTAAAGGAAGTATCAATTCCAAACCTAACTCACATAATGAAATTCAGTCAATTTGGATTCACTGCTCAACATATAGGTTAACGTATTCAAACTATTAGGGATAAACCATGAATAATTCAAAAAATTAACAAACATACATTTCTCAAATAAGGCTTGATATATCAGATTATTAATTAGGAAGGAATAATATGTCATTCACTTCCAGATTTAAAATTAGAATTGCAACACTTACAAGAAAAGATGAATAGGAATTGAAGATCTGAACACAAAATATGAGCTGTAAAATCTAGTATATTTCCTCAAAAAATCTCTGCAAAAATGGCTACAAAATGGATTCTTAAGCTTTTAGGAACAAAACTTTCACTATAGGCTCTCTTTTCCACCCTTGCCACACCCAAAATAGTCCATCCATCTTCCTTTTCTAAGCTCTGAAACCCTAATCTGGGAATCCAATACCCTTACAAAATGCCCTAATTTGGCCATAATTCATGCCAAAAATTTAGCCCTCCCCCCCTTTTTTTTTTAATAAACTTGGCTTTAATTAAGGAATTTAAAAAAAAAAATCCCTTTTACAATGTATTGCCAATTTATTAAAAGAAATTAATATCAAAATTTAAATATTAATTATCTTATCCTATTTTCTAATTTAATCCCTAACTTAGGTAAAACTAAGTATAAAAAATATAACATAGTGGGGAGTCGACAAGACTTCCACCCACTTGCTATCATATACATTAGGGAAAAATTAGAAACAAAAGGTGGCATTTGTTGATATTTTCAAAGTGCAAGGTGGCACTGTCCTCCTGCAACCGCATTGAATGTCTCTATCATACTCAACTCTCGCGGACTCCAAATTCTATTATGTTTCTTTTTGGGCATTTTATTGTGTTTCATTTGCAAAATATGAGGGTCGAAACCCTAGTTCATTGTATGTTTCAAACTATCTGAAGAACTTGGTATCTGCTGGAGATGTATCTCAATCTTGCATGAATGTTGACTCACTGGTGTTGAAACTCGGACTGGGAACTATAGAAGGACTCCTTTTTGAAAGAATCTGTAAGTTTATTTGAATAAACTCTCTGTTTATGTTTTTGTAATTAATGTTTCTTTCAAAAACATGGATCTTTCTCTGATTTTGAAAGGAAATAATAGATACTTTACCATTCACATAGATTTCAAACCATGAAATCATTTGCTATTTTTTGCATGCTAGAAAGTGAACTTCATTTGGATTTCAAATTGATAGTTAACTTTCTGTTTCATCTTTTCCATAATGCAAAAATTTGCACAAGAGTGTTCCCTTCATTTTGGTTTAAATGATTTACTGTCTGTTTGAAAAATGATGCACTATAGCTTTTGAAAACACTTACGGTTTCAGCAAGAAACTCACGGTTTTGATGGCTTTTTTAAAATCTTTGTTTAAAACAAGGGTTTAAGAGTTCAAAAACTCTCTATTCTGTAGATGAACTCACGTTAAGTTCACTGTTTCCTTTATGCTGATTTAAATGCTCACCGTTTGTTATCAGTAAATATGACTTACGGTTTTTAACAGGAGACTCTAGTTCAATCGAGGGTTTGAACTTCTTAGCAATAACCATGTCTTTTGTAGCCACCACTTGTAGATAACACACGGTTCCAATGAAAGCTTGCTGTTATTATTTTAAAACTGTAGATGCACTGTCGACTTCAGACATGTATTCACGATCATGACAGAGACTGTAATTTCTTCCTTTGCACTCTCTGTTCTTAACAAAATTTTTATCAATATGTTTTTCTGTTACAAAGAAATGTACATTAACATCTGAACTTGGGCTCTTGGTTTCAAGCAGAATCTTGAGTTTGAACTTACTGATACTTTCCTCTTCATTAGCCAACTGAAGCTCACTTGCTGGGTTATCTCATTTGTTTTCTCAGCATAAGCACCACTTTGAACTTGAATTCAAATCCCAAAAGTTGATTTAATATTCCAGTGCATAGGCCTGACATATCTCTTCTCAGAAATTTTGAATATGAACAAGTTTTCATTCTCTGACAAACTCTGCAAGATGTTTATCATTTCAATTGGCACAAACAGCATTTGTAAAAACTGTTCCTGTAGCAGATTACTATACATTTTTCCTTTGATACTGAATTTGCAATTTATCATATGAAGTACAACAAGATAAATGTTTATTATTTGTTAATGAAGCTCAAGCACGGGCTTGTGACACTCAAAAATGATAGAATGTTAATGACTGAGGTTCGAACACGGGTTCGTGACACCCAGTCATAACACACTGTCAACATTTAATTCATGATGACATCTTGAAGCACTGTTTAAAATATTCAGTATTTAATCATTTGAAAGTTTGAAAATGTACTCTAAAAATCAGCATCTCCTTCTGATGAAGCAATTGATTCTTTGAAGATCAGCAACCTGGAACTTCCTGTAACAACTTGGCATGGGAAACCGGCTTGTTCTGCATCTTGAAAAATGACTGAAAATGTAAACCAGTCAGCTATTATCTGCAAAACAACTTGTTAGTTTTCAAGTAGTATCAATATGAAATATATTCTAAAAAAGGTTTCTCAGTTTTGGAAACATACTAAGTCCCTTTCATTCAGATTCATGACTAATCAAAAGAAAACATACACCACAATAGTCATTAGTAGCGAAAGGTTTCATGTTTTAGAAACACGTCCCTTTAACACTACCTTATAGTGAGTGTTAGTTTACATTTTCTTGTTACATTTATCATTCCAGATTGATATGCAGATATGAAAAATTAGATTGCTGATGTATGTAATTCACTTCTCTTGCATTGCTTAGATCCGACAGGATCTAACCATTTCTTTTTTCCTTTTCCTTGCAGATGCGAACCCTAAGGACCTAAATGCTGATGAAGACTCAGAAATGACCTAGATGCAGATGAAACTGACAAAACAACCAGCAGATTCAAATGCAAACACAAGGCAATGCAGGGGACCCCTATTCCATACTTCAATTTTCCATTTTAATTTGCAATGTACTCTGTTTATTAAAACATGAAATGTGAATCAAAAGGACATTTGTACTACATTCTTATGAATGCACAATGTAATGATCATTGATGAATTTTGAATTTATAATAGCTGATCAATACTTAGAGTACATTTATGATAATTTGAAAATGAATGTAATAAGTGAATGCAAATCAACAAAACCTATAAGGTAGTGTTAAATAGACAACTAAAACATGCAATCTTTCTCTACTAATGCCTATTGTATTGTGTGTTTTCATTTTGAGTAACAATCTTCATGACTACAATTCACCTCAACTAAAATTTGAATCATTCTACCATATGTCAGTGTAGAATATGTTTGTGAATATCAATCGATAAGGATGCCTAGTGACACCGATGCACCTATCTTCTCAAGTATATGTCCTCGGTACTACGTGTTGATCTAGCTTCAACACAATCACAATATTGGATGTGTGTACCATCATTCTAGATATTTAACTTCATATTGATAGATATTTCCTTATTTTATTCGTGCCCAATGGAGATATCAACATTTTTTATGACCATGACAATATGAATACGTCTCCTCAACGAAACACATATTAGTCAAATAATTCTTTTCTATCTCTTGATCCCAGTGTTGGCTCTGAATTAGCATGAGTCTATGGTAATTAGGTATCATGATCTGATGTTTCAGAGTCAGAGGCATATACGATCCATTTTGTGCTTAAATATTGTTCAATGTCATAGAGGAAGTCTCCAACGGAGTGATTTCAATGGTAGTTGATTCAGGTATCGTGCATCATGAAATGTCTGTCGATAGTTGCGTTGCTCTAATGTTGTAGGAAGGAGTATAGCCAAATTTTTATCTCCTCATCCTTTCATCCTAACATTAAACTATCCTCCAATTATATTTCCCAAAGACTCCCGTAGAGATTTTTGATTGGAGGAGTCAATATTAGGATTACTTTAGAGATCGGCTTAGGATTAGTGTTGCGGCTAGATAATATTGATAAGAAATCATCAATAATTATTTTTATATAAACAATGATACCAATATTTGATCTCTGTTGTTAGGAAATATAGTGATCGCAACCTCCAAGAGATCACATCCACAAACCAAGAAGATATTCTGATTGCCAATTGTATGAATGATTTACCAATGCACAGGCTCAGTAAAGTATCTTCTCTGATACCATATTGAGTTTAAGGATCACTACAAATGTAATAGCACTCTATATTTTTTGTGGTCAATAATATCACCAATGATATGTCTCCTGCAATTATGGTTGTTGCATAGTGATCTGACTATAATAAGATAAGATATCTTCAAATCAATTTTTCCTCAACTATCAACTCTCAGGCTTTTCTCTGATACCATGTTAAGAAATGTAGATCTAAAGATAATGTATAAACTAATATTTAGTAGAATGCAATTGCCTTGGTTATTGATTGATTCTACAAAAGTATATTTGTATTTATATATAGAATCTATAATGAATAGTTGTGACTATTCATTATACATATCATTTGTTAATAACTAATATATATATATATATATATATATATATATATATATATATATATGAGTTCATTCCAATATATATTTATCAGAAAAATATATATTAACAATTATTATCAATATTATATATATATATATATATACATATATATATATATATAATATATGCATAGTTAAAAACGAACGAACAATATGTTAACACTTAGAGCATAGTGGATGGCTGAGAAAGTGGAATGAGCTATACCATGTGGATGTTAAGGTGCTTTATGTGAGAAAAAATTCAAATTTTTGACAAAATATAATTTCTAAAACTTGGCTTATTATTAACCCACTCCAAGATGGGTGTAAAGAGAAAGCAAGAGAATAATAAATGGTTTCTATAGGGTGTAATGACTTATACCTATTGATCCATGAGAAGAATCGTCACCTTTCCTTTATGTAGATTGGGTAGGATCCTTGTCAAAGGGGGTGCATATTCCTGCATACAAAATTCATTTATCCAAATTTATCTTACATCTTATATGAATGTCAATCATAATTTGATTTACATAAGTCACATGATACATATGCTAAATGTCACATAGTAGAAAATAAAAAATTAGAGGTACATACAACTAAATATAACATGACATGGCAGTAATGAATAATCCACCCTTAAAGAGTGAGATATGGTACTTTTTCAATATAGAAAGCAGAATTTGTTATGGGTAAATCTAGACCAAATGGGTCCACTGCAACCTCATGAGGTAGAGATTGTATTAAGGCTATGATAAAGAACAAAAATGTATCTTTGGTAGGAAAAAACATCTATGATCCCTTGGAAAATATTTTATAGTAGAAATGGTAGGATATCATATTTATGTTTTGAAGCCTCTTTATCCAAAGGGTATCAATGTCCTTTCTCTCTTCACTGGAATTGGGGGTGCACAAGATGCTTTACATCGTTTGGGTATACCACTCAATTTATATACCTAATGGATAAAAAGAAACCTTCTGAACCCCTTATTCAATTGAAGATAAAAGACACTAATCCCCTTTCAATAAAGAGTCTTCAAGATAGATTTATGGTATCCTACCATTTCTACCTAAAAAGCATTTCCAAGGGAGAAAGAGCAACCAATGATTAGTAGTTGAAAATGGGAAGAAAGAGAAACAATTATACAAAACCATAGTTACAAATATAGTAATAGAGTGTTCTTAAAATGTAGGATAGTAATCTCCAAGGAGATATAATGGTGCCACCATTTCTTAAAGAAGTGATATCTGAAACCATTCATTGTGTCAATAAAAAGAGGGAAAATCACAACAGAATAATGCAAAAGGATATAAATTTCATTATCTAGATAAGTCTTTATAATGATGATGAATTCATCATGGGGAAGAGAAAAAAGATTTTGATTAAGAACAAGAAAATATCCTTGACATGATGATACATAATTGAAAGGTATGGTGCATGGGCACTCAAGAAGATTGATGCCTTCATAGAATTGTTCAAGGTATATTTTGATTAATTGTCAAGGTTGTCATATGGTTCAAAAGTTGTCAAACTATTCCAAAAGGGGTTTAATCATGTAACAAGTTTAAATAGACCATTCCATAGTGGTCTGCATTTTTTTTAGACCCTATAAGGTCAATTTTTACGTTATATTTCAATTATTGCAAAAAACTGTCAAAAGTTGTTATATTGACAAAAAATGTTATCAACATGAAAGTGCAAAATTGAAAAATTGTTAAGATTTTTGAGTCTAATGGTTAGGGAGGTCGATTAGAATAGTAGGAGATATTGAGAGAGGTTTATAAGACCATATGAGGTTGAAACATGGGGGAAGAGGTCAGTTTTATAAGTTTTTGATAAGAAAGTGTAATAAGAGTACAAAAGTTGTTAAGTTGAAAACTTCAGGTGTCAAGTTGACAACACTTGTTTAAGGAACAACCAACCAAAATTAGTTGCATTGGTCGTTAGAAGGATTTGTATCGGCCCAAACTATTGGGACAGATTTTATATATGTTTGTAATGGTCCAAAATGGGGGGACAGAATCAATGTAAACAATAATTCTATTAATAAAGTTGGTTTCCAACATAAATTCCTACTCTGATCAGTAATAACTATCTTGGTTTTTAATAATTTTCTCATAGGAATAATGGAAAATATTTTACGAATCCTCTATTTGATTTAATGGAGGCTTGAATTGGTGTAGAAGCACCTAGGATTTAAGCTCAAGGTCCTATCCCATTTTGGGTTGTACTAACCCTAGCCAAGTCATGGGTAGTTTTAGGACTCTAGGAGAATCTAAAGTGTGTGTTTACAAGATCTAGGTTAGACTTAATCTAATCTAGAAGTGTTTTTGTCATAGAGTAGTTGTTTTGTGTTTAAGTCTATTTTTAGGCTTGGTATTGGAATTTGGGACAAAATAGATAAATAGGATAGGAAAGAGTGGAAATAAGCCTAAAATGGATTATATATGTTAATCCACCATTTCATGAAGTTTTAAGGTCATTAGACTTGATTAGAGTCAAAATTGCAAAAATTGTCAAAAGTTGCCATGACAACTTTTGCAACTTTACAAAGTTACATGAAAACATTGTCCTAATTGAGAAAAGATGGAATTTTTAGGGCATGGTCAATATATCAACCACCTAAACCTATTAGGAGGGGTTATATAATCCTTAAGGAGCCCAAATCCTAAGGTTGGAGAAATTTACAAGTTTTTGAAGTTAGTTTATTTTGCACTGTATCTTTGTGTTTCTAAACAATCTGAGAAGTTTTCAATAGTTTTTTATTTAAATGGATTGAATCCAGATTCTTTGTGTGGGAATATTGTAATTATAATTGTTTTCTTTCTTTTTTCATAGGTTAGAAGTTTCTTTCATTTCATTTGAGTAGTTTTGGAAACTAGCCAGTCGCTGGCTTGTCCAGGACTACATTGCAAAGAAATGGTTCCCACATGAAACCCTACCATGGAATCATCATGAACCTTTGGGAAATTTTAGGAGAGCCTCTTTAAATTTTACATATTCTTGGTGGAGGCCTTGAAATGGATGTTTCTATTTTTTCAAGCAAGCCCCGAGCGAGTCTTGTGAGACCCGGCTAGGAGTTTGCAGTTGAAAAAGAGTGTTGGATGCAGGAGTTCAGGTGTGGAGTTGAATCCAAGAGATTTTAAGGATTCTTTGGAATTTTTTAGATACCCTTGAGGAGGATTGGCACTTGATCAATCCATTTGATAACATTTTGAATCTTAGAATCCTTGACTGGTTCTAAAAATCCCAATTAGCCCTAAAAGCCCTTGATTATAGGAATCAACAGTATGGACAAGTTGGGGAAGGGGGACATAGAAAATCTTAGGTAAATTCATAAAGGGTTTCAGAATCCTAAATTTTTTTATAGGTTTGTTTGAATAAAGTTTCAACAAAAAGACAAAAACTAGTGAATTATGCCTAATAGAGACCTAATATGGCTACTAGCCTAATTGAAGCAAAATCTTGAACTCGATGTAAAAGAGCTTGATAACCCAAACCAAAGGGATCAAGATGGACTTGAAAGGGATAGTAGAAGATAATTGAACCCATAAAAACACTTAGAAAGAATAATTGAGAAGAAAAAGACATTAGATGGAGGCTAGAGGAGATAGGAAGTTGGTTGCTTTATGGAGATAGATACCCTAGTAAAGCACAAGAGATTTTCACCTTAAGGGGAGGCATTCAAGAAGTCCTACTCAAGTTTGGAGAGGGATTAGAGGATGCTAGGAGCTAGGGTTAGTGTTTTGGAAGGCTTAGGAACTTAGAGAGGCCTAATTAAGCAAGTGCGAGCAAGCTAGTTAGTGTTAGATAAATCATATTTTATGCTTATTGATTAAATCATGTTGATTTAATTAGTTAAGTTATTTTAGTACTCTTTGTGTCTTAAGCTATCTCTTAGGTGCATTATAATTAGTATTTATATTAATTATTTATGCACAACCTAACTTTTTTATCCTTTAGGATTCTGTTCACCTTATTAGGTTGAACTTTGTAATTATTGTTTCACAACTTGGAATACATTTTTGCTCTTCCATTTTTGGAGTACTTCTGAGTTTCTTCATTTTCCTCCTTTATTTCTCCACCTTGTAACAAGTATTTGCATGCAAGTGTTCTTCGGTTTCTGTGGATTTTTATTTCTCAAATCTTACATGGTATCATATTTGTACTGCTGCCTATTCTCGTGTTTTTTGAATCAGTGATTTGAAGGGGAAAAATTCATCTTTTTCAGGGTTTTTGTCTTGAATTTGGGGGTGAAGTATTTTTTGGTGCACTTTGGACAAAAAATGACCTCATAGTTAGGTCCAGAAGGCACAAAACCCCCCCATTTTGATATAATGCATGACCTATTTATCCTACTATGCCTTTGAGGAAAAAACAATTGCCCTCCAGGGCCGTATGTCACATTTTTTGAAAAAAAAACATAAATTAAAAAAAAAACAAGTTTTTTTGGTGCTGCCAAAGCATAGACGTAGTGCAGCCACTACGCACCCCACACATCACCTACACCTAGCCTACACCCTACCGGCGCTCCCCCACCACTGGCGGTCAACCCCATCGCCACCACCGCCAGCGCACAGCCCTTGCGCCACTGGCCCGCTGCCCACCTGCGGTATGCTGACATCAGCATACCGATGTTGACATCACCTTTACGGTGATGCATTTTTTTCAGTGATTGGTGTTGTTTTTTCTGGCATGATGTCATCCCTCACAACTTATCAGGGATGTCCCATTACTCAGATGTGAAGAGTGCATTCTTGTACGGTAATCTTACTAAAGAGATCTACATGGATCAGCCTTAGGGATTTGTGTAGGATTCCTCCTTGGTTTGCAGACTTTGACATTCTTTTTATGGTCTCAAATGGGCCCCTCGGGCTTGGTATGAGAAGATGGACTCTTTTTTTCTTTCCATAGGATTCACACACTATCATTTCGATCCTACAGTCTACATTCAACATCTTGAGGATGAGGTTTTGATCCCTGTTCTATATGTTGATGATCTTCTCATCACAGGTAGCTCATCTTCTATGATTCAGGATGTTCAGCTCGCATTGATGGAGTATTTTGAGATGACTGACCTTTGTCCATTATACTACTTCCTTGGTCTTCAGATTGTTCAGTCCTCTACTGAGATATTTATTTACCATCAGAAGTATGCTCTTGACATGGTTTAGCGCTTTGACATGATTTATTGCAAGCCTAATCCAACACCTTTTCAGTTAGGTGTTACTTTGTCTACCTCTTGCACTTCGCCTTCAGTGGATCCTACATTGTATCGACAGCTGATTGGCAGTTTCTTGTACCTGACACACACTCATCCTGATCTTTCCTTTGTTTTTTGGCCTTGTCTCTTGGTTTTCTCATGAGCCTTATGAGAGTCATTGGCAAGCTTCCAAGTGTATTTTGAGGTACATTTACGGAACCATTTTGTATTGCATTCACTACACATTAGGGGATCATCACATTTTTGGCTTCACTGACTCAGATTGGGTTGGTGATGTTGATGATCAGAAGTCTACTTCTGGATTTGCTTTTCCTCTTGGCTATGTTCCTATCACATGGTCATGCAAGAAGAAGAATGCTTGCACACTTTCATCTATAGAGGCTGAGTACAGAGTTGTAGTGCACGCTAGTCAAGAGATTTTATGGCTTCAATAGTTGATGATTGAGTTTGGTTTTCCTCTTGATCATCCTAATTTTCTATGGTGCAACAATCAAAGTGTTATTCACATTTCCTGCAACCCGGTGGAGCATCAACGCACTAAACACATTGAGCTTCATATGCATTTCATCCGCAAACTGATTCAAGATGGTGTTCTCATTTTGGAGTACATTCTCATTGCAGCATAGGTTGCTGACATCTTCACCAAACCTTTTGCATCTCTACGCTATCTTCATTTGTGCTCTATGCTTGGGGTGATGGAATTTGTCCTTGGGGGGTCTTCTCAAGGCCTCCCTTCCTTCATGTTTTTTCCAACCTATTTTTTCTATCTCTTTTTGGAGAAGGGTTTTTCCCACTGGGTATTCTCCTTTTTCTCTAGTTTACAGAGATTTCCTTGTATTGGGTACCTGATCAGGCCTTCTTGTTGGGACCTTTTTTCTTGCTTTCATAGTTCTGCTAGGTTAGCTTACCCCCTAATCTTAGCTTAAGGTGGGGTGTTAGAGTAATAATACTTTATTCTTATTAACTAAATCATGTTGATTTAATTATTTAATTTGTTTTATTACTATTTGTGTCATAAGCTATCTCGTAGGTGTATTATAATTAATATTTATATTAATCATTAATGCACAACCTAGCTTTTTTATCCTTTAGGGTTTTGTTCACCTTATTAGGTTGAACTTTGTAATTATTGTTTCACAACTTGGAATAAATTTTTTCTCTGCCATTTTTGGAGTACTTCTGAGTTTCTTCTTTTTCCTCCTTGTAACAGGTATTTTCATGCAAGCATTCTTCGGGTTCTGTGGATTTGTATTTCTCAAATCCTATAGTTAGTATCTATCATATTGGTATTAGAGCCTATAAGATTAAGCTTGAGGGTTGATGTTATAAAAATGGTGACTAATGTAGAGTTAGCCAAGAAGGTGGATGAGGAAGAGTAGAATAGATTGCTCAGAGAAAGATTAGTTCAATTGGAGAAGAAGCTAGAATAGATAGATGAAAAGATTGAAGAAGTAAAGGATAAGGTGGAAGGAAATAATAAAGGAGTTTCCATAGAGGATGAGGTCCCTGAACCAGACCCTATCCTAACTGAAGATCCTTCCTTAAAGCATTGAAAGCCCTAAGTGGGAAATCTCTTGAGGGGATACCTATTTTCAGTGGTAAAATGGAACTAGAGGTGGTGTTGGATTGGATTGAGGGGCTTGAAAACCACTTTGAATCTGATGGGATAAGTGAAGCCCAAAAGGTGAAAGTAGAGAAATAAAGACTTAGGGGATCTTCCCTCACTTGGTGGAAGTTCATCCAAGATGAGAAGGAAAAATAATGAAAGAGATCAATAGCTACATGGAAAGCTATGATGGAAAAGGTGAGAGAATTCTATGTACCAGAGGATTAAAAAATCCAATTGCACAAGAAAAGAAAGAGTCTTAGGAAAAAAGAGTTAGATGTCAACTCTTATATAGAGGAGTTCCAAAGATTGTGCATGAGGTCTAGAGTGTTCGAAGATGAGAGTGTGAAGTTAGCGAGATATTTGAATGGCTTGAAGTGGAATATCCAAGATGAACTTAGTGTCTTAACTCCTACCACAACACAAATATGTCATCAATTAGCTATCAAAGTGGAAGAGAAATTAAAGAAGAAGAAAGATGTTAGATGATATCAGTTTTGGGTACTAATCATGCTATTGATATTCTTGTTTTGTCACTGATGTTAACATATGTTTCTATGAAGAGAACCGACTGGTTACTTGACTAGCAGAAGTGTACAGACACTATACGGATGTTTCAGAATGATCAAAGTTGGTTATATGAAGAATTATGTGTGTTGACCTTATTCCTAAGGTCTCTTGGCTTTATGTTACATATTGTGGATGTTATAGTTGATTTGGTGAAGACTGGTTTATGGACTATAACTGTGATGCTTGACAGAGCAGGTCTTTGTGTTTCGGATATATCTTATTGGCGAAGATATTTTAGGTGATGCAAGCTTACTAGAGGACTGTAGACATACTGTGGAATATTTGGTTGTGTTTGATTGACATAAGCATTCTGGTAATGTCAGTTGTGGCATGTATTCTGGAGGAGACCTATTTGGTGGTTGAATTTAGACATGTAGCGTGTAATATGAATTGTGAGCATGGATCGCGGATCTGGAAGTATAACTGATGGATTGTAAATGATGTTTACTTGTTATAGGTACTATGTGTATCTTAGCAAGGGGTTATATAATTATTTGTATATTGGGAAAGCTTAATTAGCCAACCTAATTAATTATTTATGTATTAGGAAAGCTTAATTGGCTGACCTAATGAATTATCATAATAGGGTATACATGAGTGATCTTTTCTTTTGGAAAGGTGTGGCAGTGGAAGAGAAGTGAAAGCTAAGAGGATTGTTTTCTACTGGATGTAGAGTAGAGTTTGTGATAAGAATACTTCATTGGAACTAACCAAGCAAAGATATTTTCTATCGAATAGCTCACTGGACTGTATATTCCTATATACACTTGTTTGGATTGTGAATCCTTAAGGGTGGCTTTAACCTTCTTTGGGAAGTGTGCCTAGGGAGTGAGACTACTAATTTTCTTGACTCCTAACAGGGTTTGTCTCCTAACAGGGACTGTGTACTATAATGTTGTAATAAGCTCCTAACAGGGCTAAATATTTTAACAGGGATACTATACTCTCAGTACATTATTTGTGGGTGCTAATTCCCACTGGGGTTTTACCTTTAACAGGGTTTCCTTGATAACAAGTATTGTGTTATTATGTTGGAATTTACTGTATTATCATTTGTATTACAGTTTTAGTTTATAAAGTTTAAAGTTTAATAATCTATATCACAACTGATTCACCCCCCCCCCTCGTAGTTGTCTTGTGGAATGTTATTCCTAACAATTGGTATCAGAGCTACTGGTCCTTAGATAGAAATCTTAACATCTTGAGGTGAACCTGAAGATGTCCTACTATAGGAAGGATAGTCCAAAATTTGATCCTGAAAACTTTGACAGTTGGTAGAACAAGATGAGAACACAGTTTCTATGTTTGGGACTTGACTAGTGGATGATCACAAAGAAGAATGAGAAGATAGAGACTAAGGATGAACTGGATAAGGCTACTGAAGATGAAAATAATTTATTTTCATGTAATATGGTTGCAAGGGAATCATTAATCAGCGCACTTTCTAAAGGTGAATTTACAGAAGTAAAAGACTTGGATTCTGCACATAAGATCTAGACAAGATTGGAAGAACTATATGTAGAAGACAAATTTACAAAATAGGAAAAGCTACAGAACTGGAAGACAAAGATGGAATCACTAAAGATGAGATAAGATGAGAACATTAGGGCATATGGATAGATAATTACTGAAGTGATTACTGGCATTAGAAACTCTAGAGGTACTTACAATGAGGAAGAGGTGATTGCAAAGATACTCAGATCCTTGACACCTTCTTATAGAATGAAAGTACAAGATATAGAGGATATTATACCCTTGACACCAAAATTCACTAGAGAGGTGTTGATTGTAAATATAACTACTTTTGAGGCCACAGAATTGGGAGATACTTTACCTAAAGTTGAGTCTGCATTCAAGGCAACCGTGCATAAGAACACAAAGACCTTATCTGGAATTGCAAGCACCAACAAGTATGAACTAAGAGAAGAGATTGGAGACTATGCTAAGGAATGGGAACAAATACAGGAGGAAGAAAGAAAGCTAGATGAAGTGGTAGCATTGATCGCTAGAAGAGAGAAGAGAGGTAAGGGTAAATTTGAAGGAAAATTACCTTTGAAATGTTTTTCATGTAACAAGATTGGTCATTTTGCATCTAGATGTCCTACAAGGGTTCCTAAGCACAAACCTAAGTTTTAAAAATTGAAGTATTCTAAAGACAAGGAATGTTATTATGATAGTGAGGGTATTTCTGATGATGATGGTGACTATGATGAAATTGGATTTATTGCTATAAAGGATGATGAACCTATACATGAGGAAAAATCCTTAATATCTCGTGTTGAAAAGAAATCTGAATGGGTTATAGACAGTGGTTGTTCACATAATATGACTGGAGATAAAAACAAATTTGTGAGTTTGAAAAGATATGATGGTGGTGTCGGTAGATTTGGTGATAATACTCCTAAACTTATCTTTGGAGTTGGATCTATTTCTCTGGATGGAAAGACTAATACTGACAATGTATTACTTATTGATGGACTTAAGCATAATCTATTGAGTGTTGGACAGTTAGTGGACAGAGTTTATCAGTTGATAATTAATTAATGGTAAATGCTCTATCAGAATTAAATCATGAGATTTGATCGTATCTGGTACTAAATCTAGAGGCAATGTATTTGAATTGAATACATTTGAAGCTACTTGTTTTATTGTGAAGGTTGATGACAGTTGGCTATGACATAGAATATTTTGTCATGTTAACTTTGATAACATTGTGAAGGCAAGTATGAAAAATGGTGTGAGAGATCTACCTAAGATTGTAAAGACATCTAACACTATCTGTAGAGAGTGTGTTATGGGGAAGAAGACCAGAAGCAGTTTTAAAAGAAAATCTTATTCAGCAAAAGGGAAGTTGGATCTGGTGCATACAGATCTGTGTGGTCCTACAAGAACAAGATCATATTAAGGTGAAAGGTAATTTATACTTTTTGTTGATGACTTTTCTAGAATGATGTGGGTTACATATTTGAGAGAGAAATCTGAAGCATTTGACAAATTCAAGTTATTTAAAGCAAAAGTTGAGAATGAATCTGGTTTGAAGATAAAATGTTTGAGATCAGACAGAGGTGGAGAGTTTACATCAGACTTATTTAATACCTACTATGAAGAACATGGAATATATAGATAGACATCAGCTCCTAGAACTCCACAACAAAATGGTATTACAGAGTGAAGAAACATAACTATATTAGATGTTGCAAGGACTATGTTGCTGGAAGGAAATGTATCACATGTTCATTGGAGAGAAGCACTTGGCACTGTTGTGTACACTTTGAATAAAATTCAGATTAGAGAAGGTACAAGTAAGACTCCTTATGAATTATGGTTTGATCATACACCTACTATAAAATATTTTAGAATATTTGGTAGTAAATGTTATATCAAAAGACATGATGAGATAGGGAAGTTTGATGCTAGAAGTGATGAAGGAATTTTTCTTGGTTATTCTACTAAGAGTAAAGCATATAAATGTTTCAATCTGAGATTGAGGAAGTTGATTGAAAGTGCCAATGTGAGGATAGATGAAAAGTTTCAGATTTAGGAAAGAATGTATGACTATGGTCAGACTATAGAGATGAAAGAGGTCACTGCTAAACCTAAAGAGCCTTTGATGATTGAAAATGAAATTGAAGATGAAGTGACTGAAGTTACTAAGACTCCAAAGACTCTGATGTATGTTAAGAAGAACCATCCGAAAGATCAAATTATTGGTGATGAAAATAAAGGTATGATGACTAGAGCTAGAATTAGAGATGAAATTTGTTTGATTTCTCAAGTTGAGCCAAAGACTACCGATGAAGCATGTAGAGATGAATCTTGGACTAAAGCTATGGAAGAAGAACTTGAACAGATAAAGAAAAACAATACTTGGGAATTGGTTCCAAGACCTAAGAACAAAAATGTGATAGGAACTAAATGGGTTTTGAGAAATAAGATGGATGAGGAAGGAAAAGTGGTAAGAAACAAGGCTAGATTGGTGTGTAAAGGCTGCTCACAACAAGAAGGCATGGACTATGATGAAACATTTTCTCCTGTTGCTAGATTGGAAGCTGTGAGATTAACTCTTGCTTATGCTACACATAAAGACTTTAAAGTATATCAAATGGATGTAAAATCGGCATTCTTGAATGACGATCTGGAAGAAGAATTATACATTGAACAACCTAATGGTTTTCCTTTGACAGAGGATGAAGACATGGTTTGTAAGCTTAAGAAAGCAGTTTATGGACTTAAACAAGCACCTAGAGAATGGTATGCAAGAATTTAAGAGTTGATGAAGATGGAATCTTAATCATAAAATTTTTTGTTGATGATATAATTTTTGGAGGCAATGATAAGATGAGTAAGAAGTTCTCTAAAGAAATGGAAAATGAATTTGATATGTCAATGATTGGTGAAATGAAATTTTTCTTGGTTTACAAATTAATCAGAGTAAGAATGGAATTTTTATATCTCAGACCAAGTATCTTAAGAAAATGTTGAAGAAGTTTGGAATGGAAGATTGTAAACCTATTGGAACACCTACGGTGACTGGACATAAACTCATTAGTAATGATGAGACTCAAAGTGTAGCTCAAACAAAGTGTAGATCTATGATTGGTGGTCTACAATATCTAACTCTAGCTAGACTAGATATTACCAATGCAGTTGGTATTGTGGCAAGGTATCAAGCAGATCCTAAAGAGACACATCTTGTTGTTGTGAAAAGAATTTTCAGATATTTGAAAGGAACAACATAACATGGATTATGGTATGAAAAATTAGATGATTTTATTTTACAGGTGTATACTGATGTTGATTGGGTAGGTAATGTGGATGACAGAAAGAGTACTAGTGGTGGTGCATTTATCCTTGGTAAAAGGTTCGTTTCTTGGTTGAGAAAGAAGTAGAACTACATTGCTTAATCTACTGTTGAATCGGAGTATGTTGCTGTTGCAATAAATTGCACATAAGTTGTTTGGATGAAACAAATGTTCAAGGACATTGGAATAATTTTTAAGAACCAGTAGCTATCCATTGTGATAACACCAGCATAGTGAATATGTCAAAGAATCTTATAATGCATTCAAAGACTAAACATATTTCTATTAAGTATCATTTCATGAGGGAGAAGATAGTAGAGAAAGAGATTAAATTGGAATATATTAGCACAAAGGAACAGATAGCATATATATTTACCAAACCTTTGCCAAAAGATGCTTTTGAGTATCTCATAAGCATGCTTCGGGTCAGAGCCCCTCCTTTTGATAATTGGTTGATGCTGGTATGCATCAATCTAGTGGCTTTCAAAGATATATCATTTTTTGGACTTGATGTATGGATCTACTCCTCAGGGGGAGTGATCGAAGGAACACTAGAGCACATTTGGGTGATCTTGCACTTGGCTATTGGACATGAAGATTTCAAAAAACTATAGAAGATTACATATGAGTTATGGAACCCTTTGCCATTGTTGCCAAAGGGAGAAGGAATCTATGTGAAAATCCCTATTGTTTTGGGGAGATTTGTGTTGAGGATATTGAGAAGATTGTATTAAGAGGAGAAAGTATTTTTGAGTTGATTTTGGGTTGATGGATTTTCCCATATGTTTGCATCAATGCCAAAGGGGGATATTGTTGGATGATATCAGTTTTGGGTACTGATCATGTTGTTGATATTCATGTTTTTTCACTGATGTCAACATATGTTTTTGTGAAGAGAACAAGCTGGTTACTTAACTGGAAGAAGTGTACGGACACTGTACGGATGTTTCAGAATGATCAAAGTTGGTTATATGAAGAAGGATGTGTGTTGAAATTATTCCTAAGGTTTCTTGGCTTTATGTTACATATTGTGGATGTTACAGTTGATTTGGTGAAGACTGGTTTCTAGAATGTAATTATAATGCTTGACAGAGTAGGTCTTTGTGTTTCGGGTATATCTTACTGGCGAAGATATTTCAGGTGATGTGAGCTTACTGGAGGACTATAGACATACTATGGAATATTGGGTTCTATTCAATTGGCATGAGCATTTTGGTGACGTCAGTTGTGGTATGTATTTTGGTGGAGACCTATTTGGTGGCTGACTTCAGACATGTAGTGTGTAATATGAATTGTGAGCATGGATTGTGGATCTGGAAGTATAACTGATGGATTGTAAATGATGTTTACTTGTTATAGATACCGTGTATATCTTAGCAAGGGGTTATATAATTATTTGTATATTGGGAAATCCTAATTGGCCGGCCTAATTAATTATTTGTGTATTAGGAAAGCTTAAATGGCTGACCTAATGAATTATTGTAATAAGGTATATATGAGTGATCTTTTCTTTTGGAAAGGTGTGGTAGTGGAAGAGAAGTGAAAGTTGTGAGGCTTGTTTTCTTCTAGATGTAGAGAAGAGTTTGTGATAAGAATACTTCATTGGAACTAACCAAGTAAAGATGGTTTCTATCATACCGTTCATTGGATTGTATATTCCTATATACACTTGTTTGGAATGTGAATCCTTGAGGGTGGATTTAACCTTCTTTTGGCAGTGTACCTAGGTCATGAGCCTACTACTTTTCTTGAATCCTAATAGGGTATGTCTCCTAACAGGGACTATGTACTGTAATTTTGTAATAAGCTCCTAGTAAGGTTAAATATTTTAACATGGATACTATACTCTCAGTACATTATTTGTGGGTGTTAATTCCCATCGAGGTTTTACCTTTAACGGGGTTTCCTTGATAACAAGTATTGTGTTATTGTGTTGGCATTTATTGTATTATCATTTGCATTGCATTTTTCGTTTATAAATTTTAAACTTTAATAATCTATATCAAAATTGATTCACCCCCCCGCCCCCCTTCCCCCTCTTAGTTGTCTTGTGGGCTATTATTCCTAACAAAAGACTCAAATAATAATAGAGGAAGAGGAAGAGATGGTAGAGGCCATAGAGGAGGTTTTGGAGGTAGGAGTATAGAACCAATTTCACAATGTGAGACAATGTTGATAGAGAAATATGAAGGTAGCTCAAGAAGAGATGGTTATAACAGAGGTAGAGGTTCAAGAAGTAGTGGAAGAGGAAGGAATAGTGGACAAGAAAGAGTATCATACTTTTCAACTATGAAGTGCTATCACTGTAACCAATTAGGAAATCTAGCTTATAGATGTCTAGAGAAGGGGTCTACTTCACAAGGAAGTGAAACAAGGGTAATTTATGTCCAAGAAGATACATCTAGTAACAAGAAAGAAAAGGTACCTTTATAGTTAGAAGAAGGATAAAACCTCATGATAAGAAAAATACTCATCAAAGACCCCATCAGAGAAGAGCTCAGTCAAAGAAGGGCATTGTTTAGAATGAAATGCAAAATCATGGGAAAAGTTTATAAATTAATCATTGACTCAAGGTAAATTGAAAATATTGTGTCAGAGAAGGTAGTTAGTAAACTTAAATTGAAAAGGATTCCTCACAATAGTCCTTACAGAGTCACTTGGTTGAACAAGGGACAACATGTCCTAGTTAATGAGCAAGCATGGGTAGACTTCACCATTGGAAGGTATAAAGATAGAGTGCTACATGATGTATTGCCAATGGATGCATGTCACCTCCTATTGGGAAGGCCTTGGCAGTTTGATAGGAAAGCCATGCGATGGGGCTAAGAATTCCTTTTCATTTAGGAAGGATGGAGTTACCTTCAAAATACAGTCCTTGTTAGAAGAAGGGGATGAAAGTTCAACATGACCTAATTTTATTTTAGTATGTGAGAAAGAGTTCATGGAGACCCTATAAGAAGGTGAAGGAATAGGGTATGCAATAGTTTTGAAACCCAAAGAAGAGAAGGCAGAGAAGAAGACAAAGTTGCCTATAGAGATTCAAGAGATGTTGAAGCAGTTTCAAGACATAGTAAGTGATGGAAAACCAACTACCCTAACCCCTAAAAGAGACATTAGCCATCAAATAGATTTTATCCTAGGAGCCACACTTCCCAATAAATATTCTTACAAAATGACTAATGCAGGAGCATCCTAGGATCCTTGGCAATCCTAATAAACCAAAAATATGTTTTTCTAGCTTGTTTGGAGACTGCTCAGTGAAACACTTGGTTTCTCTGTTTCTCAGGTTCTGATGCTCGGGCATGATTGTTTCTATGTTGCTTGGGTTCTATTTCTTGGGTATACTTGGTTTTCTAATGCTTGGGTTTGTTTCTCAATGATGCTTGGCCCGAGTCACCCTATTGCTCAGTCATCCTCTTCCCAAGTTGTTTATTTGGAAGTTGTATGTGGTGGCCGACTTCTGCATTTAATTTTGATTACTAAACTTATGGTGGATCTATCATTAGGGATTGTGTGGACCTAAATTTGGGTCAGGGGTTTCTCCAATAACTTTTTTTATAGGTCGACCTATTAGTTGCCTTTTGTATTTAAGTAGTATCTTGTTCTTAGCTTAGGGCATCAGATTGAGATCAGATTTAGGAGGCCAGATCAAGTGTTGGATCTGAGAATCTGGATCATGAATGTATGTGTTGTAGAAGATCTGTATTAGATATTAAATCTATCTTTGCAATTGGTCATAACCAGGAAGGCCTTATAGTCTAGCATGTTGAATGTAATTGATATTTTGAGATAATATATGAGCTGAATGTTGATTATATTTCTATGTATCTGGTTATTTTCGTTGTGGTTATTTGCTGCAAGTTTGGACAATCCTTCATTAGATCCTCCATCCTTGACTGCATCAATGACTCCTCAACAGAATGAGGAGATTTCCAAACAAATCCAAGAGCTTATAGACCAAGGTATGATTATGATAAGTATTAGTCCATGTGTTGTTCCTACTATCTTAACCCCTAAGAAGGGTGGTACTTGGAGGTTGTTCACTGATTCTAGGTCCATAAATAGAGTCACCATTAGGTATAGATTCCCCATACCAAGGATATAAGATCTAATATACTGTTTAGGGGATTCCAAGTACTTTACCAAGGTTGACCTCAAGAGTGGGTACCATCAAATCAGAGTTAAAGAAGGGTATGAGTGGAAGACTACCTTCAAGACCACTGAGGATTTGTATGAATGGCTTGTCATGCCATTTGGGATATCTAATTCCCCTAGTACTTACATGAGGTTGATGAATGAAGTGTTGAAGAAATTCATTGGTAAGTTTGTAGTTGTATATCTTGAACTTTAGAAATGATAGAGAAGAGATTCTTAAAAATTTGCAAGTTGTGTTTAAAAAGTTGCATGAGGAAAAGCTAATGATAAATTTGGACAAGTGTGAGTTCATGAAGTAGGAAAAAGTGTACCTTGGTTTTGTATTATCACATGGGAATCTCAAAATGGATCCAAGTAAGGTGGAGGAAATCATCAATTGGCCTACTCTCAAGGCTTCTATAGAGGTGAGAAGCTTTCATGGTTTGGATCAATATTATAGAAAGTTCATTAAGCAGTTCAATGCTATATGTGCACCTATGTTAGACACCATCAAGGGTGGTATGAGGACCAATTTACAATGGAATGATCAAGCAGAATAGGTTTTTGAGATGTTGAAGAAGAGGATAGCTACTCTACCCATCTTAGTTCTCCCTGGTTTTGAGAAACTCTTTAGTGTGGAGTGTGATGCTAGCAACATTGCCATAGGGGTTGTCTTGAGACAGGAGGGAAGACCAGTTTCTTTTCATAGTGAGAATCTTAGTGATGCAAAGAGGAATTACTCTTCTTATGATGTATATTTGTATGGTCTAGTCCAAGCCTTAAGGAAATGGAGACACTACCTCCTTCCTAAGGAATTTATGGTTTATACTGACAACCAGGCCCTTAGTTTCCTAAATTCCCAAGATAAGCTAGTCATAAACATATGAAATGTGTGGAGTATATGAAATCATATACATTCACCATCAAGCACAAGAAGGGGAAATAGAATAAAGTTGTTGATGCACTAAGAAGAAGACTCTTGATAGTACAAGAGGTTCAATTGAAGAGCATTTGGATTGATAGCTTCAAGGACCTATACTCAGATGATGGAGACTTTGTAGAGGCCTACAAGATATGCAAGGAGCAAAAAAATCATTTTCATGGAGAGTTATCTGATTATACTTTGCAAAATGAATTTTTTTAGAGGTGGTCAACTTTGTGTGCCTAGAGGGTCAATGAGGGTGAAATTGATTCAAGAAAATCAATGGAGCCCTTAGTGGACATTTTGGAGTCAATAAAACTCAAGAGTTAGTTCAAAGATACTATTATTGGCCAAGAATGAATGATGATGTTAAAAAGTATGTAGAGTGTTGTATTTTTTTCCAAAAGGCTAAGGGCACATTCTCCAATTTCAGTCTCTATCAACCCCTTCCCATTCCAAGTAGACCATGAGAGTGTCTTAGCATTGATTTTTTGGTTGGCTTACCAAGGACAAAGCAGGGGTATGATAGCATCTATGTCGTAGTAGACAGATTCAGTAAAATGAAATATTTAATACCTTACAAGACTATCCATGATGCTTGTCATATTTCTCAATTTTTTTTTAAATAATTTGTGTGCATTCATGGACTACTTCTCAGTATAGTATCAAAAAAAGACTCAAAATTTATAAGTCATTTTTGGAAAACATTATGGCACAAGCTTGGCACCAATCTATCTTTTGGATTTGCATACCATCCTCAGATAAATGGTCAATCTTAGGTGGTAAATAGGATCCTAGGTAACCTTCTAAGGTGCCTCACTAAAGAGTATGGTCAAACTTGGGATCAAATCTTGGCCCAAACTGAATATAGATACAATAATATAGTCAACAAGACCACTAGAAGAAGCCCATTTCAAGTAGTCTATGGGATGCATCCAAGAGATATTCTTGATCTTAGAGAGTTGGGAGATGAAACCTCAAGGATTGGGTATGAAGAATACTTTTCCCATGCAATGAAAGAGGTTCATGGTTCAGTCAAGAAGTCGCTAACAAAGAACATTGCCAAGATCAAGAAGAAAGTTGATGAAAAGAAAAAAGATCTTCAATTCCAAGTGGGAGATCTAGTGATGGTGCACTTGAACAAGGAAATATTGTAGAAGGGATTACCCAAAAATTTGAAAATGAGAAGGTTGGGACCCTGTGTTATTCTGGCTAAGTATAGAAATAATTCTTATAAGGTGGAGCTTCTTGAGGATGTGGGACTTTCTCCTATCTTAAATATAGCAGAACTAGTACTATATAAAGGTCCAGATCCTAATCTAGATTAGAGTCTCACAAAGGTGATCATTGAAGTAGAAGAACTTCAGTTACCCTTAACTTCAACATCAACAATAGAGAAGGTACCGAGTTCAAGAATGAGCAAGAAGACCAGGCATAAGATCTAAGGGAACATTTGATCAAATGGAAATGGAAATAATATGTAGAGGATACGTGGGTCAAGGAGACAAAGTTTTAGAAGTTATGAATTGATCCTAACTTGGTCACTTCAGTGGTGACTTAATTTCTTTTTGTTTGGGACAATGGTGCAGGAGCACATATGACTTAAGCTCAAGGTCCTATCCCATTTTGTCTTTTACTGAGCCTAGCCAGGTCAAAGTTAGTTTTAGGACTCTAGGAGAATATAGAGTTTGTGTTTAGAAGAAATAGGCTATACTTAATCTAATCTAGAAGTGTTTTGTTCATTCAGTAGTTGTTTTGTGTTTAAGTCTATTTTTAGGCTTGGTATTAGAATTTGGGAAAAAATACCTAAATAGGTTAGAAGAGAGTGGAAATCTATTTTTAGGCTTGGTATTGGAATTTGGGAAAAATACCTAAATAGGTTAGGAGAGGGTGGAAATAAGCCTAAAATTTCTTCTATAATGTTAATCAACCATTTCATGAAGTTTTAAGGTCATTAGACTTGATTAGAGTCAAAATTGCAAAAATTGTCAAAAGTTGTCATGACAACTTTTGCAACTTTGCAAAGTTGCATGAAAACATTGTCCTAATCGAGAAAAGATGGAAGTTTTAGGGAATGTTTAGTATATCAACTACCTAATCCTATGAGGAGGGGTAATATAATCCCCAAAGATCCCAAATCCCAAGGTTGGAGAAATTTACAAGTTTTTGAAGTTAGTTTATTTTGCACTGTATCTCTGTGTTTCTGAACAGTCTGAGAAGTTTTCAATAGAAGTTGATTTAAATGGATTGATATAGTATATTTGTGTGGGATTATTTTAATTAGAATTTTTTTCTTTCATTTTTCATAGGTTAGAAGTTTCTTTCATTGCATTTTATTATTTTTGTAAATAGTTTTATAAACTAGCCAGTCACTGGCCTGTCCACGATTGCATTGTAAAGAAATGGCTCCCAGATGAAATCCTACTATGGAATCATCATGGACCTTTGGTAATTTTATGGGATCCTATATAAAATGTACATATTCTTGGTGGAGGCCTGGAAATGGAGGTTTCTATTTTTTCAAGCAAGCCCTAGGCGAGTCCAGTGAAACCCGACTAGGAGTTTGCAGTTGAAAAAGAGTGTTGGATGTAGGAGTTCAAGTGTGGAGTTGAATCCAAGAGGTTTTAAGGATTATTTGTACTTGTGAAGATACCCTTGAGGAGGATTGGCACTTGATAAATCTATTTAATAACATTTTGAAGCTTAGAATCCTAGATTGGTTCTAAAAATCTCAATTAGCCCTAAAAGCCCTTGATTATAGGAATCACCTGTATGGACAAGTTGGGGAATAGAGACCTAGAAAATCTCAGGTAACTCCATAAAGGGTTTTAGAATCCTACATTTTTTTCAGAGGTTTTCTTGAATAAATTTTCCAAGAAAATCCAAAAACTAGTGAATTAGGCCTAATAGAGACCTAATAGGGCTACTAGTCTAATTGAAGCAGAATCTTGAACTCAATGTAAAAGAGCTTGATACCCCAAACCAAAGGGATTAAAATGGAGTTGAAATGGATGGTCGAAGAAAATTGAACCCCTGAAAACACTTAGCAAGAAGAATTGAGAAGAAAGAGACATTGGATAGGGGCTAGAGGAGCTAGGAAGTTGGTTGCTTTATGGATATAAATACCCTAGTGAAGCATGAGAGATTGTCACCTTAAGGGGGAGGCATTGAAGAAGTCCTACTTAGGGTTGGAGAGGAATTAGAGGATCCTAGGAGTTAGGGTTAGGGTCTTGGAAGTATTAGGAACTTAGAGAGGCCTAATCAAGCAAGTGCAACTAAGCTAGTTAGTATCTATCATGAATCCATTGCATTTTTGTTTTTGTTTCATTAGAATCCATTATGTATTAGAAAAGTTATTCAAGTTTTTATATAAACTACTAAACCTCATCTAGAGTATCCTGAAAGCATTAAAAAATTTAGATCTATTTGGTTTACATGGATCAAAGCCCCATAATTGGTAAAACTATGGGAGAAAGTGTATATTATGTTTACACATTGTGTTTATAGAACCATGCAAAGGTCAACACATGCACTGGATAGAAGAAATAGTAGTGTCCTATCTGAGAACTGTAATAGTACAACAAATGGGGATTTTGAGTGCATTTTGTCCATGTGAGGTATTTGTAAAGGGGATGGTGGTTTGGTTAAGAGTGAGGGGTGGTGGTACTATTTCTGAAAACTAGGGTTTTTTTTATCTTACCCTATTTTGTTTTAAGCCATGGCTATCTTATGTTTTGATATTACTTTATTCACTTAAGTAATGGGTCATGTTACCATGTACAAGGCCTTTTTTATCCTCCTTGAAAAGTTGTTCATTTTGATTCCCGTGGAGATCTTTTATTTTATCTTTTTGCCTAAGTATTACCTTATTGTTGGGTGGGTCCCATCAAATGATTAGCTAGCTTGTCAAATATCCCCATGTGATAGGATTGTTCCAGCTAATAAAGTGTACAGGTGCCAATTATATGTCAATCAAGTCATCAGTGAAACAATGGTTTTGTGCCATTGCATGATCACAAGTTGCAAGTGTTTTGTGAGTCAAACCGTAGAAAAATTGTGACACCTACTTTTAATCAGTGGTTTTCAAAGGCAGGAAAGTAAATAGTAATGAAGGTACACGGAAGTTTTCAATTCGTTGTCAATGGCCAACTAATATCCATGATGAGAAATGACAGATAGGTTTTAAAGTCTCATCTACTTAAAAGATTAAGTTTTAGCGCATGTGTATTTTAATATAGATCTTTTAGTTAAATTCCAAAAGATTCTCAGGAGCTAACAAACATCATTAAGTAATGTGGGGTCATCAGGAGTTAAAGATCTACAAGGTATGAAGGATATTGCCACCACGTGATCAAATGATGCAGTGGTTTTATGCATCGTGCGGTAGATCTTTGTTGCCACGTGGTACTAAAGGTGGAAAGTGTGGTGGTGGACCTATGATGGAGGATTAAACGCAATTAGAGTGACATAAATTTCCAGATGGATGCTAAATGGAGTCAAGGTTGGTTGAATAAAAAATCCTTGTTTTTTTTGCTATTTTTGAAGAATGATCCATGGTCAAGATTTAAACAAGTTTTTTTCGTATTTGGCTTCATTTTGCAAGTTGATGTGAGTTGATATGACTTGAATTTAATTCAAAATATGTCAATGTTTTCATTTTAATTTTTTTAAAGTGTATAATTTGTGAGCTGCATTAAGTTGATCGGGTATTACGAAGATTTGTAGAGATTATGAAACAACTTTCCTGAGTTGTTGTATAGTCTGTTGCAAAGGGTGGCATGTTTTAAATCAGTAAGGTTTTGTATCTTCACCTTTTTCTTTTGTTGTATCGTGTTTTGGTTCTGTGGGGCATTTTTTCTCAGTCTGCTTAAGTTTAAGACTTGGTGTGAATGGTTTCAAGGGTTAAGTGTTGTAGGAAGCCAAAAGTCTTAGTCCTAGGTAATCATGGCACCATTAAGGAAACATTCGGGGAAGGTAAATTATACAGAGAGAAACCCATTTGATGATTTCCTAGATTTATTTCTTGAGTCCACAAATGATTGGGGCGAGGCTAAAAAGATTGCCAAGGGAAGAAAATTTGCAGAAGGACTGTTTGATAAAGCTTAGGTTTTTACTGATGTTGTTATTCATAAAATGGATTTGAATATTTTTATACTGTGGTTTGGACAGAGAAAAGCACAATCCCCTTCTTGCAATGCATGGCAATACAATTTGGTAAAATTGGTAATGCCAGGTGTTTTTATGGATGTTGATTTATTAATAGCCATTACAGATAGATATGACCATGTGCTAAGAGTAGTCAAGGATAATGATGGTGATATAATCCCCAGGGTTTAGAGGGAAGAGTCACAAGAATTGTTTGATCTATATGATCCATTGGCCACTTTGGAGCCCATTGATTTCCAAGATTTTGAGTAGAAATACTTAACTCATAGAAGCTCTATTAGAAGTGGGTTGATGCCTACACATTTGGCTATGGTAGGAAAGGATAAATATTTCATCAGCCCTAGTACTAAAGAACCTTAAAAGAAAGAGGCATTCAATTCCATGTTCCTTGCAGTTTTTATTTGTGTCAGGTTATTAGCTTAAACCCCACAGAGGTGATCCCAATTGAGTATTTGTACATGGCTATTCACATTAGACAACCCCACTTTCTTTGTACATTGTAGAAAATATACATGAAGATATGCTTGGAATTAAGAACAGAAAACCGGTGGCTCCTTTATTTTGGTATTCCATGATAATGCATATGTTCTTGGAGAAACATGTTGATTTCTATGAGGAAACCATGACATTAAATTAGAGAAAAGGATGGTGTTCAATTGCCAATACATTTGTGGAGCATAGATATGTCAAGGGATAGAAAAGAGGCTAGTTATATAAGGTTTGACAATTCTTTTGCATTGAGATTGAGAACCAAGATACAAGTGAATCCACCAAGGATTCCTAAAATGCTACATGAAACAATCAGACCTTTTGAGATGGATCCCAATTTGAAGATTATGAACAATTGGGGTGATTTTTACCCTTACCCTGCAAATATAGTGATCAAATTGTATGGATTTAGTGCAACTCCTCATGTGCTACCCTATCAAACTTCTTTTAGGGTAGGGTTAATTGAATTCTTATGGAAAGTGGGTTGCATTCAAGAGGAAGAGTTGTCTTGAAGAGGAAAGGGAACCATTTTCCTAGATTTCACAGTCATGCACTACTATTTCATTTCAAAAGGTGGGTAGAAGTATTTTGATAAAATTCTCGAGCCTTATCATATGAGTGTCAGTGTAAAGAGGGTTTTTGATCCTAAATATTTCTTTAGTATCTTTTGTAACAGAGTGGGTAGAAGAAAGAGGGAGAACCAATTTCATTATCCTCAAGATGTTATTGGAAATGAATTTATTTTGTGTGATCAAGAATTGAAGAAACAAAAGTGGGTAGCAAATAAAAAATTGTTGGATATTATCTAGGGGAAGAACTAGCTTATGATCCTTTAAAGGATTTCAAGCCTTTTGGGAATAAAGTGAAGGCTCTGTTTGAGAATTTCCAAAAAAATATGCATGCTTTACACGAAAAGTGGGATAAGGTGAAAGAAACCCAAAAACAAATGATATATCAAAAGGATGTTTTAATTGTGAACAAAGAGAGATTACCTACAGGAAAGATAACTACACAAAAGGTTTTTCCTATTGAGAGACCAAAGATCCAGATTAAGGTAGGTTATATGTATAAGGTAATGTTACAAAATACGAAGTCAAAAGATGACATTCCTAAGGAAGGTCTAGTACCAGATAAAAGACCAACATATCTCCCAAAATTTGCATATAATCCTGGTTAGAAAGGATAAAAATATTTAGAGGATGAAAGTAGAAGTCAACCTGATGAGTCTCCACAAAGAAGTGACTATCACACTACATTCCCTTTAAATGATGAAGAATTTAGTGATGAGGTGTCTGAGTTTACTGAGGAGGCAAAGGGGAAAAAAAATTGAAAGATTTTTCCACTTCTCCCTCATCATCAGAAAATATAAACCATATACCTATTGTCAAAATAGATGACTCCCTGATTAGAGATTCACCTCCCAATTCCCCAATTACATCTCCAAAGGGTCAATCTTTAGATTCTCAAGAAAATATGATTGCATAACAATTACTAGAAATAAAGGAATAGGGGATTGTGATTATCACTAAGGATGAGGTCCAATCAGGTATGCTCACTATGCCACCCCCATTGGAATGGGATGTTAGTATTGATGAAGTGCAAGGAAAAGTAGTGGATGAAGTTAGAAAATCTTCTTGTGATAAGTATTTATCTGTTGATTCTTTTGTAAAGGAAGGACCTTTCATATAGTTTGTTTGGGCCACTAAACTTGAGGAATTCAAGAAGAAGGTTGATGAGAAACATGCTTTAGAGCCTAAGAAGGATTTAAAAAAGGCATTTGAATGTGAGGTTAAAAATGAAATAAACAAAAAAATCCAAGCAATAACTCCAGCAGAGGAGAGAAAGATGATTGAAGATGTAGGGGTTCTAATACTGCTAGAGTGGGATATTATTGATGAATTTTCCTTTCATGCTATTAGAAAGGATAGTACTCTAGTATACCTATGAGAGGACGAGGCCAAAAGGGCATTGAAAGGGGCAATCTTCAGTAAGGATCATGTTGCTCTGTCTATCTGGTCATTATCTCAAGGTGAGGAAAGATATAAAAATAGTGATGTTGCCTCTAGTTTTAGAGGAGGATTGGTTATGAAGAGGGTGATAGACACCTCTAGTATAGAAGCTTGTGACCTTACCCTTAATGCATCTGAATTCAATAAATTAGTATCAGAGAAAGAAAAGGAAGAGAAGGAAAGATACAAAAGTATTTATGAAGAACTTGCTATGGCCTATGGTATCTAAGAGAAGAATTTGATGCAATATGAGAGAATTTATCATCAAGTAGGATCATCTAGGGCCATATTTCAATCTCCTTGTGTTTCCTCCCCTTTACCATCAACTTCAAAGAGTGTTCCAACTTCCCCCACTATTGATATTCCAACATCTCTTGTAACATCAGTAAATGATGAGTATACATGTTCTACTGAACCTTCAAGGTCATAGTTAATGGAGAAAATACAAGAATTGGAAGGAGAGTTAGCTAAAGAGAAGAAAGAATCTAGAAAAAGAATAGAGAAGATATTGAGTACACTTTTGACACATGTCAGTACTAAAATGGTTAGGAGAATGAAAAGTGTACATCATTTATATTTTGTTCTTAGTGAGGCATTAAGTGTTTTCACAAAGGACAAAGGGATCCTAGAACTAATTTTTGACAAGTGGATGAGAAAAACTCAAATAATAAGGGATGTATGCTTAGGTTCTCAATTTGACAATAATGTTGCGTCTTTGATCAAGCAAGCATATGAACTGGTAATTGCAATGCAATAATTCCATGCTTTTCTTGATACCGTGGAAACAAAAAAATTAGAACCTTGTTTAGGGGATTCCAAGAATTGGAAAATATCATGTTGTCATATATAATTGATGATGTAGGTAACATCAAGAAGATGCAGGATTGGCTTAAACAAAATACTAATATTTTGAAGGCCAAGGTAGATAGTATTTGTGAGGATGGAGATACTGATACATTAACTAGATGTGTGGATAATTTTTTGGTATGTCATTCCTTTTTGGAATATTTTGAGAAGGAAACACATCAAGTGGTGGTTATGTATTTATCATACAAGAATATTGTTGATGATGCAATCAATTTCAATGGGTATTTTAAGATGAGGTGTTTCCGCCATAATTGAAAAGTAAAGGAAACAAAAAAGAACATCTTCTCAAGTAGATGAATCAATCATTTTGATCTCGTAGAAATTTTACTTTTGTGCAAGTTCCAAGGAATTGTAACTGATTTTGTATTTTTTTTCTATGTGTCATTCCAAGAGCCTGAAGCTTGTTCCCTTGTGTTTTATAAAAAGGAAAATCAAGGCAAGAATGAGAGTGTTGGATTATCTATGGAAAGGTAATTTTTGAGAGGGGAGGGGTAAATTAGTACTTAAAAACTTTTAACTATAATTCTTTACCATTGACTGATCTGAATATCATGCATAAAGACATTATAAAAGATGTAATGTAAATCAAAAAACCATAACAAAAAAAATCCATGATTTTTGGTCATGCAGAAATCCTTTGTTAGAGGAAAAAACTATAGTGGGGATGGCACCCACAATCCTTCACTAATGCAGTATAAAGGTTGCTCGATTAGAGCTATAATGTTAGCTACTTCTGATAGCTTACCCTGTTAGGAGTAAAAAATACTTATGTACTATACCTTTTTAAAGGATTTTTACAATCTTTAATCTAAGAGATGTACCTTGTGAAAGGATTTGCAAAATAAGACCTATTAGGGCCTACCCATTGAATGTAATTTCTACTCTTCTAATAATTATAAAATCTATTAAAAAATTGTCTGTGAGTATGCATCAAACATAATGTTATTCAGACTCTTTATGCTCAGCAAGTGAATTACCTCATTCTGCACTCAGTAACTTATCGATTCTACACCTTAAAATTTATGCATTCTAACTCCTTTATCTCTGTCTCTGTAACTGCTTTTGTCTCTACAATTTTCACCATCATCGGTTATCTACATGTTTTGTTCTATTTATGCCACCTGTTCTAGATCCTTCTCCTTCAACAGTGGAGGTGAAGTGGTGCAAGGTTGGTTTCATTCCCAATGCATTTATTTCACTTGACTGTCCTTGGTTGAATTTCCTCGTGATCATGTACAATCATGTTTTTACAATCTTGATTTTCTACCTTACTTTTGCCTTGAATATTGTAAAAGATTTTTTTGATCGACGTCCAGATTCAATGTATCCACCTTGAATTGTTATGATGATTGTGATATAACTCGGTAATATGCTCTGATCTTTCTCGGTGACATAAATTCTACTCGGTTACTAACTTTTCTTGGTGACTCGGTGACTAACGTTGATCGGTAACTATTACTACTCTCGATAATTTTCATTGGTCAGTGACTTACTGTTCTTTGCTCAACTTGGTGCTTGTCACTGTTTGATGCTTTGATTTACTGATTGTTTTCCTTAATGTATTCTACCTTTTACCAAATAGATCCTTAGACTAACATGACTTTGACAAAACTAATGACAAAAAAATAACTCGGGTAGGAGTAACAATCTCCCCCTTTGACATTAGTTGGGCATTTTGACAAAAACTTCAAAGTCATCATAAATTTTCAAAAAGCTTCAAAACTTTCCAAAAATTCAAAACTCCCCCTAGAATAATACTCCCTAAAAATTTTGTACTTATATCCATATCTATCCCCCTTGTGTACTTATAATATCTATCCCCTTTTTTGACAAATATGCCAAAAAAAATTTTACTTAGTGCTCAGCAGGATATACTTATACCTAGTCAAAAAATGTGTGGGTACTTCTTCTGTACATCATCTAGGGATGACTCCCATGTTTCTTTAAGTGTGTGAAGTACAAAAATCTGAGCAAAAACATCAACTACCAATCCAATGATGGTGGTCAATGAACTACCATCGGGGGTATTGACCAAATCCTTGGTCATCTTCAAATGCCTTTGCATTGATTCAATGTGGGGAATCAAAAGTGCTTACAGTTCAAGAAGTTCCATCCTTCTCTTATTCTCTTCTCGTCTAAGTTCTTGTTGCATTCCCATCAAATTTTTTATGATACCCACCCATAGTTTGCTTTCAGTTTCTGGTGTCGTACTCTTTTAGGATATTATTTCAGTTGATTTTCTTGATTCTTTTAGGCTACATTTTATGTGATCATTTATTATTTCAGTGAATGGTGATTATGGATCATGATGTTTATATGTTTATCATGTTTTGTGTGGATATATGGTGATATGATCATGATGTGATATTTTATGTTGATATTAGAACTATGATGTTACTTACCCCATACTTGCATGTGTATGGTTAGCATATGTGTCGATGTACTTGTTGGTGTGTTTGATGTGGTAGAGGACGGAGACGTAGTTACTTGCATTGTAAGATCCACACATTTGACCGATTCTTGTCATTGTTTGCTATATTTATATTGGATGTACATGCTTGTTCTTGTGATGTCAGGTTTGCAGGTACAGGGCATCGTCTTCCCTGAATTGGTAGGAGTGAGCGTGCCCATATTTTCATCTCAATGGTAAAGATGGGAGTTAACAATCAGACCCAAAACCCTACCCTAAGCCTAATTGTCCTAAGATTGGACGAGTATCAGTTTGACTACCTTACCCGAATTCATCTAGTTAACGTAAATTCGTAGATCCCATCCTTGGGTGTGTTTGAGTTTATTTTGGTTGATCTCATATGTGTGTATTTCTATTTGTGTGAATTACTATGTTATTTATTAAATTAATTATTATTGGAATTAAATATTAAATATAGGATATTCAATTAATTAGAATTAATTAAATACCTATGTTTAATTGAGAGAATTAATTAAAGTTCAAATACTTAAAAATTTACATTTAATTAGATATTTAATTTATAATTAGAGTTATTTTAGCTTTTATGCTTTATTAACCTAGAACATGATACTAAGTTTGATGAACTTTTTTTTTCTAAAGTTTACACAATAAGACATACATTAATGCAGAAGTAATTACCATTTACTCACATAAACATATACAAACATAGATTACAAAACTTAATGGTTTTGTGACGTTCAATTACGTAAAAGTAAAACTCAACTAAACAACCATAACAAAAGATTCCATATAAATAGATGTAACAAATATAACTTACAAATAATATTTACCATCCTCATGGATGACCATGAAGCCTACATAAATTCACATCCACTGCACATGTCGTAGGGTATGTAGTAATCACTCTAACAATATAATACAATATCCATATTAGGTATCACATGTGATACTCTAATACAAGATTTACAATATAATGAATGATAAGTACATAACCACCAATGAAGATTCATAAAGAGATCAACTGAATAAGTATCATCAAGAACTAGAACAAGGACATCGAATCTCAAATGGTAAAGAATCACTACCACCCATCCGTGTGGAACTATAAAATTCCACCCCACCATGTTGAGGAGATAACAACAGACCCCACTCAGATATCCAAAACCAAAGAAGGAAGTAACCACTAAGCAAGGGGATCCTGATATCTCTCTAACTCCAGGTGTACTACACATACTGAAAGGTAAGAATCACTAATCCAGAGGCAACCGACACACGTAGGAAATATAGATTGTGTTTAGGAAGGTGTCATCATGTACGTCTAACCCTTAAGTTTTTTCCTATAAATCTCAATGGATCCCAGCACTCAAGTGACCATAAATGGTATCAATGACCTCTCAAATAGACAAAGTCAATAACTATGTTAGACACACACCCCTCAAGGTGAAAAGCATCATATCATCCTCCATCTTAGCCTATAATAGAGCTCAAGCATGGGTGAGGAAACACATCTTATTAATTCACTTTAAGACCTCTCAATTACACATTATGTTTTCACTTATTAAGATTACTTACAATAAGCAATCCTAGAAGCCACTTGCGGGCCTGACACTTATTGAAAGCCACCCCTACTACACAACTAGGTAACCTACCCTAGGCTCATAGATCCTACAAATATCTAGCTTAGGTTCAAATAATGATATACCTAATCCAGTTCCCCACACAATAACATGAACGATCACAAGGATATACACTCTTAGATAGTACATAAAAAAATATGGCTCATATGGTCAGTTTGGGGTAATAAATTAATACACTCACATCACATCATAAAACAGAATAAGATTCACCCCCAGCCTCTATATCCTTCCTAGGGCACTCTAATTCTCAGGTACCCAATACATAAAAAATAATCACTTAAGGAAAGAAGATCATGCAAAAATAAAAGTAAACATGGTACAATTAAATCTAACAACGATACAAATAACCTCCAATTATAGAGCAATATTCATTTAAAGAACTATGGTTCAATAGTTGATTAAACTAACTAAATTAATTGATCATAAATTCCTTTAAATCAATTAAATTCCTTTAAAGAAATGCACCTGCTACCTTAATAATCAAAACTACCTCAATTATTTTTTTAAATTTTGTTATAAAAATAACAATATGCATACCTCTAACTTAAAGATTATAAATTAATTAATTAACAGTTAATTTAAACATAACCTAAAAGTTATTATTAATAACAAATAAATTAAATTTAAATTTAAAAGTTAATAAAGAAAAATACTAACAAGTATTAATAAAACTTATTAATTAAAAATAATATGATAATGAAACTAAGTTTAATATTAAATAAATAACATATATTTTAAAATTATAACTAAATATTGAAATAACCTAAATTTTAAACAAATTAAAAAAAAATTAAATACCATTTGGGGGAGGCGGGCCCCACGCGCCCCCCCTCTTACCCACCTCACAACAACCTCGGCTACCGTGGGCAGTCCGACTGCCAAGGCAGTTTGTGACTGTCGTAGGCAGTTTGTGACTGTCGTAGGCAGCTCTCGGCTGTCACGGAGGATAGACCAGCCGCGGGGTGGTGGGGTTGGGACCCACCCCCCCAAAACTTTTAAATTCTTTTTTAAAACAAAATTTTTTTGGTTTTCATTTTTTTAATAATTTTCTTTCTGAAAACATAAAAACAACAATTTATTTTTTTCACTTTTTCCTTTCTAATTTTTTTTTGTCTTTTTCTGAAGATGACTATTTTTTGACTGGTGAATAATATTTTTTTTTCTTCTCTGTATTTTTTAACCAGCAAGCTATTTTTTGATTCAATTAATTTTTTCAATGGAAGGTTTTCTATAGGCAATCTATTTTTTTTACACTATAGTTCCTATTATAGTCCAGATTGATTTTTCCAAAACAGAGGTCTTCCATAGGGAATTTTTCAATGAAAATCTGACAGCATAACCTTACTATGCTAAATTTTTATTTTTCCTAAAAAATTAGATCTAAGGGTTTTATAAATACCAAATTTAACAAAAACATCCAATAACTCACAATATATGGAAATAAACTTATCAAGCACAAAGAAACCAGTTGTTCAACAAAATTGAATTTAACAAAGGGTTTCAAACCCTACCTTAAATCCAACACAAATCTGATCATGAAGCCCTTTGAAAGATGAAGAATCCTGAAGCCCTTCAAACTTAAATCCGACAACAGATCTGAAACCACCAAGACTTGAGAGCAAGGATCCCCAAAATTATTTCAAGCTTCTCAAAATAACATTGTCATAAAATGCTCCAAACACAAAAATGTCCAAAACACAAAGCTCCTCCCAAAAATGCCTTCAACCTTCTCCTAAAAACTTGTTATCTCTCAAATGAAGAGAAAAACTCTCCTAAAGAGATCTAATTTTTCTTTTTCAAGCAATCATAGAAATAAACACTCCACTCAACTCAGTTAACTCCACTTCTAAAATTGAAAGAAAATTCTAATTAATAATTAAAAATATATTTCATTTATGCAACTCAACTTTGACTCTTAAAAGCAATTTGCATTTTGAACTCAAACTCTAATTTCAATAATTACAGTGCACAAGTAATTAATTAAATATTATATTAAATAGATTAAATATTTAAAGCACAAGTTTATCTATGCAATTAAATATTTAATTATTTGATAAAGTATAAAAGCTAAAATAACTCTAATTACAAATTAAATATTTAATTAAATCCAAATATTCAAATATTTGAACTTTAGTTAATTCTCTCAATTAAACATAGGTATTTAAATAATTCTAATTAATTTTTATATTTAATTTCAATAATAATCAATTTAATAAATAACATAGTAATTCACACAAATAGAAATACACACAAATGAGATCAACCAAAATAAACTCAAACATGCCCAAGGATGGGATCCACAAATTTATGTCAACTAGACAAATTTGGGTAAGGTAGTCAAACTAATACTCGTCCAATCTTAGGACAATTAGGCTTAGGGTAGGGTTTCGGGTCTGATTGTTAACTCCCCTCTTTACCATTGAGATGAAAATATGGGTACACTCACTCCTGCCAATTCAGGGAAGCTGATGTCTTGTACCTCTGAACCTGATATCACAAGAATAAGCATGTACATCCAATATAAATATAGAAAATAATGACAGGGATCGGTCGAATGTGTAGATCTCGCAATGTAAGTAACTATGTCTCCATCCTCTACCACATCAAATGTGCCAACAAGTACATCAACACATATGCTAACCATACACATGCAAGTATGGGGTAAGTAACATCATAGCTCTAATATCAACATAAAATATCACATCATGATAATATCCTCATCTATTAATGCAACACATGATAAACATATAAACATCATGATCCAAAATTACCATCCACTGAAATAATAAATGCTCACATGAAATGTAGCCTAAAAGAATATGACAAATCAACTGAAATAATATCCTAAAAGGGTACAACATCAGAAACTGAAAGAAAACTATGGGTGGGTATCACATCCACCTCCTAGGATTAGGCTTACTCCTGGAAGCCTGTAAAAAAATAGGGATATAAATCTCGTAATCTCGCTGCGTCCTCCCAAGTCATTAATGAATCATCGTTTGGGTCCCATTGGACCCTTACCTGCTCAATGGTGTGACCCCTAAGGGTCAAACCCCGCTGTTGAAGAATAGGAATTGTCTCCAAAGCCAGCTACCCTTCCTCTACTTGTAAAGCATTCCAATCAAGAACATGCAAAACATCTAGAATATAGCATCTAAGAATAGAAACATGGAAAACATCATAAACGCAAGATAGGCTAGGTAGCAAAGCAAGACGGTAAGAAACTAGTCTTATCCTCTCTAGGATCTCAAACGGACCAACAAAATGAGGTTCCAACTTTGAACCCTTTCCATAATGGATCGGACTCTTCTGTGGGTGCACTCTCAGGAACACTTTATCCCCAACTGCAAATTGTCTATCCACCCTGTGAGCATCTGCATACTTCTTCTGTCTATCTCGTGTAGTGACCAAATGCTCATTAATACGCACTGCCTGTTGCTCCATGTCTCAAAACATCTCTAGACCAAGAAGAATACGGTCCTCCAATCTATCCCAACTCAAAGGTGTATGACAAGTATGACCATACAAAGCATGGAAAGGTGACATGCCAATGGAGCTGTGATAACCATTATTATATGAAAAATCAACTAGATACAAATAGTCCTCCCAATTAGTCTATATATCCATGACATACGTCCTCAACATATCCTCAAGCACTTGATTAACCTGCTTTGTTTGTTCATTGGTCTCAGGATGGTATGCCAAACTAAAATTTAGTTGCGCACCCAGATCATGTTGCAATGAGGTCCAAAATGTAGAAGTAAACACAAGATCTTGATCTGAGATAATCCTGCGAGGAATGTCATGTAGTATCACAATATCATGCATGAAGACTCTGGCTACTGAAGCCACTATATAAGATGACCTCATAGGGGATAAATGTGCCACCTTGGTCAACCGATAAATAGTCACCATGATAGCATCATGTCTATGAGGATTCAAAGGCAACCCAACAATAAAATCCATCAATATGATATCCCACTTCCAAGATGGAATGAGATTTGGTTGTAAAAGCCCTGCTGGATGCTGATGTTCTGCCTTAACCCTTTAACACTCTAGGCATCTAGCCATAAAATCAAAAATGTCACACTTCATACCAGACCAATGGTAGAGTTTTCAAAGATCTGGGTGCATCTTATTGAAACCAGGATATGCCGAATAAGGTGCACGATGAGCCTTGGATAAAACTAATGTATGTAGATCATCTAATGGTGGTACATAGATCTGGCTCGTTTGACGTAAAAGACCATCCAAATCCATAAAAAATCCTGATAATCTACCCTCCAAATGTCTCCCTAACTCAATTTCTGACTTCACCTCCTGATACAAAGTATCTCTAGGAAGTGCTTGGATAATCCTACTCTGCAAATCCATACTAAGAGTCAACGTTGAAATATCTTGTCGCTTACAAATTAAAGCATTAAATACCACATTCTCCTTACCTTGAATATACTTGATCTCAAAGTCATACTCACAAAGGAACTTCATCCACCTTCTCTCTTTAGCATTCAGATTAGGTTGGGTAAAGATGTACTATAGACTGCGGTGAACACTGTGAAGCTCAAACTGATGTCCCAATAAGAAATGTCCTCATCGAACCAATGCATGAACAACTGCGGCTAACTCAAGATCGTGTGTAGGGTAGTTCAACTCATTATCCTTGAGTTTGCGAGACTCATATGGAATCACTCGTCCCTCCTACATAAGGACTGCTCCAATCCCCTCTAATGAAGCATCAACACAAACCACAAAGTCACCCACTGGATTAGGTACTGCTAGGATAGGTGCACTAGTCAAACACCCCTTGAGGTTCTGAAAAGCCTCCTCACACTTCTCCATCCAAACAAATTTCTTCCCTTTCCTCTGAACAGAAGTGATAGGATGTGAATCTCTGGAGAAGTTCTTAAAAAACCTATGGTAGTATCGCGCTAGACCCATGAAGCTACGAACCTCAAACACATTAGTGGTGTTTTCCACTCCACAATTTCCTATATCTTATAAGGATATACTGAGATACCTTCTCCAGAAATCACATGTCCTAGATAATGAACCTTCAACTAAAATAAATTACACTTTGCCGAATTGGCATACAGCTAATTGTCCCTCAGGCACTGCAATACCTGTCAAAGATGTCCTTCATGCTCTTTTATTGATTTAGAATATATCAATATGTCATCCAAGAAGACAAGCACAAAGTGATCTAGATACTTAAGAAAGACTCCATTCATCGAGCACATGAAGACTAATGGAGCATTGTTCAAACCAAAAGGTACCACTATAAACTCATAGTGTCCATAGCGAGTGTGGAATGCAGTTTTATAAATATCAACATCCTAGATACACAATTGATGGCACCCTGATTTGAGATCAATATTAGAGAACACCTTGGCTCCCTTAATCTAATAAAAAAGGTCATCAATCCTTGGCAAAGGATACTTGTTCTTGATCATTACCTTGTCCAACTGTCTATAGTCAATGCACAAGTGTAAAGATCCATCCTTCTTGAAAAAGAGGATAGGTGCTCCCCAAGGAGAAACACTAGGTCGAATGCTTCCCTTTTCCAACAATTCTTCCAATTGCAACTTCAACTCACTCAATTCATGAGTAGTCATCCGATAAGGATCTCTAGAGATAGGTTATGCTCCTAGAATAAGCTCAATGCAAATATCTATGTCACACCTAGGTGGCATGCCTGGAATCTCACTCGGAAAGAAATATATGAAATCTTGCAGAATAGGATGATCAAGGGTCTTGACTTCACTCTCCACCTCATCTATTTCATTCATAGTTACCGCAAACACATGGAAACCCTTTTGCATACTCTGCTTAAGTTGCATAGTGGAAATCATATGAAGAGATATGGGACGTGGAATTACCACAATCTGACAATCCTTACCCATATCATCCTTGCATTGGAGGGTCTTCCATCTACAATCAATGTTAGCCCCTTGAGCTCCTATCCAATCCATTCCCAATACAACCCCATATGATCCCAAAGGAATCACACGAAGATCAATTGAGGTAATGAATTTACCTAAATTCAGCTCACACTTACAGACCAAAGATTTTGTAGCTACTCTAGCCCCTGAAGCTAACTCCACTTGCCATCCTACGTCTTGCTTTGCAACCAATATCCCACATTGCTCAACTAATAAAGGAGATATAAATGAATTTGTAGCTCCATAATCAAATAAAATAGAGATAGAAAAACCTCAAATGACACCCAAAGTCTCTAACATGATACCTTGATGCTCTGCCTGATGATGATCCAAAGCTGCAAACACTCTATGAGATCGTCTCGCATCTCCCACTATAGGCTCTAAAGTTGATGGCCTCTATACTGAATACGAAAGTTCTCACTGAGGATAGTTAATTGTAATATGGCCAAAATATCCACATGTAAAGCATCTAGTCCCTCTACTATTGCCTCTCCAAGTGGAGGGTGCACTCAACTACTGGAAACTACCTCTGTTGGCACTCGGTTGTGCACTCTGTGCAGGATGACTAGACCGATTACACCTAAAGCCCTAACTTTTATAGAATCTCTTAGAATGAGAACCACCACTCTGGGTAGGAGGAAGAGCCTTCTATCTCTATTCATTTTGATTACCTCTAAAGAAGTTAAGTCACTTCTTTAAGTTTCCAGTGCCCTATGACTAGTTACCTCTGAACCCTGAACCTGATGCACCACCTGTCTGAGCACCATTCCGACCCCCATGTCCCAAGGCCAAATTATCCTCTACAAGAGTGGCCTTAATGACTACATCCCTTAGGGTCTTAGGCTCAAAGAGATTAACTTCCCCAACAATTTGAGCATTAATCCCTCTAACAAAATGTTGTATCATAAGGGTCGAATCCTGTCCATAACGCGCATATTGTTTGAGCTCAAAAAATTGACGCTCATACTCTTTGACTGTCAAGGTCAACTATCTTAGGTCATGGAAGTTGTTTGCTCGCTACTCCCTCCACTAATTTGAAAGAAAGCACTCTCAGAAGTACTCAAGGAACAAATCCCAAGTATATGTATTCATCTGGAGCCCTAACTTCTCTTCTTCAATTTTCCATTACACAACTGCAAAATGGGAGAGTTGCATCACTACATACCTAGCTTTAGTATTACTACTAAAGGGATGCATGGAAAAACTCCTCTCCAAGGCAATAAACCATTTCTTTGCCTCATATCCTTATCCTTTCCTATCAAATGGAAGAGCTCATCCTCTCATAAGATCCCTCATGTGGTTTGTTGCCACAACATCAAGATCAATTGTGATGGTCCTCCTTGGAGGACTCCTAGACCTCTCCCTCACCCTCTCCTCCCTTTAAGAGTGGTTAGAAGCATCCCTCTCTACTATGATCTTCTTAGGACCAAGACGATTCAATATCACTTGCAATAACTGTCTGGTACCAGGTTCCTCAGACTCATCCTGACATTCCTCTCTCTGCTCATCTATGTACTGCTACTGACCACTATTTTGTCTAACACTCATGGAAGGGATATGTTTCCCACTCCTCCCATGAGTACCAGATCAACCTCTACCATGGCCTCTAGCAGCTCTAGTTTCAGGCATGATTCCTTAAACAACCAGATATTCATACAACAACTCACAACATAGCTTAAAAAAAAAACTAAAGGTAAGAATAACCACAAGGAAATAAATTTGAAAAGAAATAATGTTGTATGTCTATCTAGTTTCAAGTTCAAGCTATACTAAACCTAAAGAGCATACAATTACCAGAGTTACCAGTGTAGAAACTTGGCTCTAATACCAAGTGTAATGCCCCGCCAGGAAACCCAAGAGAGATTAACCTAGAACATGATACTAAGTTTGATGAACAATTTTTTTCCTAAATTTTACACAATAAGACATGCATTAATGTGGAAGAAATTACCATTTACTCACATAAACATATACAAACATATATTACAAAACTCAAGGGTTCCATGACGTTGAATTAGGTAAAAGTAAAGTTCAACTAAATAACCATAACAAAAGATTCCATATAAATAGATTTAACAAATATAACTTACAAATAATATTTACCATCCTCATGGATAACCCTAAAACCTACATAAACTCACATCCACTGCACATGTCGCAGGGTATGTAGTAATCACTCTAATAATACAATACAATATCCAAATTAGGTATCACATACGATACTCTAATACAAGATTTACAATATAATGAATGATAAGTACATAACCACCAATGAAGAATCATAAAGAGCTCAATTGCATAAGTATTATCAAGCACTAGAACAAGGATGTCGAATCTCAAATGGTAAAGAATCACTACCACCCGTCCATGTGGAACTATAAAACTCCACCCACCGTGTTGAGGAGATAACAACAGACCCATCTCGGATATCCAAAACTAAAGAAGGAAGTAACCACTAAGCAAGGGGATCCTGATAGCTCTCTAACTCCAAGTGTAATACACATACAAAAAGGTAAGACTCACTAATCCAGAGGCAATCGACACATGTAATAAATCTAGACTATGTTTGGAAGGTGTCATCATGTACGTCTAACCCTTAAGTTTTGTCCTAGAAATCTCAATGGATCCCAACACTCAAGTGCCCATACACAATATCAATGACCTATCAAATAGACAAAGTCACTAACTATGCTAGACAGACACCCCTCAAGGTGGAAAGAATCATCTCATCCTCCATCTTAGCCTATAATAGCGCTCAATCATGGGTGAGGAAACACGTTTTATTAATTCATTTTAAGACCTCTCAATTACACATTATGTTTTCACTTATTAAGATTACTTACAATAAGCAATCCTAGCAACCACTTACGGACCTGACACTTATTGCAAGTCACCCCTACTACATAACTATGTAACCTACCCTAGGCTCACAGATCCTACAAAGATCTAGCATAGGTTCAAATAATGATATACCCAATCCAATTCCCCACAAAATAATAGGAACGATCACAAGAATATACACTCTTAGATAGTACATAAATAATATGGATCATATAGTCATTTTAGGGTAATAAATCAATACACTCACTTCACATCATAAAATAGAAATAAGATCCACCCCCAGTCTCTATATCCTTCCTAGGGCACTCTAATTCCTAGGTACCCAGTGCATAGAAAACAATCACCTAAGGAAAGAACATCATGTAAAAATGAAAGTAAACATGGTACAATTAAATCTAACAATGATACAAATAACCTCCAATTATAGAGCAATATTCATTTAAAGAACTATGGTTCAATAGTTGATTAAACTAACCAAATTAATTGATCATAAATTCCTTTAAATAAATGCACCTGCTACCTTAATAATCAAAATTATTGTTCAGGATTAAAATTGTCACCCTAACTCAGGCATTAAGGCTTCATGACAATTCTATATGAAAATGGAAACTTCCTCTAGCTGTGGGTGAACTATGGATGAGGAAGAGTCTCCGAATTCTAGGCCGGTTCCTATCAAATATGGAATATCACGACCTAATTGATAACTTAATTGGGAAAAGGGAAGAAGGAAAATTTTGAAAAACAAAAAAAAAAAACTCAATAGGGGTGATACACCAAAAATGAATTCAAACTTTTGATGAAAAGATAAAACAGTAACTCCAACTCGTATATCAAAGGCTTGACCCTTCAAATCTCTAATCAACATATAGGCTAAACTGATTTGAATATTAGGGTTAAACCACAAATATCTCAAATGGTTAGCAAACATACATTTTCCACACAAGGTTTTAAATAATTGATCACCTTAAGAAGGAATATAGATGCATTATCTTCTCTTGGATAACAATGAAAATAACACATGCAAAGAAAGATGAACATAGGATCATAGAATTAAAACTCCAAATATATGAACCAATGAAAACATATGCTTTATTCTGCACCAAAATCTAACAAAAATATGGTTACAAACATGAATCCAAGGCACCAAAGAAGAATAAGCTCACTTTGGCTTCTTTTCAAAATCTGCAACTCCAACGGATACAAAATGCATAAAAAGGCTATAGGAATCAGAAATTCACTAATAGCTCTCTCTCCACAATCTTGACCCCCCTACTATGAAGCAAAAGCCTTCACTATATAGCCAACATGGCTTATTTCAAAAATATTTCCCCCCCAAAAAGCCTTCCACAAGATTAGATCTCCTAAACTATAGGGCCAAATTAGCACCCTAAATCAAACCCTAAGCTTAGCCCCTATAAAGTTGATAAATAAAAATATATCTAATTACATATCTTATCAACTTTTTTAAATCTTCTCAAAAGAAAAAAACATGAATACATAACCTCACAATGCAAACACTGCAACCCTAATCCTAACACAACCTGGTTACATAAAAGATATAACCCTACCGACACTATACTCGAGCAGCTAGTGTAACTATAGTTTGTTTGTTTGATCACAGTCCACCATCGACATGACCACTTTCTCTTGAAAAGATAGTTTTATGTTTTGTGGCACTAAAAGGTACCACTGTGGAAATATGGAGGGAATGTCGATGCATTGGGAACTGTAACTACATTTACTCCATCTGACAGTGGATTTCAAATGTGGGTAAAACACAATGCATATTCATCATTTTCATTTGTATCTTAGGGTTTTTCCCTTTGTGGCACTGCCATGTTGAATCTGGAAACCATGATCTCTGTAATGTATCCGCCTCTATTCTATGGAGAAGCTCTAGATTCATGAGCTTTATGAGGAAGAAAAGATGTAGTTTTTATTTTCCATAATCCATGGCATCTTTTGATGACTTTCTCTTCAACACTGCTAGAGTTCTTCAATTTTTTCTTCACTCAAATTTGGGTTTTAACTGTGAGTTATCTTCCATTTGCTTGAATGTAGGAATACTTGGTGGTGCAGTGTCTTTAAGCCAATACAAATGGCGTTGCAGACTTGATTGTAACTCAGGTTCTGGAGTTGATGTTTTAGTTGACCACCACTGCAAGTCTGGGAGTGAACTTGAACTGTGGGTGAGGTGTTGAGTTACCATGAAACTTAGCTTTGAACTAGGGATATCTCTCCCACAGTTTCAGACTCATCCCCAGTTTGTAGTATAATACGGAGCTGAGAGAAACACCGTAGCCTCTACTGTTTGTTCTTTGAATGATGAGGGTTATCTTTACACTTTGATAGTGTCATGACTCATCTTGGCTTCCTCCTTCAGACACGCTGGCAACATTCCAAGCTGTGACTGAAAATTTTGACAGCAAACCACCATGTGGGTTATCTTCAGCAAAAACATAACTTATGACTGAAAGATGTGGTAGATGCATTTAGTTTTAAGTTATGACATCTTTCAGTCATAAGCTTTACGATTTTTCTGCAAGTTGATTAAAACCATGACTAAAAGTATAAAGAAAAGACACAAGCCACTTTGCACATACAGATAAGTTCATTTTCTTCTGTCATTTTTTTATTCTGTTGGCAGCTTGTGTACATTTTTTGTATCTCTAATTTTTTCTTTTACTGTCAACATATGCACATATAGATAACCAGGAACCCACTTTGTTGTTAAATAGAAACTTGTGATGTCAACTGTTGTCCATGATGTCATCTGCAATACCCACATGGATTTTGAAGATGCATTTACTGTTAACTTGATGCTTGTCTATATTTGTAGTGAAACACAGGTTTTAGGACTGTCAGATGCTCTTTTAAAAAAAAAAAAAAAAGCACTCCTCTTTCGGTCTTCAAACAAAACATGTAGTAAGCATAACAGATGCTTCCCTGTTCGATCACAATCCTCTGTCTGAAACAATCATACACAAGATATTAAATAATGTTTAAAAACACATTCAATTCATAGTTTTACTGATAATAGTGTGAGCATTTTTTAAAATAGAAACACAATATGTTGAATATGTTGTCTTCAATGCAGAAAAAACACTGTCCTCCTTTTGAGATGTATTTTAGAAAGAAAACCCATGGGGTTCGAGCACGGGCTCATGACTCCCATGGGTTTTACACAAAATAGGAAACCCTAATTTGCATGTATATTTATTTTATCAAGCTTGCATACCCTGCACTGTTATCATGAATGAACATCTTTTCTTAAAACATCAGTATGAGATGTATTTTATTAAAAACTCTGCATAAAGATACTCTCTTGGAACTTTGTCTAAAACACAACACACACAAGATATGAAACTACACTCTTTCAAAACCATTAAACATGACCTCATTTGATGAACCTCCTGGATATTCTATGATATTCTATCCATCATGTTTGTCATCTGTGTGTGTTTCACCATTATGAATGTAACCTCATGTTGATAATGAGATCATTGATCACTGTTTTCACTTGTAGCTTTCACATTTCTTATTTCATTTTCTTTCCAAATTCAGTTGTTTAAAACAAACACAACAGCAAATTCTCACTTTATAGAGTATATGCACAATCTCTATGCATGTGGTTTTCAACTTTGATCTCCAAAATGAACTTTTAACAGTTGTCTGAAACAATCATACACAAGATATGAAAAGGCACTTACTGTAACAACATTTCTCAATCTCCTTTATTTGCATGATCTCTAATGAACTTTCAGATTCTTTCAATTCTGTAATTCTCTAATTCATTAAAAATCTTTCTTTGATCATGTTCCTCCGGCAACATCTTTTGAATTCTTTCATGCATTTGCATCTTCTTCTGCATTCAGTTATACATACCTGCCCACTTGCACACAAAACACTGCTTAATTTATTAGGTCATCAGATAACATGAATCAATTAACAT